>CM046455.1:38826239-39352610 GCA_025506515.1 Flaveria trinervia | reverse complement strand
CGTAGAAACCGAAACTTGATGAGCAGGGAACGTCCAAGACAACTTTTGACACAAAAGATTGCGTTTTTAGTGTAAAAACACAACCTTTTTATCAATCTTGATTGAATCAGACGTAATCAAGAGCCAAAGCTCTGATACCATTTGTTGGGACCTGGTATTTGAACAAAATACCGAATGATTAACGTGTAAACCAAACCAAATAGTGTGGAATCCTATTTGATTGGCGATCCAATCAGTGAGAACGCACGTAGAATTAATAAAGTATTGAATCAAATGTTAAGAATTGATTAGGAATCGATCTACTGCGTTCTATGAACTTGGAGTATCAACTTGGAGGTTTCTGGACGGCTAGGGTACGTCTGGAGTCGAAATAGAATGAATGCTTTTTTTTCCACGAATTGGGTTGTATTTATAAGTTAGTATTGTTCATTCGTGTGATTGAACCATTAGTATGGTTCAGTCGTGCGATTGAACCATGCGGTTGATTCATCCGCACGGCTGAGTGTTCACTCGTGCGCCTGAGTCTGTCGCATGAAGTTGTTCAGCGTATGGACTATTTAGGCACATGGACACTCAGTCGCATGGCCAGTCGGATCCATGAGAACTTCACTTCACCAAGTTTGAGTGTATTCAATATTATAACATTATGCATAACACTTCAAACAGTCACAAACCTAATTAACCAATTCAACATCGACTCATTAATAAAATATTAAGCATTATAAATAACAGACAACCAATATCATTTCATTAATCATTTCAAACATTACACCAGAATCAGACAAACAAGATTTATTACATTCATATCATGATCTAGGAACATACATGTACCAACATTTTTAAAGTATGAACAAATAAAAAGTGAGGCCTAAACCTTACTTTTATAGTTGAGGTTAGGAGGAGGTTATTAATGATGTTAATGGTGAGTTACAAGTCTTTCAAAAGGGGGTTATGATTAAAATTTGAAATGAGTATAAAATGAAATAATTTAAATAAATTAAAAATTACAATTTAAACTCTAAATTTATTAAGACTCTAAATTTAGCTCCTCATTATTAAATCCTTATAGACTTTATAAATTTTACAAGAACTTATAATTTGATTATTTATTTTAGTTGAATATTTTAAAATCTTATAGATTTAATAACCTTTTAGCATTTACAAATTTATTTTATAAATTATAGAATTTAAGTTAAATTGATTAAGTGACAAATTTATTGTTTTTGTAACATTAAGATAATTGATTTAAGTTAAATTGATTAAATTTATTTTATAATTGATTAAATTGATTTAGCCGGAGAGTGACCGGAGGGGGAGTCGATGGGAAAACGGGGGTTGGGTAGTTTTTGGACCATTACATTTGTGGTCTCTCATTTTTTGTAGGGCTGTTATTTTTTGGTAAAACTGTAAAACCTTTTTGTGATTTAAGTTTTAAATATATATTTATGGCCCAAACTAGGGGATGGGTAATTTTTGGAACATTACATTTGTGGTCCCTGATTTTTTTTGTGGGGCTGTTATTTTTTGTTAAAACTTCAAAACCTTTTTGTGATTTAAGTTTTAAATTTACAGTTATTGCCCAAACTTATATAACTCAGGTTTGATTACAAAACTTTATGATTTTTATAATTACTTAAATCAAAATTTTAGTAATTACATTTCAACTGTATACTTTGTAAAATCCAAAGTTAATTAGTTACTCTCAGATTATTTATTTACAATTATAAAAATTATAAATCTTGTTAAACATTTGTTATTTAATTATTAAGATGGTTAAAATCTTGTAATTGATAATAGTTTTTATATATCTTTATAAATTTTGTAGAAATTGTAAAGTCTAATTATTACTTTTTCTATATAATAACTAAAACTTATAAATGATAAATAAAACCTCATAAGTTTATAAATTAATTAAATGGTAAAATAAGCATGAATTTAAATCACAAAATTAACACATTTATTGTGTTTAAATCTCCAAAATAAATGAAATAGTTTGAATACTATGTTTGATTTATATAATTGACAAACAGGATCGGGTCCATATTTTTAAAATGGGCCGATGTTAAAGTCTCCCATACTTTAGAAATTTCTTCTCGAAATTTAATCACTAGAAGACTAATTTCAAGGATAATAGGAGACTTGGATTTCATTTCACGTTTGCAAGTGATCTCTTGGGAACGTTTAAACACAATGAGTTTTGACTATTGTGTTTTACTACATTTAAGTTTGTCCGATTTCATAATTCGAGACTTCATAGGTTTCTTGACAAAGTGGTTTAAAATAATCAATTTGATTAGACTTTTGACTAATAAGCTTTTGCATTTCAGATGGTGCAAGACGATTAGGAAGGTTTTATCACGAGTGAAGCACCCAAACTTTAGATCAATACGAGACTTGGCTTGACGAATATAAGAAATTTGTTTAAGACACTTTTGGATGAAATACGACTCCAGAGGAGCTTTCTCAAAATAGACAACCTCGGCATCGTTCTTAGATTTGATATTTCAGAATGGGTTTTGTGAATAAGTGTGGTTTTGAGGGGAAGACATTCAAAGAGATTATTAAGAATCGTTATGAGAATCGATTAATGAGTTTCACAATACAAGAAGACAAAATCAGTGATAAGATGATTCAAAAGTTTAACGTTTGGTTTACAAACAAAGGCAAATACATTTACTTATCAAAGTATTAAGTAAACCATAACCTTAAAGAAGACATGTATACCTATAAGCGGACACTAACCCCAAGGATTTCTAGGTAAGGTAAACAGATCCATTGGTTGAATTGGATTTATATGAATACCTTGCCTAGACAGAACACCATGAGATACAGGCATCACGCTCTTCCAGTTTTACATGTTTCAGGTTATAGGATACAGACTTTGACGAGACTAAATAACCATGAATAATGATTCAAAACTCAATTTGAAAATAATTTTATTTTGGCATAATGCCTTAGAATATGATTTGAGAGTCAAGTGTGCATTGACAAGAATCAAGGTATAAGAATAATCACATAAGGCATATAATCACATAATCATATTTGTACATATAAGGCACATAAATTTCTATCTAAGCATGATAAATACATGATAGGACTTATGTGTAAAGGTACTTAGTTATAGTCTAGCTCATTTCATTTCTAATAACTGTTGGAGCATATATAGTCATATATAGTGTGTTAGTCGCTTGTCGAATAATCTAGGCTTATTGTAATACACCTGATATGTTCTAAACACATGAAACTGGGTCATTCGCACGAGTATATACGAATGAGACTCAGTCGTACGACTGAGCCATGCTAATGGACCAGTCGTGCGACTGAGAGATGCGATTGGGACATTCGTAAGACTTAACCATAAGTATGGTCTTGTCGTACGATTGAACCATACGCATGGTCCAATCGCACGAATGGGCCCAGTCGCATCTAATATGGGCCGAGGCCTATATATACCAGTTGCATTGTGTAAAGAGAAATGGTTTTGATAGAAGAGTCTGCTGGAGCCTAGGGCTGCTAGATGAGAGGGGAGATCATGCTAGATCTACCCTTGCCAAGAGTCTTGATTCTTATGTCGTAACGAGCTTGTAATCGTTAGGTTTTATCAATGAAACCATTTAACTATAGTTCGTGTGTTGCACCCTGAAAGGATCATACATGCCAATTCAATGGGTGATTTGATGATTGCTTTGCTGGAATCCCACAAGTCCAAGAATAAATACGGATGAAGATCCTGCATAGAAAAACAAAGTGTTGTCGTCCGCATTTGTCAATGCGGAAGACATAAAACAAATACGGACAACTATTTGTTCTTCCGCATTGACAAATGCGGAAGACCAAGAAACAATGCAAACAACACTTTGCTCTTCCGCATTGACAAATGCGGATGACCGAACAAATACGCATAAGTATTTGTTCATCCGCATTTACCAATGTGATGACCAACATACTTATGCGGATGATCAAGTGAAGAAATTTTGATCAAGTTATCTCATCCGCATTTGTCAATGCGGATGAACAAGCAAAGATGCAGATGAAGACTTAGACTAGCTCTGATGTAATAGTTCAGGGGTAGTTTAGTCATTTTGTAAAAGGCATCTTGTCTGCCTATAAATAGAATAGATAACCTCGTACATGAGGTGAGGGCTGATAGATAGAGAATTTTTGTTGTCATTTATTCTCTGTAATCAATCAACTTTCATATATAATACACAAGCATTTATGAGTATATTTCTTGCATTGAATATTCTTTGATTGTTTGTTTTCGCCACTCAATCATTGACTTGATTACCATATTTGATTCACAGTAAGAATCTCAATCTTACTTTCCCAGTCAATTGGTATCAGAGCTTTGGCTCTCGGTTCTCTTTCAGATCTGCACAAGAACTGAATAGAATTCAATTGATCTAATAATCGAGTTGCTAGTAGAGTATATCATCATCTCTACTTAGTAAACAATAGAAAATACTCCTATCAATACATTCTCACCAAAATATTCCCAACAGCAAGAAACTCACTACAATCATAGATCTGTTTCTAAAATCCGTTTGAACTGTTTGGACAAGTTGGACTAATCAATCCTAAAAATCATCTAAATCAATATTTATACCAGTTAAACACATAGTTAAAATGGATTCTAACAGTTACTCAGAACTTGGTCATACACCTAAATCTCCTATGCTTAAACACAAATCTTAGTTTAAATAGTGGAAAATCAGGTTTAGAAATTACATAACAGGTGTAGATCCTGATTTCTGGATCTCAATATGCAAGGGGCCACACATCCCTGTCACTCTGTCTGCAGATCAAGCTGCAATTTACAGAACAGCGAGAATACCCATTGAAGATCTAACTCTAGATGATGAAGACTACAAGAAAAACAAGATTGACCTCAAAGCCTACTCTATTCTAACTCAAGCACTCAAGATGGATGTGCTAAAAAGATTAGAGAAGTATGGTACTGCAAAAGCTGTATGGGATGCATTGAAAATCATGTGTGAAGGAAGCAGTGAGGTAGCTAAAATCAACAAGGATAAGCTTGTTAATCAGTATGAAACATTCCACCACACCAAGGGAGAGTCCATATCCAAACAACTACCCAGATTTGTACAGTTGGTAAATGATTTGGAAATCATGGGAGTCACCTACAAGATCAAAGAATTAAACAAAAAGATGCTTCGTAGCCTCCCTAAAAGTTGGAAATAGAATGTAACTATGCTGAAAAATACTCTGATCTTGAGAGTACTGCTTTGGATATCATGATAGCCAAAATAAAAGCATTAGAACTTGATGAAAGAAGAAGAAATCTTGGTGGACCAAGAGTGATTGAGGCTTACAAATTTCCATGAGAATCTCACTCTGTGGAAAATGCCTTCATCACAGAGGAGGATGATTCATCTAATCAAGAGATCAACTTAACAGCACTGGGTTCATTGCAACTCCACCAATCAATCATCCATCAACATCATCTCAAACATCCAGAGTCACTACTGCTCCTCAAACTTCCAGAGTCACTGCTGCTCCTCAAACCACTCCTGAAGATACAAGATCAGAAGAACAAAAGGCAACTTACAATGCCTTTGTTGCAAGTTTTGAAGCATACTTAGGAGGAATACTCACTTCTACTAATCTAATTCAAGAAGATCTGGAGGAAATGGGTCTAGATGATGTGGAAGAAATGGATCTACAATGGCAAATGGCTATGATTGCCATGAGAGCCAAGAAATTCTTTAGAAAAGGCAGAAAGCTGAGCCTAAATGAAAATACAAAACTTGGATACGAAAAATCCAAGGTGAAATGCTTAATTTCTAGCGTGGCTGGACACTTCTCCAGAGAGTGCAATGCCCCCAAGAGAAACAACTATCAAAAGAACTCTCAAGGCCAGTCATCCTCACAGCCTAACTCAAGCTTTCACTCCAACAACCAACAACAGCAGTATCATCAACACCAATCATATCAGAATCCACCCCAACTGACAAATCAAGCTCATGGAAGCAGTCAGTCTTCTGCCAATGCACTCGTGATAAAGAAAGATCGGGTATGTGACTAGAGCGTGTATGCTGAGGAAGTCAAGCCTCAATTTCTGAATCATGCTCTTATGGCTCACATCAATGATGGTCCATCTCACATGCCTACTGAGGTAAAATCTAACCTTTGTAGTGTGTTGGACCAAAAGAACCAATGAGCCAAGATCAGAAAACCTCTGTCTCACATGGTATCACAACAACTGTTGAAAGCTTCATCAGCAGTTTGACAAGTGCTGAAGACTTCAACAGTTGAAGATCAAGTGCTGAAGACTTCAACAGCTGAAGAACTAAAGTGCTGAAGTACAACAGCTAAAGAACATAAGTACTGAAGCTGAACAGCTGAAGAACACAAGTACTGAAGCTGAACAACTGAAGAACACAAGTGCTGAAGCTGAAAGACCAAAGTACTGAAGTACAACAGCTGAAGAGTTTACAAGTGCTGAAGATAAAATTAATGAATTGCAAGGTTATAGGGAGCATAACCACAAACTGGCAGATAAAATTAAGGAAGAAAAGGTAAAGTCGGAGATGATGAAGAGAGAAATAAAAGGATTTGATATCAAAATCAATTCTCTTATCTCTGACATAGAAAAACTGCATGGTGAAAAGTACGCTCTTGCAGCTGAGAATGACCTCCTTACTAAAAAGTTAGCTCAATCTAAGGCGAACATTCACTAACTGAAGTGAAACTTGAAAAGTTTCAAATCTCTTCCCTCAAGCTGCAAGAGATGCTTGATTCTCAAAAGGAACCAAAGGACATGTCAGGGATTGGGTATAATTCATGTCCTCCACCATACAATGACAACTACACTATCATGCCTGAATTTGTCTCACTCACTAAAGAAATTGAAACTAAAACTATGGAACCTAAATCTCTAGTAAAACAAGTGACCAATCCTCAAAACAAACCTGATGTTTATATTGAAACCAATGAGGATAAAATCAAGTTAGGTCACCCAATCAAAATTAAAGAATGTTTAGACAAGACAGTGAGTGTCATGAAACCATCAAGCCCTGTAAAAGCAATTATCCCTTATAAAATTCATACCATCTGTTTTACAAGGTAAAAAGAAATATGTGAAGACAGTGAAACCCATTACTGAGAGTAGCTCTGATAATGAGATCATATCACCAAAAAATTCTAGCAAATGAGAAAAGGTTTCACTGCAAAAGAAACAAACAGTAACACTGAGTTCAACACATAAAACATTATCAGACCCTCAGTCTGCAAGATTAAGGCAGGGAGTTGGGTTTGATATTTGCAACAAGGAACATGTTGACCAGTTTGAGAAGGAAGTAAGAAGTGGGTTGAAGAATGTACGGCCCCGTTCCCGGAGACCTCACAGTTTGTCATTCAAGAATTAAGTACCTTAAAACATTATAGATTTACAACTTAAGCAGCGGAATCATTTTAAAAAAAACCATTCATTTCATTAAAAGAGTGTTGTTAAGCAATACAATATTTTTAATCAATTATAAAAGAACTGTTTAATTGCACTACAAAACAACAACAATAAGAAATACGAATGGATGTCAGTCTTTCCCTGTCGAGTGGCTTCACCCTCATGCCATCCTCAACAATAATTATTTGCCTTAGATCTGCGATAAGAAATATTCCACTTAGATCTAAGCTTTGATAGAGTGAACTACTGTGAACAACTGAATTCAATCTGCTTAGCATGTCTCAGATCTGCGACAAGAAGTATTCCACTCACTTTACAGACACTCATTGCTACACTCTAAAACCTGGATTTCAGATCCCAAAGGAATAGGTTGTCCTAAAGACCCCAAGGAAGAACAATACATATGTTTTAAACCTGTGTTCTGCATCACCTAAAGAGGAAACATGTCTTTTGTCAAAAGCATCATTTGATGAGTCAAAGCTTTGGCATAGAGGTTTGGCGTGTCTCAGATCTGCGACAAGAAATATTCCACTCACTTTACACACACTAATTGCTACACTCTGAAACCTGGATTTTCGATCCCTAAGGAATGGGTTGTCCTAAAGGCCCCAAGGAAGAACAATACATATGTTTTAAACCTGTGTTCTGCATCACCTAAAGAGGAAACATGTCTTTTGTCAAAAGCATCATTTGATGAGTCACAGCTTTGGCATAGACGTTTGGGGCACACAAACTTCAAAAACATGAACATGTTGGTCAAAGGAAACCATGTCATTAGTCTTCCTCAAAAAGAATTTCATTTTATTGATCACTGTTCAGCGTGCCTCAAAGGAAAACAACACAAATCGTCTCACAAAACCAAGCCGGTGAACACTAACAATACTCCATTGAAGTTACTTCACATGGATCTATTTGGTCCAACTCATGTAATGAGTATTGGAAAGAAATATTATTGTTTAGTGATCATTGATGACTTTTCACGATTCACATGGGTTTTCTTCTTACTTCATAAAAACAAGGCATCCCAAATCATACAAGAATTTATCACTAAATTGAAAATCAACTTGACCTAAAGGTCAAAATAATAAGAAGTGATAATGGTACTGAATTCAAAAATGAAAGTATGAGTTCTTTTTGTGCAACCAAAGGCATTGCTCATCAATTCAGCGCAGCTAGAACTCCTTAACAAAATGGGGTAGCTGAAAGGAGAAATAGAACATTGATTGAAGCAGCAAGAAAACAACATGACTCCTTATGAAGTGCTCTTTCATAGAAAACCATTAACTGGATTTCTTAAATCATTTGGTAGTCCTGTCTCAATATTAAACACCCGAGACTATCTGGGAAAGTTTTCATCCAAGTTTGATGAAGGATTCTTTGTAGGTTATTCTTTTGTTTCAAAGGCTTACAGAGTGTTTAATCCCAGATTAAACATTATTGATGAATCAACAAATGTTCAATTCAAGGAACATTCGTTTCCCAAATCTACAAATGGTCCCGACAGTTTGTTTGATATTGACACGTTTACAAAATCATTTGATCAATTTCACTTGTCTGATGTAGGAAATATACATTCAAGTGATACTTCGTCAACTATAGAAAGAAGAGATAATTTTCCATTGATTCCTCCTACATTTGATGAACACATGAATGAAGATGTTCCTCTTCAAGCTGATCCCATCAGACAACTATCACAAAACCTTAGTGCTTCTTTTGAAGGAGGTCCAAGCCTGGTACCATCTCACTCAGATGACTTGTCAAATGAGATCAGAAATCAAAAACAGGCTACTCCTCCAGTTGAAACACAAGGGACATCAAATGAGGCAAGCAATCTCAGTGCTGCTCAAGATGTGGCAGGAACTAAAACAGAATTTGACAATCTTCATACTTCAACAATAGTACCAGATGAATGTGCCTCTCACCATAATGAACCGAATGTCTCCAATCTTGATGTAACAATTGCTGGTGACTCCATTCCAACCACAAGAATACACAAGAATCATCCAGTTGAAACCATTATTGGTGATCTTAATGAGAGGGTGACAAGAAGCAAATCTAGTATTGCAAACATCTATTTGTTCTCATGCTTTCTGTGTCAAATAGTACCCAAGAACATCAAAGAGGCACTTCAAGACAATAGTTGGATTTAAGCAATGCAGGAAGAATTGCTCTAATTCAAGAAGCAAGAAGTATGGAAACTAGTAGATCTTTCTAAAGGACAATACCCTATCGGTAGCAGATGGCTGTACAGGAACAAGACTGATGATAGAGGGATCGTCATCAGAAACAAAGCAAGACTAGTGGCATAGGGATACACTCAAGAAGAAGGAATTGACTATGATGAAGTGTTTGCTCCTGTTTCCAGACTAGAAGCAATCAGAATCTTTTTTGCATATTCTACATCCATGAAATTTACTATTTATCAAATGGTTGTAAAGTGTGCCTTCTTGTATGGAAAGATTGCTGAGGTGGTCTATGTGAGTCAACCACCTGGCTTTGAAGATCCAGATTTTGACAAAGCTCTGTATGGTCTTTATCAAGCACCAAGAAAGTGGTATGCGACTCTATCATCCTTTCTTCTTGAACATGGATATGAAAGAGGAAAGATTGATCAAACTCTCTTGAGAAGAAAAAGAGAAAAAGATATGTTGTTAGTCCAGATCTATGTGGATTACATTATATTTGGCTTTACAAACAAGCAACTCTGCAAAGAATTTGAAGATCTTATGCACTCAAAATTTCAAATGAGTGCTATGGGGGAACTCAACTTCTTTCTAGGAGTGCAAGTCCAACACATAGCAGATGGAATCTTCATCAATCAATCAGAATACGTGGAAACCATGTTGAAGAAACTCCACTTTGCTGACTGTGGATACCAAAGTGAAGATTGGACCTGACCCAGAAGGCAAGTCAGTGGATCAGACTCATTATCGATCAATGATCGGTTAACTTATGTATCTATCAGGCAGTAGGCCTGACATTATGTTTGGTGTTTGTGTGTGTGCTAGATATCAAGCTCATCCAAAAGAATCACATGTGAATGCAGTGAAGAGGATATTCAGATATCTGAAGGGCAAACCAGCTCTTGGGTTATGGTATCCAAAGGAAGGATAATATTATCTCTATGCCTTCACAGATAGTGATTATGGAGGATGCAACTTCAACAGAAAATCCACTTCTGGCGGTTGTCAATTTCTTGGTCCTAACAGAAGCTGAGTATATTACAGCACCAACTTGTTGCTCTCAAGTACTCTGGATTCAAAACCAGATGCTTGATTATGGTTTTAACTTCTTGCACACTCCATTTTGCATTGACAACACAGCAGTTGTTTTCATAACTAATAATCCAGTTCAACACTCAAAAACTAAACATATTGAAATTAGATATCACTTTTTGAGAGACAGTGCTGAAAAAGGGTTTAATCAAGTTGATTCAAGTACCAACTGAAAATCAATTAGCTGATTTATTTACCAAGGCATTTGAACCTGGTATGTTTGAATTCCTGGTTAAGTCAATTGGCATGATTAACCTTGAGTAAAACCATGAAAAACATCAAAAACATTAAAAACATGAGAAAATCACAAAAAGAAATCAATTTTGATGAAGAAAAGAGTCATGGGAAATGATATAATTATAGTCATTATATCATTCACTGTGCTTAATTTCAAAAATTGAAAGACTGTCATGACTTACAAGATATGTTGGTAGGCTCAACTTGGAAGAGAATATACATGCAGTGACGAATTAAAATCTTATTTAATAGTGAAACACTCATCACAAAGTATAGGTATGTATTGGCTTATCTGAGTGCATGTGTGTATAGTAACCTAAACACACCAGGTAATAATACTTTATGAATCTCTTTCACCTACATCAGTTTCATCTTTGTTTTGCTGAGTAAAGACATGATGAAACATGCACATAGTGCAGATGTCCTAATCCAAAAGATTCCTAATGAGGAACACATCCAAATTGGATGAATCTACAAAAGCAATACATTCCAAGTGAATGAACAAAAGAATCCCATCAAGGATCACCTTCCAAAATGAAGTGAAAAGAATCCCAATGAGGATCATCATGAAAAGGATCAAAGTACAAGAATCCTAATGAGGATTAGTGAAAATGAGTTCTCATAACTTAAGTAACCTGGTAAGAAAAATTGTGAAAAATTTCTACTATGCATTGTATAAGGATGGTTGATCATTCCATGCTTGTGTGTGTGAGGTACACATTGAATAATTAAATCAACCAAAACATGATAAAAATTATTTGCATCAAAATATCAACCTGGTATGAGTTTAAGAGGACAAACATACCTTCAATCTTCAAGTTCATAAACATGTCCATTTAATCATAAAGGATGCACATATGTAATGTAAGACTGATATGATCCCAACAAAAGAGATAATTCTCTTCATTATTAATAAGCACAATAAAATCCAAAAAAAAAGTTTTTAAATCTTTAAAGTTTCTATCCAAATGTGGATATAAACTTTAGGGGGAATAATTTAATATTTTTGAGTAAGTCCATATTTGTGTTTATTAGTTTAACTTACTTTCAAAACAAAACAAAAAGCATTTTGGTGTTGTTGCAAAAAGTTATACCATTATATCTCAGCTTACGTAGATTCTTAGAAGCATGAAAAGTCCAAGATCGGTCAAAATTAGGAAACTTGTATCACTTGTGACATACAAGTCAATCCAAGCAAGAATTGACAACCTCAACAGTCAACTTCATAAGAAAAATCAATCAAGGACAAGTGTTCATAAGATGAATAATCAATTCAATCACATTAAATTATGATTAAGTTCAAAAGTTAATGCAGGTAAGTGCCTTGGTTAATGCGGGTGAAGCTAACCCATGCATATAACCAATGCGGGTAACAGTATATTTTCAAGTGCAACTAATGCGGACAATGATTTTACTTTACCGCTTTAGTGTGTTACAAGTATACATGAAATTTTGAAGTGTTAAAACCTATGCGGAACAAGAATTGTTCTACCGCATTTGTCAATGCGGATAAAATAATTTTCAAGTGGTCAACTGCATTAGTCAATGCGGATAAAACAATTTTCAAGTGGTCAACCGCATTTGTTTTATCTATCCGCATTTGTGGATACACATCTTCAATGCTCATGTATGATCGAGCAGAAATAATTAAGTGATCAATATCTTATGAATGAACGATGATCAAGTAAATGTGGATTTTACTCTATCGCATTTGCTACAGTGAGCAAATGCTGACAAATTTTATTCAACGGCATTTGCTATAGTGAGCAATGCTGAATAAGTTATGTCAATTGCATTTGTTACAGTGTAAATGCTGATGAACTTAGTTCTTCCTCATTTACAACTATGAACAAATGCGGATAGAATGAAACAAAAGCAACAAAACGTCCGCATTTACAACTGTGACCAAATGCGGATAGTCAAAGTCCAAATACATTTGCTACAGTTAACAAATGCGGATGACCAAAAGTCAAAAATTTACACTTGATAGGATTAAATGAATAAATCTGTGATGATTTGTAACACAATTCAATGAATTTCACACAAAGTAATCAAATCAAAACAAGACAATTACAGAAATCAATAAAATTCAGTTTTCATTCATATCAAGCTAAGACAATTACAGGTATGAAAAAGCAGATTGAATAACTTGTGTATTCGTTACTACAAACCTGCAAATCTAAACTATTTATACTGAAAACAAAAGAAAAGGAACTAACAAATTACTGAAATAGTCCCTATACTATTAAAAAATATCAAATGAAAAATAAAGCAACATGTTAATCTTTTTAGAGCACTTAACAATACTCCCCCTAAGATTTACATGGTCTTCAGTCTTCAACATCTTCAAGCTTGACTGCTTACTCTATCTTCAATTCTATCTTCAGCCTTGACTTCATCATTCAAAGAAATCTGCTGATTCTTCTTTGACTTTGAACATAGGCTTCTGTTTGTATGTTTCTAACTCTTTCAAAGCTTTTGATATAACAGACTTGAATTTACTTACAAGAATGCTTTGTTCTGGTTTAGCTTCATTTGTTTTAATCTCCATCTTGTCCATTCTTTCTAATGTATCTTTTGAAAGACATGAAATATCAATGTTTGCATATAACTCAATAGGTTTATTACTGTCCTTTGAGTACACTTCTAAGACCCTTTTCTTGATATTCTCATGAATTCAATATCTTTAATATCTTTCTTAACAGTGTTGGCATATGCAAGTGCTTTTCTCAAAGAAATCCTTTCCATGGCAGCGTTCATCACATTGATAATAGAAATAAAATATTTCTTGTCTTGCTCAGCCACTTGAGGAGAAACCTTCTCAAATTTTTGTACTGACAAAAATGAGATATAACTTGGATGTAACAATTTTAGCTCAAAAACTCCAAATAAAGTAATCATGTCCTCATCCCATCTTTCTAGATTTCGGACTAACTTTAGCTCAAATGTCTCGTTTTGTAAAACCATCTGAGAATTGGCTTTGAGTTTTGATTACCGTCAATCACTTTAAGTCCAGGAGTTGTAACTTTTCAAAGTATTTATCACAAAATTCTATCAACGAATGTTCTTCTTCTAATTGAACTCCCTTAAATTTCTTGTTTTTCTTCAAAGTAACAAAATACTCCTTGTCTTCTTGATCGCATCTTGTGTTAAGGAATTACTTGATCTATCCAATCCACGTCTTAATAATTCTACAAACATCTTCCCACGTTTTGCATCAGTAGGATTGATCAGAGGTAGTCTATTTAGCTCTTTTAAGTCTTGCACCCGAAGTTTTATGATACTAGAGTAAAAATGCTAAACGTCGCATACAGCATTTACTCTCTTTATCAAGAAGGCATCAAATACTTCGTCATACTTCCATGCAATTATCTTTACTTGGTTTGTAAAATCTGGAGCAATCATTGCATTCAACAATTCAGCAACTGATTGTCCTTTCTGCAATATATTTCTTACTAAATCACCTGTTGTTCTTGAACTATCGAGAATATTCCTTTGATCAGTTGATGCTTTATAGGTTTGTCTTTCAGGATCAGCAAACATTTCCATCAATTCTTTTCTATGAGTGTGAGCATCATCAAGTCTTGACATTTGTTTTATTTCATGAGGCTTCAACATTCTTGTTCTTTTTGTTGTCTCAAGATACTGAGGGTTATCTGTATCCAGCACTATCATCTTCTTCATTTGTTTCTTAGTTTCTTGAAAGCTTCTCACAATATTTCTCAGAGATACAGATTGTAATCTCTTCAGCTTCCTCCACGGGTAATTTCTAGCTTGCAACCATGATCTAAGAGCAGGAATACTCATATCATCAGGATCAGGATGGTGCAGCTCAGAACTAGACAGTTCTTCTACATTTATAACCTCCTTTGTTCTTATCCATTCACCATGCTCAACCACTATCTCATTTGGATCTATTGAAGCAACTGACTCTGCATAGATGCATTTCTTGTATTCATCATTAATTTGAGAAATAGTCAGTCCATCCAAATACACTCTATTGTATTTCATGTTCACAAGGTAGTTATATTTTTCTTCAAAATCCTGTGGTACTTTATCTTGTTCTTGTGTATGTTCTTGTGAAGAGAAATGTGACACAAATTCAGCTTCATCAATGTCTTCATTCTCAAGAACTTCATCATACCAATCATCATTATATACTTCTTCAATATCATCTAGAGCATCAATATGTTCTTGAACATTTTGCTCTTCAATAATTCTTCAGTTCTTTGAATTTTAGAAGAAGATTCAGTCCGATCAACTTCTTTTAATTCATTTACTTTCCGTTTGCCTTTTCTTTGTTCAAGATTTTCTTCAATTTGCACCTCAGTACTAATTACATGTACTGGAGATATAGCTTTCTGAGCTTCTTTTTTCTTTATCAATTCAGCCTTAAGATTTTCATTTTCTTCAGATAGCTTCTTGAATTTCTCCTCAAGACTATCATAATCTTTAATCATGACTTCAAAGTTCTTTATCACATATTCTTTATCTTGGGCAAAACTAACAATCTTTTCATCTTTGAACACAATTTCTTCAGACAACTTCAAATTTTCATCTTTGAGCTTTTGAATTTCTTTTTCACAAGCATTGGTTATCTCTTTCATTCTTTCATTTTCAACTTTCAACTTTTCAATCTCTTTTTCTTTGTTTACATTTTCTTCTTTCAATTTTTAATCACATCAACTTCAACTATTTCCTCTGTTTGTATAGACACATTGTGTGACATACTATCAGGAATTTCTTCTGCTCCTTTATTTTCATCAATTTCAAATACTGGATTGAATGAAATATCATTGATAAAATCAGAATCAGATGTTTGATTTTGAGAATTCCTTCCTGTTACAGCTTCCTCAACATTTTCTTCAATCATAGCCTTGTCTCATTCTTAGTATTTTCAACATTCCCTTCTTCATTTTCTTCTTGAATTACTTCAGTGACATTATCATTTTTATCATCATCATCATCACTTTCTTCACTTGATGAACTTTTAGACATATCCTCATCACTTTCTTCATCAACTTCTACATCTTCAATCAGATCATTTGGATCTATTGGTTCTTCTTCAGTTAGATGAAAGTGTGGCTGAGTAATATCAACTTCATCCATAGATACATTTCTGATATAATCAAAAACTGGAATGTTTTGAGCACCCGTTATCATTGCCAGTCTTTTGTACACACTCTCTGACATGTGCTCTAACTGAATTCTATCACCAATAACTTCAGCAGCATACAAATCTGGATTTGCATCATTAATGAGAAGTTGAAGAAATCTTAGGTACATCAGATACTTATGCCTTACTCCTCTTTCCAGATTAAAAATAAATCCATTCATTATGCCATATTGAATCTTCTGTTAATGGATAAGGCTACAATTGGAGATGCAATGTCAACAGGGAATGAATCCCAACCCGCACTTCTTTTTGACATGCAATGTTGAAATATGTAGCATAAAAGCTTCCAATGTTTAAATGCACGAGCTCTGAAAAACTGTTTCTTTGGGAAATGATCTGGATGACCCATCTGTAGAAAAACTTCTCTACATTCATTAAATGTATATTCAGATAAATCTTCAGGATCAATATCTCCCAGTCTTAGACTTGTCTAATTGCTACTTCAGAAACTTCAATCATTCTTTCTGAAGTCATGAAGGCTCTTAAAACTTTGTTTCCTTGATCATCTCTTTCAACTTTTGCAGTTCTCCAGAATTTTTTAATCATTCTTCCATTAATCATGGGCCTTGCACACATAGCATAAACATATTTTGTTCTTAGTAAGAATCTGATAATATCTTCATATCCTGTAGCTTCTCTGTTTTCATCATCTAAAAATGCAGCTACATTATGTTTTGGCTCACATTTTAAATCTGCCATATGCAAAACATAACAAAAGAATTACGAGAATATTGAATATTGATTAATGGAATGTATTTCTACATATGACTTTTGATTTTGACTTTTTAATTTGACCTTTTTATTTTAACTTTTGAATTAAGATTTCAAATTGTAAAACATTAATCTTTATTCATTTTGAATTTATTATTTAACATTTCAATTTTGATTTAATTTTAATTTTTATTTATTTTTGTTCAAAGAATGACTGTCTGTTCATCTTCTTCTTCTTCTTCGACTATGAAAATTGACTGATTTCTACATTAAAAAAATTCACTTTAACATCAAAAAAAATACATCATCAGACTCGCAAATCAGTTCTTATCAATAATACATTATCAATATTTGATATGATTCTCATTTTATCAGATTAAACTAGGATTATATATGTTCGAACGCCCAAATAGCATTCAACCGTCTATTTCAAATCAAAGATTTAATCCAAAATTTATGTCTTTGAATCACAAACTTACATTTATATATCCAAATGCAATGTATACTCAAAGTATTTGATTGATTTCAGATGAAATAAGGTTGTGTTTATGCTTGACAGACGTAGTTCAAGGGTTCTGGTTCTGAGATTTTTGAAAAGTGAATGAGAAATACGCATAAGTGTTCAATATATATAAGTGAAATTTTAGGCGTATGAGCCCTGTTTGGACGTATGGTCCCTGTTTGGGCGTATGAAAACCTAGAATTCACTTATTTTGTTAAAAGTATGAGCACTGTTGTGCGTTTTAAGTCAAACGCATGAGAACTGTTCAGTCGCATAAGCACTATTTAGGCGCTTTTGCACTGTTCAGTCGCATGGACTTTGTAAAACGTCTAACACTTGAAGTTTTGAAACTATGCAGACGCATGAGATATCACATACGTCTAACACACTATTTAGACGCATTGGATTATCACAAACGCCCAATACTTGAAATTTTCAGATGTATTACAACTGTTTAGACGCATGGGAATGAATCAAACGTCCAACACTTGTAATTTTCATAGATGTATTACAACTGTTTAGACGCATGGAAAACGTCCAACACTTGTATAATCCTGAAAATTTCATGATGCTCCTATTGAGGCGCATGTGCACTGTTTAGGTGCATGAGATGAATTTCAAACACTTGTGATTTCCAATTTCTTCACTTTCACATTTTTTACCATTTAGATCCCCAAATTTGGAACTTTTTGCATTTTGCACTTTCAATTTATAAAATTTTTATTTTTTTTTATTTTTTATTTTGTATTTCTTTTTAATTTATTTTTAAATTTCTTTTTAATTTCTTTTGTCCCTTCATTTTAAATTTCTTTTGTCCCTTATTTTAAATTTCTTTTGTCCCTTTATTTTAGTCTCATCATAACATCAAATATCATCTAATTGTCAACTTAAAAATCATTTTTTAGTTTATACAAATACTTTGAACACAAAGCATCATCCTTTAAATTCAACTTAAAAAACATTTTGATTATGATTATTGAATATTTTTTTAGAACAACTCTTTCATTTATTACTCCCCCTAAACTTTTAAGTTAGAAAAACTTATAAGTTTCTTATGAAAGAGAATAAGATCACACATCACATTGAGACATTGCCTTCACACACAAAGACATGCATAAAAAATGAAAATAAAATTAAAATTTAATATTAAACAAAGAATAAATGTCTGCAGACAGATCATATTAATGAAGATCAGCACATTAAAATAAAATGAATGTGGATAGTCATAGACAATGAATAAATCCTGATCAAGTATGTTCCAGGTCAGTGATATCACAGCAAAGGAGATACAAGATCTAACGACAGACAATGAGTGTTTTTGACACAACTATCAACTCACTTACTTTTCAGTTCTTGGATTGATTAGTGTTGATTTAGATATGACATGATGTAAAACATACAAAAACTAAGAGAACTCAACTATCATCATGAAATGTAAGAAAGAACACATGCTCAACTTATTACCTGAAACATAGATATCACCAGAGTTCATGTTACTTAGTTAATAGAGGATGATCATGGATAACCATTTGATCAGCTCTAACTATTCTTTTTAATAGGTTGTGCACCTTGGCATCTTTTTGCATCAAAAAGAGAATCTAGGTCTGTAATGACTTCCAACAGAGGATATCTCAGTACTTCAGGTCTATGATGACTCATAACAGAGAAGTGAAATGATGCTTTGTAACAAATCTCATGATTTTACATAGTTTCAACAGTGTGAGAGATGTATCTTAACAAACATTCATTCTGATAAGCTAAAGCTACTCAAAAGTACTCAGATGAATACACACAAGCATGTATGTTTAGTTTAATCACAAGAATTTACTTTTTAGCATAATAGTCAAATATTAGCTACACGTCATATCTCATCATGTCTAGACTTTATGAATGAGTGAAGTATGCAACTGATCTCACTAATGTACTATCATTTCTCACATATTGCAAAACATAATCCTTTCCAAAAAAATATTATTGTATTTTTGATATATATTTTTGTATTTGATTTTTCTATGAAAAAAACATAAAATCACACACACACAAAAATATAAACAGGCAATTCACAATGAGAGTATCACTTATTATGATCTTTTGATTTAGGGAGATCACATATGATTTATAAGACCAATTGATTCTACTAAGTACTCAAACCGTCCTAGTAGGAAGGCTTTAGTAAATAGATCTGCCAATTGTTTTTCTGTTGCAATTTGAATCAATATGATTAATCCTTTTTCAGAGTTATCTCTAAGAAAATGATATCGAATTTCGATATGTTTTGTTTTTGAGTGTTGAACAGGATTAGCTGTTATGAACATAGCAGTTGTGTTATCAATATAGATTGGTGTTTTAAGAAAGTTGAATCCATAATCTAGTAATTGATTTTGCAACCAAAGAATTTGAGAACATCCTGCTGATGTAGCAATGTACTCAGCTTCTGCAGTTGAAACAGAGACATTTGTTTGTTTCTTGCATTGCCATGAAACTAATCTGGGACCAAGAAATTGACACCCACCCGAAGTAGATTTTCTATCTTGAAAACATCCACTATAATCACTATCAGTATATCCATATAGTTCAAAGTTACCCTCGTAAGGATACCAAAGCCCTAAGGCTGGTTTACCTTTGAGATACCTGAATATTCTTTTGACAGCAATTAAGTGAAATTCTTTCGGGTCTGATTGATACCTGGCACATACACAAACAACATACATAATGTCTGGTGTAGATGCAGTAAGATACATCAAAGAACCAATCATTGATCTGTATAACATTTGGTCAATAGATTTTCCTTTTGGATCAGGTTCAATCTTGGTGTTAACATCTGCTGGAGTTCGTATGGACTGACAGTCTTGCAACTTAAATTTCTTTAAGAGCTTGTCAACAAACTTTTCTTGATTGATGAAAATTTCATCTGCAGTTTGCTTGACTTGAAGTCCAAGAAAGAAGTTAATCTCTCCCATAGAACTCATTTGAAATCGAGATTTCATTATTTCTTCAAATTCATTGCACAATTTTGGACATGTAGAACCAAATATGAATTCATCAACATACACTTGTACACATAAAAATCATTATTGTCCTTCTTTATGAATAAAGTAGGATCAATTTTCCCTCGTGTGTATCCATGTTGGATTAAGTGTTGTGATAACGTCTCATACCAAATTCTAGGGGCTTAATGAAGTCCATATAAAGCTTTACTCAATTTATATACTCGTTGTGGAAATTGTGCATCCTCAAAGCCTGGAGGTTGCTTCACAAATACATCATCAGTAATTGGACCATATAAAAATGCACCCTTTACATCCATTTGATACACCTTAAATTTCATGAATGAAGCATAAGCCAGAAAAACTCGAATAGATTCAAGTCTTCCAACTGGTGCAAACACTTCATCATAATCTATACCTTCTTCTTGTGTGTATCCTTGTGCAACAAGTCTTGCTTTGTTCCTTATTACAACACCACGATCACCAGTCTTATTTCTAAATAACCGTTTCGTGCCAATTACATTTTCTCCTTCAGGTAGATCCACCAGATTCCACACTTCTTGTTTGTGGAATTGAAGTAATTCTTCTTGCATGGCTTCTATCCAACCATTGTCCTTTAATGCTTCGGTAACATATTTAGGAACAATTTGAGGAAGAAAACAAGAGCATAAGCATACATTTGCTTGTTCTACTTTACTCCTTGTTGTTCTCTCATTCAATGAACCAATAATCTGAGAAATTGGATGATTCTTGTGAATACGAGATGTAGTGATCTTATCACATTGAACATTAACATCCAAATTTGTTTGATTCAAGTTGGAAAACTCATGTATTAACGTAGAAGAATGTGGATTGAAGTTTGGAACTTGAGTAGGTGAGTTGACAAAGTAATCAAAGTTACCTGTATCAACTACATCACCTGAAATGGATGATGTTCC
Organism: Flaveria trinervia; assembly: GCA_025506515.1. Taxonomy (NCBI): domain Eukaryota; kingdom Viridiplantae; phylum Streptophyta; class Magnoliopsida; order Asterales; family Asteraceae; genus Flaveria; species Flaveria trinervia. Next base: position 39,331,358 of record CM046455.1, on the reverse strand, counting down.
AGACTCAGGTATCACAAACTCATTACCATCATTAGGAATATTTTGCGATTCTTCCTGATTAATTGACTCTGAATGATCTAAAACTGTGTTATCATGATTTTGTATTGTTAAATCCTTAACAAATGATAAAAATGGGTAGTCTGAGCTTGAATCATCTGGGTCATCAGAATCTGAATCTTCACTGAAAGATCCAAGATCTCCTCTTGAGTTCTTCTTATCTGTAGAATTAAAACAATTTGATTGATCAATCAAATTAGATTGAAAGGAGTTTGATAATGAATCTAGATCAAATAACCACGTAGGACCATTTGAAACTGATGGAAAAGAATTTTCCATAAATTTAACGTTGAATGTTTCAATGATTACATTTGTCCTAGAGTTGTAGACTCGATAGGCTTTTGAAACTGATGAATATCCAACGAAAAATCCATTATCAGATTTTGCATCAAATTTTCCTAATTGATCATTTGAATTAAGAATCATAAGAGGACAACCAAATGATTTTAAAAAGTTTATGTTCGGTTTTCTACCAAACATTAACTCATATGGAGTTTTCAGTTTATCTTTTACAAATAAGATTCGATTCTGAACAAAACACGCAGTTGATATTGCTTCATCCCAAAAACTGATAGGAATTTTTGCATCAGCTAACATAGAATGAGCAGCTTCAATCAGTGTTCTATTCTTCCTTTCAGCAACTCCATTTTGTTGAGGAGTTCTGGGAGCACTGAACTGATGAGCTATCCCTTTCTGTGCACAAAACATTTCAATGTTAGCATTTTTGAATTCTGTTCCATTATCACTTCTTATTATTTTCACTTTGTTGTCTAATTGATTTTCAACTTTAATGATAAATTCTTTTAATAATTCAGCTGTTTCAGATTTGGCACATAGAAAGAAAACCCATGAAAATCTTGTAAAGTCATCAATGATAACTAAACAATATGATTTTCGTCCAATACTCTTGACATTTGTTGGTCCAAAAAGGTCCATAGGTAACATCTGAAGAGGTTTGGATGTTGAGTTCATAGGCTTGGACTTATAAGACGCTATGTGTTGCTTTCCCTTCAAACATGCTGAGCAATGATCATTAGTTGCAAACTTCTTGGATGGAAGTCCAATGACATGATTTACTGCTACAAGCTTGTTCATATTCTTGAAATTTGAATGACTGAGACGTCTATGCCAAAGCTGGCTTTCATCATTTGATGCCTTTGCAATTAGGCATGTTGTTTCAGTTGAAGGATCAACTTGAGACATATCCAATTTGTATACATCTCTGTCTCTCTCAGCTGTAACAATATCCCAATCTTTACTTATCTTGAAACATGGCTTCAAAACATAACAAAATGAATTATCAAACAGAACAGAATAAGATTTGTCACAAATTTGAGATACGCTTAAAAGATTAAAGTTTAACTGTGAACAAACTTTATCAAAGCTTATTATCCCATTGGATACTGTTCCTTCTCCAGTTATTTTTTCTCCAGCATCACCACCAAAGGCGACGTGAGTTCCATCTTTTGACTTAAAATCTTGTAACAAGGCAGTAGTGCCTTTCATGTGCCGACTACACCCACTATCCACATACCATGTATTGATTGGTCTTTTTGGGCGTACCTGAACTACAAGAAAGTTAAGTTGAAATATCTACCCAAGCCGAAATGGTCTTGCGCTTTCCAAATTTGTCAACAATTGTAAATTGTTTATAATGGAGATTATTCAAATCAGGTTTATTTTTGATGAATTTTCCAATTTTATTATGAAAATTGTTTGATTTATTTTTGTGAACATTTATACCATTTGATTTATCATCTTTTGAAATGTATTGATGTCTAACATTTCTATTAGTCATCCTTACAGATCTTCGTATAAAGTGTTCTTGCATGTTGTGTTTTGAGCTCATGTAATTGTTCTTAGGAAAAAATCTCAAACCTACATTAGGTTGATTAATGTCTCTTTGAAATCTATTAGTCTGATCTCTCAAATACTGTGGATTAGCAAATCCTTTGCTCATGTTTAATTTTGCAAAGTTTCTAGTGAGAGATCTATTTCTAAAGTAACAATCTGCAGTGTTGTGAGTCTTTTCATCACAATAAGTACAATATTTGTTATAATAACAATCTGTTGTCGAATGATTTCTCATGTCACATATGTGACAATACTTGTTAAAGTAGCACTCAGCAGTATTGTGATTTTTCATATCACAAATTTCACAGTACTTTTGTGGCGTTAAAAACAACTTTTTGTTAACTTTTGACAATGACATAATGTTTGATTTTGGTTTCATATAGTTAAACGTTGTCTTTCATTTTTCACAGTTTGATTTTGTGTCAGATTATTGTTCATTTGTTTAACATGAATTTCCTTCTTGAATGTATTAGAAACAAATCTTTTTGCTACAGCGGAAGTCTTTGAATCTGAACTAGATTTCAGATCTGAGTTTGATTTGTTCATAACATTTGATTTATTATTTGAAATAGAATTCATATTTAACATACCTGCTCACACAAATTTAATTGGTTTTAGTTTTGATGTTTGATTTGTTGCTTTAATCAATTTTGTTGAACTTTTGTTTTCTTCAAATGTTACTTTTACAGATTTCTTTGTTCTTCTTTGATTCTTTGATTTAGAAGAGCTTGGTTTATTTTTAGATTGAACATCATGAGAAGAAGATTCCTTGTCTCATTGAAATGTTTCATATTGATGGAGTTTGAATCTTCTGATGTTCCTATCTGTTGTTTATCCTTGTTTTGAACTCTGACTTCTTCTATTACATTTTGAATTTGATCAGAAGAGATATTTTGTTTTGGTTGTTTTGGTTCATATGATTTTATCTTGATTGGATGTCCATTTTTGATTTTTTCTTGATCTTTTTCAACAAACACTTGAACATTTTATTTCCTCTTCTGCATTCTTGGTTTTGATCTGAAAGGCTTTAAGCTTTGCTTTGTTTTCTGGTGAATGATCATGAGTATTGAAATTCTCTGGTAGTGTGTTTGTGATAGATTCAGGCATAGGTTCATGAGTGAAACCTAATCCTGCTTTTTGTTTATCTTTCCTTTCACTGATTAGTTTTTCTTCTATCATTTTTGAACCCTTAACTTTTGCTAGATCAACTTGACTAGCAACATGTGCTATTTTCTCTTGTTCAAGATTCTTGGTCATCTCTTCTAGTTGTTTTGTAACAATTTCTAAATCTTTGATTATTTTGTTCCATGAATTTTGAAGAGAGATAATCTTTTGATCTGTAGTTTTATGATCAGATTTAAGTTGGTTATGCATAGATTCTTCTTGTTTTAGCTTTTCATAGATTTTGAATGAATAGTTTCTGTAGTGTTCAACATGTTCAAAACATGTTTTGGTGCAAAGCTTTTCTCTTACTTCTGATGGTATTTCAGGAAATTTTGGAACTGTGGTTTCAGATGATGAAGTAGAAGATTTAACCTTTGGTTGATCAGACTGAACCATTAGAGCTACTTCCTCTGTATCCTCTTTAGGATCAGACTTGTCACTCCATTCATAGTTATCTTCCTCTTCATCACTTTCCCCTTTTGGGTCATTATTTTCTAACCAATCTTCCTCTTGAATTTCTGCAATAAGAGATAAACTTGATGTTATATCATTTGTAAATTGATCTGCATATGCACTCCAATCATATCCATCTTTTATGTTGACTACTAGTGTTTTCTTTGTTTCATCAGATGGTTTGGTTTCATCTTTAAGCTCTGGCATGGGAAGACTTTGATATGGCTTTTGAAAAGTCTTCTGAGATTGTTGAAACCTTTGATTATTTGAGCTTGAATGAGCACTTCCTCCATTATTCCTTGGAGCTTTACATTCTCTTGACAAGTGTCCATAACTATTGCAGTTGAAACATCCGGATTTTGACTTGTCAAATCCAATAGTCTTGTTTGCACTAGGCTTGTATTTCTTGTTGACATAAGAATGTTTTTGAGTCCTGTAGGCAATCATCACCATCTGCCAGTTCAGGTCCATCTCTTCAACATCTTTAGGATCCATCTCAAATAAATCTTGTAAAACAAAATCTAGTTGAGTTAAATGGCTACCTTGATATGCTTGAAAGCTGGCCATGAAAGTAGTAAATGCAGTTTTGGACTCTTCATCCTCTAATAGGATGTTAATCACATCTTTAACTTTGCTAGATTTAGCAGAGTTAGATGATGAAGAAGTCTCTGTCTGAATATTTGATGATTGTGACTGTGTTTTAGGAGGATATTGAGAATGAGATTGAGTTGTACATGCAGGTGCACTAGTAAATGATGAGTCAGTGAAAAATCCTGCTCCTACAAACAGATCTCCTTCTTCTTCAGGACTTTTCTCACTCTTTGCCATGAATGCATTTTCTATGGTGGTTGCAGGAGAAGCAACAAACTGATATTGAGACATTGATGCTGCTCTATCATTGTTCCTTGAGCTTTCATCAATCTCAACTGATTCTATTTTTGCAATAAGAAAATCTAGATCCATTGGAAACTTCTCAGTATGCTTTAGTAAAGTTACAGTTTGTTTCCATGATGATGGTAAGCATTGAGTAGTCTGAAATTTAAATCTTCAAGATCAGGTTTGATACCAGCTGTTGACATCTCAGTTATGAGTTGAACAAATCTGTTCATCATTTGATTTATTATCTCTCCAGACAAATGTTGAAATAATTCTAATTGTCTTTTCAGGTTTTGTTTCTTTAAATTTTGAATCTCTTTACCTCCTTCACAAATGATCTTCAATGCTTTATATAGTGTATATCCAGTTTGATATGCATCTAGCCTTGTAAGACTTCCAAAGGTAGTCCTTTACACATTAATGAATAGGCTTTAATATCATTCTTAACTCTTTTCAGATCATCTCCTTGAAGATCATCTTCTGGATAAGGTTCTGGAGAATCTTTAGTATACACAAATCCTCTATCTGGTCCATCAGTTATTATAGGAATGTATGGTCCTTTTTCTATAGATTTCCAGAGATCACTGTCAATAGAATTAAAATGCTGTTTTAGTCTAAGAGACCAATTTTTGAAATCAGCTCTATCTTTAAGCTTTGGAACTTTGTTTTCAGAATCTTCTGATTTTACCATTCTTAATATTTTAAAAAAATCTAAGTATCAAGGTTAAAACGTCTGAACAGTATTCAAACGTCTCAACAGTTGATGCGTCTAAGTTGAGAAACGTCTAAGGGAATGCCTTAGAAAAATTTTCAAAATGTCTAAGTATTAATGCGTCTGGAAGGTTTCAAGCGCCTAAACAGTTTTCAAATGCCTGAATAGTTGTCAAACGCCTAAACAGTTGTCAAACGCCTGAATAGTTGTCAAATGCCTAAACAGTTGTCAAGCGTCTGAATAGTTATCAACTAAACACAGGTGATACGTCTGGGATTTTCTTCAACAGTACTCAAAGACTGACTAAAAACGTCTACACAGTGTTAATGCGTCTAACACTTAGACAAATTCAGTCAATCTCAGCTCATGCGACACATTCATTCTTCAAAGGAATGTAACAAACTCAAATCTTCTGAATTCTTCAAATGTTGATGAATTCGATTGAAACTTTTCAATTAGATGAGTTTTATGCCGATAAACATTCTTCTTAATATTAATTTCTTCAATTTCAACACAAATTCAACAGTTTACTTGAATTTGATGAATTGATCTGTTAATTGTGATTCAAATCATGTTTTTGATGATGAAACACAACTTAAATTCACAAATTTTCAATTGAATTGTATCTCAATCACAGATTCAGTGAGATTTTTAGGTTTTCAAGTTCGATGAACTTAACACAAAAATCAATCACTAACAGCTTACCAGCAGCTCTGATACCATTTGACAGGATTAAATGAATAAATCTGTGATGATTTGTAACACAATTCAATGAATTTCACACAAAGTAATCAAATCAAAACAAGATATCAATAAAATTCAGTTTTCATTCATATCAAGCTAAGACAATTACAGGTACGAAAAAGCAGATTGAATAACTTGTGTATTCGTTACTACAAACCTGCAAATCTAAGATATTTATACTAAAAACAAAAGAAAAAGAACTAACAAATTACAGAAATAGTCCCTATACTATTACAAAATATCAAATGAAAGATAAAGACAACAAGTTAATCTTTTTAGAGCACTTGACAACACTTCCGCATTTGCTACAGTGATGACCGCACTTGCTCTTAAACTTGTAAAATCTTTCAAAAGGCATTATTTGACTATTTAAAGGAATTTAAACGGGTCATTTAATACTTTTCAAATTTGAGAGACTTCATAGTGAGGCGAGCGCAAATACACAGTACATCCACTTCGATCATCTTCATCATAAACAACCAAAGATTTTTATGTGATTCCACTCAACCTGTTCTGGTCATTGATTGTTAACCAATAGTTGCATCGAAAACAAGGTGAAATTTCCAAAAATTTCGTCGAGACCTAACTTTCGGACTATTAAACCTAAATCAAACAATGAACCGAACAATAATGAAGAACACAAAAACTTGATTTATTGATGTAATATAATACACCTTTTCGACTTCAATGAACATGCAAACCAATATAAATTTTACTCATCATGAAAATCTTCATAGTTATGTTTGGTGTAAAAACTAAGCATGATGAACAAAGAAAATGTGTAACAAAGCAATGAAATAACATCTAATAAATGGTTCAATCATAGAAACTGTGATTGTTTAACAACAAATTCACTATTTGATGTAACAACAATGATACAGTAATATCGAAAGTTCATCTGTGACCACTCAATGTCAAACTGATAAATGACACTCATGAGTTTTCATTAAAACTGACACACATGTCATTTATGCAGATTATATGGCAAAACTTTCATGGAGCAAGCTCCATAATGTGAGCGGTTATTTAAACCCTAATGTACCAGAAGCTGGGGGACTTAGAGATATCATCTGATTCATCTCTACTATATGGGTATCTTATGCTATAACTATTAGACCCACCATCTATGAGAACTTCATACGATCTTTCTGGAACTCAGCTGAAGTTATTGAAGAAGATGGTGCTAGAACTGTAGTTGGAAGAATTGACAATGATCACACTCTGAGCATCACTGAAGACATTGTTAGAAGATGCTTGCATTTTGGTGACGATGGTAATGCACCTTTAGAATTGGATGATGATGTAATAACCACATTCTTTGCTGAAATTGGTTATGAAGGAGGATTTGAAGCTAAACAAATTGTTAAAGGATTGGTTGATCTACCTTGGAGATTTCTAAACCACATGTTTCAACACTGCTTATCTAAAAGAAAAACAAGATCGAATGACATTCCAATCACCACTTCCTCAGCAATCTGTGCTCTTTGTACAAACATGCCATTCAATATGTCTGCCTATGTTTTTAATGGCCTGACTTCAAACATACAACAGGGGAGAAGATACAAGTTTTTGATGTACCAAAGATTTATCCAGTGCATGATAAATAAAGCATTTCTACACATTGCCACTGAGGGACTAGTACTTGATATTCCTCATTATGATGCAAAATCATACAAGTGAATTAAGAAAAGGAACCCCAGAAACTTTTACAATGGAGCTCACTCACCTCTTCTTCCTTGGATGATTCAATAGATAAATCAAGGACAAGAACAGGCAGCTGATGAGCAAGCTGCACAACCAACACCACAACAAACACCACAACCAACACCATAACAAAGACCACAAACAACCCCACAACCATCTCCATATCACCACATCATCACTCTCCAATATCACCAACTCCTCACTCTCCAATATCACCATCTTATCACTCACCAATATCACCACAAATACCTTTGCCCACATATCAAAAGCCAACTAAATTTGCAGGATCAACTAGTGCTTCTAAAGCATCCAAATCATCTTTAGAAGAGGAGGATCAACATACTCAAATGCCTGCAAAGAGAGAAACTTTTGAGACTGCTCCCTTAGAAAGTTTTGCTGAATCTAACACAAACATGCTGATGAAAATGATAGCTTCATATCTGAGCTCCTACGAAAGATTGAAAGAATGGAATGAATATTGAATAGGAGGCTAGAATCATTGATGTTAGGATTCTAGAGCTTGATGAAAAGGAGTAGGAGTTAAAAGAGCTTAAAGAAAAACATGAAGCTGAAAAGAAGGAGAAAGAGAAAGAAATTGAAAATTTAAAAGCTGCACTTAACCATTCAAGAGAAGAAGTGAGTGGCCATGTTAATACTCTTGCCATTCAAACCATAGCTATGGAAGAACAAGAGAACATTATTGAAGAACAAGCTGAAATCATATCAAATCTCAAAGTCAAGTTGAAGCTCAATCTAAAAGGATCTTTGAACTTGAGTTGTTACTTGAAATTCAAAGAAGTACTATGACTGGAGAAACTAAAAATGATGAAGAAAAGATTATTGATGATGAGAAACAATCTACTTCTAATGATAATAAACAAGGAGAAGATGAAAGCCAACCAAAGAATGAGGAACAAAGCTTAGAAATGGTGATTTATTTTGAGCAATCAGAGGCTACTCAGACTGAGAAAGATCAATTTGAAGAATTAATTAGTGCTATGGATAGCTTTACTTCAGAAGAATTCACAATAGATGAAGATTTTTGGGACTTTCTTGCAGACGAAAGGACCACTTCTGAACCTATTGTAGTCATTCCCAATCTCCAGTTCCATTGGAGAAAGAGTTAAGTATGCAGATTGTACCTGTTGTGGCTATTTCTGAGGAACAAAAAGAAATGATAAGAGAAATGTGGGTAAAAGAACAGGAAAAGAATGAACAAGAAAAAGAAAAGGTGATGATGATCAAGAAAGCTTACAAGAAGAGGCTGAAAAATTGCCTAAGGAAATAAAACAAGCTGAATCCTTTTCTGGCCTCCACTTTAAACTTATACCAGAAAAAGGAAATACTTATCTAGGAAAGCTAAAGGAAAAGGGCCAATGAAAAAAGATGAACCAGATAAGAAAGCCAAACCAGATGACCCAGGAAGTCTTGCTGCAATAGCAGAATTCCTGGAAGAACATGAAAAGGCTAAGGCACAATTGAAGAAACCAATTGTATTCATTGATTTGGAAGAAGGAGATAGCTGGACGATATAATGCTAAAAAGGATGTTCATATGGACAGTCCTATGAACACAGAACAACCAGTGGAAGAAATGGTGTCAAAAGCCCAAACTGATGATCTAATAATAAAAGCAATGTTTTTGATCAATCATGGGTATGGTCCAGATAAAGTTTTTGGCATGACATATGAAGAAATAAAGAAAGAGGAAGAAAAGGTGAATAAGCTTCTAGATCCAAATGTAGAAACTGAGTATGAAAAATCAATCACAAAAGAGGTTCGTGTGCATAAAGAGTCTGCTACGAAGAAATCAACCACAACTGAGTATGAAAGACCATTTTCAAGAAAGGTTCCCTTGCCTAAACTATCATCAATGAAGAAATCAACCCCAACTTCCGATCCACTATTTCCAGATCCTTATAGCATGTCAGATAAGGAAATGAAGGATTATCTTTCAAGCCAAGGATTCACAAGAAGAAAGATTGGGAATATGAAGACAAACTAATTAAGGGCTGCTACTCTACAAATGTTCAAAGAAAAGAAAGATATGCTCAAGAGAGTAGAAGAAGAAATCCTGAACAAGAAGCTAATATCTATACTAACTGCTCAAGACATGATGCTAAATCAGAAAGATCAAGAATTGTTGGCTCCTGTGGTTCACAAATACCCAGAATGTTTGCAGAACCCTCACAGTTAAAATTACAAGAAGGATTAACAATTGCTGAGTAAATCAGAGGGGTGTCTACTCCCAAAGGCAAAGTTGATCATAAAATAATTGCCTGGGAGTATGATAGCATGTGGAACATGTTCATGGTAAAAAGAATCTCTCGGCTGGTGCAATTCTTTACTGAGTACTCAGCTCTAGTAAATGCCCTAGAGATCCATGATTTAAAAGAACTAGCTCAACTGGAACTAATCAATCATTCAGCTATGTTCAAAGGATATGAATTTGAAAACTTACTCAAAATGTTCAGAAGGACTGACAATTTCAATTCATTAAAGACTATTTGCATGAGAAAAGATAAGTCTTTTATTAATCCTCTTGAGAAGAAGAAGAAAATACAAGCTGAAAAAGTTATGTTTCCCGAGTTGAAGGTCAAACCAACAAAAGCTTTGAAGAGAAAAATGGTGTCTGGTACTCATTCCTCCACACCCATCTCAAATGTGTATTATGATGAAAAAACTTATGAGATGGTGATTGAAAGGAATTGTGGAGGAAAGGAGGGTGCTGAAATTAGATTATTTAGTGGATATGAAGTAAGATTGCTTGATGAATCTTACATTCACTATATCTATACAAGACACTTCAGGGAAATCAACAACAAGCTGGGTGAACAAGATATGCACTTCTTCCTAAAGTGCATCAAGTTGCAGAAATTAGCCTATGATCGTATCAATACAAAAAGAGATAAAAGAAAGAAAAAGAAGACACCCTTGCAACTTGGGAACATTATGAAATGTGATGTGGATGTGGGTGGAAGCTTGTTGATTCACAAAGATGGTCTTTCTACTATTTCTATTTGGGAACCTATTTCACTGAAGAAGTTACCAATAGAAGCCATCTACAACATGAGCGAAATGAAGACACATGCACTGAGTAGGGACAGAATGTCAGAAGCAACGGATTTTGTCAACATGATCAAAGCTATTTTGAATCCAACAAAAGCTGCATTTTTGCTTCCTCCACAAGACCCAGTAGAATCTTCATAACATCAATCACCTCCCAAATACTGAAGAACATAGGCTGTATAATCCTTTAGGGGTATTGTTGCACCCTGAAAGGATCATACATGCCAATTTAATAGGTGATTTGATGATTGCTTTGCTGGAATTCCACAAGTCCAAGAATAAATGCGGATGAAGATCCTGCACAGAAAAACCGAATGTCGTCTTCCACATTTGTCAATGTGGAAGACATACAACAAATACGGACAAGTATTTGTTCTTCCGCATTGACAAATGCGGAAGACCAAGAAACAATGCGAACAAGACTTTGCTCATCCGCATTGACAAATGCGGATGACCGAACAAATGCGCATAAGTATTTGTTCATCCACATTAACCAATGCGGATGACCAATATACTTATGCGGATGATCAAGTGAAGAAATGCTGATCAAGTTATCTCATCCACATTTTTCAATGTGGATGAACAAGCAAAGATGCGGATGAAGACATAGACTAGTTATGATGTAATAGTTCAGGGGTAGTTTAGTGATTTTGTAAAAGGCATCTTGTCTGCCTATAAATAGAACATTGAATGTTCTTTGATTGTTTGTTTCTGCCACTCGATCATTGACTTGATTACCATATTCGATTCACAGTAAGAATCTCAATCTTACTTACCAAGTCATTGTGTTATTGATTGTCGCTTGTTTTTGCTGTTGTTTAAACTTCCGTCAAAAACATGCTCGGATGTTTACCGATCTAGTCGACTTCACAATTGGTATCAGAGCCAGTTTCTGCTGGAATGATCTAACAATCATTCTAGCAACCCGAGCTCTTGATTTCTGGATCTATTTCAGGTTCTTTGATGTTAAACCCACTTTGTGTTCTTCGTGTTTTGCTCAGATCTGGTTGCGTGTGTTGTTTCTATGTTAAAATCAAACTTGAAACCATGTTCCAATCACCCCTGTGAATCTTATGATGTCTATGTTGGTTCGGTTCATGTCAAATTTTTAAGATTAGGGTTTTTGGCAGCCCTGGCGGCTGCAGATCTAAAAATCTGGGTGCAAACCCGTTCATGCGACTAGGGCATGCAAATGGACCATTCGTACGACCGGACCATGCTAATGGACCATTCGTATGACTGGACCAGTCGTATGTTCAGTCATGTGATTGGACTAGTCCTATGTTCAGTCGTATGAATGAGCCATCCGCATTTGTTCCAGACCAAAAAAAAGGAGTCTGGAACTGCCTCTTGCACAAATTTGAGGATGAGAAAAGCATATTCACCCTGAGGTTCTTTTGTCAAATAAGTTTGATGTATACCCCATTATTCATTGGACTTCCAGAATAGGTGAATGTTGTTGAAACACGAAAGAGAGAAGAGAAGATGTCAGCAGTCGGTGCTGATTTTGTGAGGTTGTTAGGAGCATCTGACTACTTATGGGCCAATCAAGTTTTATTTATCCGCATAGAGAGGATTCTCATTCTTAGGGGGAATCCATGTTTTGAGTAATTGAAGACGCAATCAAAAAGTGATGATGTGAGCCGGTTTCTGATGATGAATCTGAGTGCATGCTGATTTGTTTGAGAATATCAGCTGTGGATTGGAACCTTCTACCTTTTGCCCAATACACCGTATGAAGACGCCAGGAGAGCACAATGTCTATATATTGGGATATGCTGAATTTGAGGGGGAATTTCTACAGGTGTTAATGTTAATCAAGTTAGCCTGTGTGAAGATTGAAGCAATGGAAAACTGTTCATGCCATTATCTGGATAAAGCAGTCATATGGGGAATCTTGCTGCTATGATGGTGTTCTGCAAAGTAAATGAAAGCTATTGTGCCAAAATACATTTCCAGGGATACTATAGCAACATGACGAATCGACAACGTTGGCTAATATGGTTTTTCGTTTGATTATATTGGAAACCAGAGCAAAGATTGACAGAATATTGTAAGAGATGTTATCTACTATTCGCAAGCAACGTCCAATGGGGAATTTGTTGGAGCATATATAGTCATATATAGTGTGTCCACCGCTTGTCGAATAGTCTAGACTTTATGTAATACACCTGATATGTTGTAAACACATGAAACTGGGTCATTCGCAGGAGCATATGCGAATGAGACTTAGTCGTATGACTGAGCCATGTTAATGGACCGGTCATGTGATTGGGACATTTGTAAGACTGAACCATAAGTATGGTCTTGTCTTAGGATGTGGTATTTGAACGAAAGTCAAACTGATTAACTTGTTAAACCAAACCAAATAGTGCGGAATCATGCTAGTACACCTAGATCCCCATATTGATTTGAACTTTCAAGAATTGTAGCCATAATGATTGTCAGTATACTTGTACTTTTAAATCCATACACAGACTTTCAACATAGTTTGGTGACAGTTTAAGGTTTGTTTATTTCAACTAGCATTTGTGTATCCCACACTTATATAGTAATCAACATTCCTTAGAGATTTTTGAGCGGTCTAAGGGTAGTGATCAAGAAGAGACTATTCTTAGAACTTTCAAAGAGAAGCGAATCCTCAGGTCAGTGCCACCGCACAACAGAGAGGCGGCAAACAACAATGAGTTCAAGAATATATAGATTATTCTTATCCTCAGGTCAGTGTCGCCGCATAGCAGAGAGGCACGTAACCCATCTTCTTGTTTGAGAATTTTCATTCTTTTTGCACAGATCTCACCAACAACATAAGTTATCAGTTTGATTGCATTGTTTTATGTGCTTTTGCTCATGCTTTGGTCTTACGCACACATTTGTGGCATTTCTTTTGCTCGACACCCCTTATTGGAATCTTGTTGATTGTGTTAACCAGGGATAAGGTGTTACCCACAGCTAGTCAAACATCTTAGTTTAATCTTGAGATCACCAAAAGGTCTAGTCATCTATTGTGTTAAATCTACCGACATATCATCTGTGGTCTAACAACCTCTAGGTCTTCTTTCTTTGTGTTACCTTAGTGGTAGCTAGCTTATGTATCATATTTCCTTTTACATTGCTAAGACTACACAGACTTATACTTGAGCTTTGCATATTTTTCAATTTTGTTTTTTAAAGTCCCAAATGGTTTGTACTTGTGTATTATCATATTCCAAAAATTGAATCGGTATTACACATACGATCTTATTATTATCATCTTGCCTCTTCTTATCCCTCATCCCTTTTTTTATATATATTGCCTAAACCTATTCTCCCCTTAAAATTATAAAACCACCACGGAGTAGCGTTTTAGGATTTTAATAGGTAAGGAAATAAACCAATTGTAATGAAACTAATTTAACATTAAACAAAGACAAGAGAATAAAAATAAAATAAAATCAAAAATGTAAAAAATAAAAGAAACTAGACACGACGCATCGGACTATACATGGTTATCGTCAGGAATGACCTTACTTTTCTTTTTAATGCCATTGACCTCTAACAAATATAAACAACGTGGTTTGTCAAATGCCTTTGTATAGAGGTCAGCGCGTTAAAAATCCATATTTATTTTTACCACATCGATTAAGTTTTTTTCAAAGAAATCGCGTATAAAGTGATATTTAATACCGATGTGCTTGGTCTTAGGATGTTGGACCGGGTTCTTAGTAACTGCAATTGAAGCAGGGTTATCAACAAAGATTGGAGTAGAAGAGAAGTGCAAACCATAATCCCACATTTGCTGTTGAATCCATATGATTTGAGAGCAGCAGCTTGCAGCGGCAACGTATTCAGCTTCACAGGTTGACAATGCAACCGAGGTCTGTTTCTTGCACTGCCATGTTACTAATCTTCTTCCAAAGAACTGACACCCTGCTGATGTAGATTTGTAGTCCATCTTGCAGCTGCCGTAGTCCGAGTCGCTATATGTTGTATGCTCAAAGTCATCATCATGAGGGTACCACAACCCAAGTGTGGGTGTGCCCTTCTGATGACGAAAAATCCTTTTGACCCCAACTAGATGGTTCACCTTAGGCTTTGCCTCATATCGTGAGCATAAACATGTAGCATACATGATATCAGGTCGTGAGGTAGCGAGGTACATCAGAGATCCGATCATCCCTCGATACATCGTGGCATCAACTAGATCACCATTCTCGTCGAGTGCTACATCATGGTTTGTAGCAAGGGGATTTCCAGTCGTAGAAGCATTCTCCATGTCAAACCGACTGAGAATATCCCGTACATCATGGTTTGTAGCAAGGGGAGTGCCGGTCGATGACGCCCCTGTGAAAACCGTGTTTCACAAGATGAGTCTAGAGTTTCTCATACCAGGCCCTCGGAGCTTGATGAAGCCCATATAGTGCCTTGTCAAGTTTGTAAACTCTGTCCCGATGATATGGATCCTCAAATCCCTCAGGTTGATGGACATACACTGTCTCTCGAATCTCACCCTGAAGGAACGCACACTTCACATCTAGTTGATAAACTTTGATTTTCATATACGATGCATAGGCAAGGAAGATGCGGATTGCTTCCATCCGTGCCACTGGTGCAAACACTTCATTGTACTCGATACCCTTAACTTGTCGAAAACCCTGAATAACAAGTCGAGCTTTGTTTCTGATGATCACTTCCTGATCATCTTTCTTGCATTTCAAGACCCATTTTGTACCGATGACTTTTGCACATTTAGTCATATCTACTAGAGTCCATACACCTAATTTCTTAAACTGAAGAAGTTCTTCCTGCAAGGCACTCACCCAAGCCTCATCATTCAGTGCTTCACTTACATACTTTGGCTCAAACTGAGACACAAAGTAGTGGTAGGCACCATCATGAATGTATCCCTTTTCCATCACAGAGGCATAATCAGCTGAGTACAGTTGATTTCTAGTCTGAACCCCTGATCTGACATCTCCTATAACATTATCCAGGGGATGATAGACGTTTAGACGTGAGCCTGGAGTTGTTGGAACAACCACCTCAGAAGCAAGATTGTGAACATTTGGTTCTGAATCTGAGGCAACAGGAGTCTAAGGTTCCGACATCACAGATGCATAATTATGAGCTGCTTGTGGACTTGAGGTAAGAGGAACTCGTGCATCCTGGTTGTTCTGGTAATTTTCCACGCTTTCTTCATCAGAGGAGGAGTCACTCACCTCAAGTGCTCCCCCTGAATTGGTAGATGATAGGCATTGTGAACTGGATGGTGTTGAATCTTGAGATGGTGTGTTCAAGACATCATACATCATCTTGTTTGCCAACTCGTCTTCTAAAGCAGAAAACGGAATATTGAAGGATTTAAAGAATTCATCATAGTGGAAGAAGTATGCAGGTCCATTTCCAGCAGGTGGTGTGATGTATCTCTTAGCATCAACGTTACACCACACCTCAACTTGACCCGTTGAGTTGTTGTAAACTCTCTTGTTCGGTATGTTGTACCCTACAAAAATCCCTTCATAAACCTTCTCACTAAATTTTCCTTCCTGAGTTTTCTTCAGTAGGGTGCATGGAGCACCAAACGGATCGAGATACTCTAAGTTAGGTTTACGTCGTTGTAGTAACTCGTAGCACATTTTTCCATGGCGTTTCACAACTAGAACTTGATTAAGCATGTAACATGCATTTGCGACTACGTCGTTCTAGAATTGAATAGCCAGTTTCGAGTCTGCCAGCATAGCACGTGTCATCTCTATCAAGCTGCGATTCTTTCGTTCAGCAACCCTGTTCATCTGAGGAGTGTAGGCAAAGGTGAATTGATGCACAATTCCCTTTTCCTTGCAATATGCCTCCATCCACTGATTCTTGAACTTGGTTCTGTTGTCTGAGCATACCTGTCGTACCTTCATATTGTAAAGGGATTCTAGTGTTGTTACTAATTCCTTGAAGGATTCAAATGTTTCTGATTTGGATTTCAGAAACATTACCCAAGAAAATCTAGAGTAGTCATCAGTAACTACATAGCAATACAAGTCGCCTGCAATGCTTCTTGTACTGACTGGACCAAACAGATCCATGTGGAGGAGCTCACGATGAAGTTCTATAGAATGGACTTTCTTTTCCTTATGAGACTTCTTCATCTGTTTGCCATTTTTCCATAGAACACAGAAATCTGGGAGTTGGAAGTCTTTGACATTTACTCCTCTCACAAGATCATTCTGGACCAAGTGATTCATCTTCCTCGGATTTATGTGTCCCCTTCTCCTATGCCAGGAGATTGAGTTTTTCTTAGTAGCTTTGGACAAGAAGCACTGAAGTTCTTCGTCTGTTGTGGAGGCCTTTGAGAGATCCAAAACATAAAGATCATTATATCTTGAAGCTGACATCAGGATTTGGTCCTCCGGAATCACGTAGTCCTTCTTTATAACGTAGCACTTCTTGTTGTCAAAGACTACCTTGAATCCTTTAACACAAATTTGAGAAACCGAAAGCAAGTTATTTTGTAGTTGTTGGACGTAGTTTACCTTGTCAAACTTAACCTTTTCATTTCCCACTTCCCCTTGGGCTGTAATGTATATCGATTCAAACACTCACAAACCTATATAATCTAGTCATTAAACATTACTCCACTCATTAATGAAATATTAAACATTATAAATCACAACCAAACATTATCATTTCATTAAGTACCTAATATTACATAAGTGCAAGACATTTAACACATAATACATTGAGATCAGGATCTAGGTACATAAGTGTATCAACATCTTGTCGTACGATTGAACCATATGCATGGTCCAGTCGTACGATTGAACCATACGTATTGTCCAGTCGTACGATTGAACCATACGTATGGTCCAATCGCACGAATGGGCCCAATCACATCTAATATGGGCCGAGGCCTATATATACCAGTTTCAATGTGTAGAGAGATGAAGGGTTTTGAGAGGAGTCGGCCTAGAGCCTAGGGCTACCAGATGAGAAGGGAGATCATGCTCGATCTCCCCTTGCTAAGAGTCTTGATTCTTATGTTGTAAGGAGCTTGTAATTGTTAGGTTCTATCAATGAAACCAATTTTTGATAGTTCGTGTTATAGATTTGACTTTTGGTTTTGGTTGTTTATCCTTCCGTCAAGAATACGCTTGGATGTCTACTAATCCAGCGACTTCACAATAACCTAATTCCCTATAACCATGGCTCTGATATCAATCATCACACCCTGATCGACGGCTGAATCATCAGAGCGGACGGATATGAATCGATTGCTCATAGCTCATGGAAATAAATACGTTGAAATATTATTAAATTTCATTTTCATTGAATAATGCTAAACAAATAAATCATTACCATACAGAAAAGATTCAGATAAAATTATTGTCAGGACCGTGTATGTACGAAATACTAACAGATTCTGCGATTATACCGAATCAAGTGCGGAATCCTATTTGACTAGCGATCCAATCAGTGAGAACAATTACCTGATTGATATAAGATTGAAACTAAAAGTTATGAACGAATAAATATCGATCAGGAATGATCTATGAACTTGGACAGGCTTCCTTGGATGTTCTAGATGGCTAGGGTTCGTAAGAGTATCAAGTGTTTCCAATTATCCGTTTTTCCACGAATTAAGTGGTATTTATAGGTTAGGGGCTTTCATTCGTACAACTGAACCATTAGCATGGTTCAGTCATGCGACTGAATCATGCGACTGAATCATACGCACGACTGAAGGTTCAGTCGTGCAACTGAGTCAATCTTATGTCTCAATCGTGCAACTGAGTCAATCTTATGTCTCAATCGTGCGACTGATGCAGTCTCCTGGTTCAGTCGTGCGTCTGGTCTATAATCATGATGTATTCATGCGTATGGTCCATAAGTATGGGCCATTAGCATGAATACTCATCCATCTAGGTTGAACACATTACTCAATCATTATTGACTTAGATTTGTGAATAACAACCTCAAACCTATATAGTAAGTTCATTATATTTTAACACAATAATAACATGAAATATTAACCATTAATAAACATCAACCACAAATTATATTTCATTGGACCCATTCATTTCATATGTGTAAGACATGAAAGACATTTATATTAAGCTCATAAACTAGGTACAAATGTATCTACAAGCTCCCCCTTGGACCTAGTTTCCTCTATTGTCTAACACTCTTCACATGTTGTTGGAACTTCTTGTACTTCTCCTCTTTAGTAACTCCTACATGTATTTCAAATGCAAAGCAAAGTATTATCACATGTTGAAACTGAAGAGCTTGTACAATGTCCTACGTGTCATAGAACAGTGGCCACTTGTATAAAGTGTAAACATCTTCGCCGACAAGTTTGTAAGCCACATAGGGTCAAATGACCGGATAGTCTCTATCTTTCCAAGATTGTTCAGAACTATGACCGCTTCCCCTGTCCTCCAATCATAATACCACCATTTGAAGTGTGGAGTGAAGTCCTGAGGCATTTCCCGTAAGGGAATCTTTGACATTGTGCGCGAAGGACTCCACTTCAGCACTACTTTCGGCTTCCTAGATATAGGGTCCACTTTAGACCTACGGATGTACCTCTTCGGTTGTTGAGGTCTAAAGTTTACCCACCTAGTGTGGTATTCTCTCTTCAATGCAGCTTCAAACCAACTTGACATCTTCCTTGGATCAGCATACAGTAGATCTAAGCATGCCAGTCGGTTGAGCTTGAAACCAGGAAGAATCTTCAGATCATGTGGGTATCTGAAGTACTCAATCCCCTTCTCTCTCTTACAGCATAGACATTTAAGTCTTCAAAATAAGCCCATGCAATGATTTTTCCAGACACCTTCTGATCTTTCTTTACTCTGTACAGTTTGGTGTAGGCATTCTGCTTTGGAGGTGCGTGCTGGGCTTTCATTTCAGCAAAACAAGCCACCCATTCATCTTTCTTCAATTCGACATTGGCATCCGAAGCTTGGGCTGTACTTTCTTCTTTCTCTTTTTCTTGTTCTACCTCTTCCAACTTCTCAAAAGTACCACTGTCAATGTTTCACCCAAGTTAGGAATAACATGTCCTTCTTGATCAATGTATTGTGGATAATAGTCAGGAGTGACATCCTCTATCTTGATTTTGTCTACATCGTTAAGCTCATCGTCACTTGCCACATCAACTATAAGAGCATCTTTGACCAGCTTATCCAGATTCAGCCTGAATATTTCAGCCACCTGTTCATCCGTCAGGTCGTGTACGATCTCTCCCACCTCTGGCGTATTGCTCACAAACGTTCTAACTCTCCCTTGCAAGTCAAGAATCATGGTTAATTGAGTCTTGACCTACTGAAGGGGTTGTACATTAAATTCATCGGTCTGTTGAGCTTCATTTGTTTGATTAGATATTAAGCATATCAAACATAAGTCATTTTATAAAACATTAAGACATAAACAGACATAAATGATCAATAATTACATTAATGTAATATATAATTCAAGTACAAAAGTTTAAAATACAAAACATCTAATCATTACTTTTATCTTGATCCTTTTGTTCCTTAGCAGGAGGAGCAGAGGATGAGGCTCCTTGATCTTGGATACGTTTGGTTCGCCTCTCTTGAGCTTGAGGAGAGGCTGATACAGTAACATCACTTCCTGATCATCATCATCTTCTCGATCTTTCCCGCTCAGTCCACCCTCTCCAACATCTTCATCCTCATCATGATCATCATCATCATCATCATTACCATCTTTGATCTTGAATGGCTCAAACTTTGATCCTTTAATCTTTAGAAGTATCTTTTTGTTTTTCTCTCTCTCCTCAATCCTCTTTACCGATGCCAACACCAGCTCATCTTGACTTGTAAGCGCATGGTGGGCTCGACTTAGAGCTATCTCATATAGGTCACTGAGCTCTCTGATCTTCCTAGCTTGAGCAGCATTAACTTCTATCATCTTGTGTAACTGAGAGTCCCTGAGCTCATCAGTTGCTAGCAGTCTAAGCATAGTGATGTTTAGGTTAGCCAGCTGTTCCTTTAACCCGATATGGGGTACAGTGGGTCCCGCTAGAAATGGAGAATG
The DNA here is from genome assembly GCA_025506515.1 of Flaveria trinervia. Taxonomy (NCBI): domain Eukaryota; kingdom Viridiplantae; phylum Streptophyta; class Magnoliopsida; order Asterales; family Asteraceae; genus Flaveria; species Flaveria trinervia. Next base: position 39,310,694 of record CM046455.1, on the reverse strand, counting down.
TGTAGATGGACCTGCTTGGTGAGTGGTGGAGGTAGTAGTGGATGTGGTGAATATGGGAGGTGGAATGTGTATGGGCCGTGGTGGAGTGGCCGTGGTAGTGGTGGTGGGATGAGAGATAGTACTAGTGGTGGGATGAGAGATAGTAGTAGTGGTGGGAGTGATAGTGGTGGTGGTTATCTCTCTTTCAAATGTAAGCAGTTTCCCATGGAGTTGGGTGAGAGATAGGCTATCCAGATTTGCACTGGAGCGTAGGACAATGGTGTATGTGTCCCATCTCTCAGGCAGTGATCTGAGGAATCTGTTGTTCATCTGGCTATTAGTGTATTCATGTTTGACCATTTTCTGCTCAGAGATCAAACAGGAAAAACACTCAAACTGTTGAGTCAGTGACTCACCCTTCCTATGAGAGAATGTCTTATATTGTTGGGCAAGGATTTCTCTGTTGTTTGCTAAGACCTCATCTGTTCCACCAAATTGTTCCTTCAATGCATTTCAGAGGTCATGATCAGTTTCATGATGCATAAGCCCAGAATAGATTTCATTAGGCAGAGCCATGGCCAGAATACCATGCGCTTTAGCATCAATCTCAAACAGTTTTCGATCCTCATCTAAGTATTGTTCCTTTTTCTTCGGAACCATTTGGTTGGTTTCCGGATTGTTCACCATAGGCTTGTGTGGACCATGTACCACAGATGTCCAACAACCTGAACTGTTAACAGACAGGTGATGAAGCATTCTTCGTTGCCATATGTTATACTCAGTCCTAACCAGCATCGGATGCTTGGTTGAGGAACCGGTATTGTGAGGGTCATTAGAATGAGTAGTCATTCTTAGATTCAACCAAATTCAATTAAGTTTTAACTGATTTACTGCAAAACACAACAAACTCAATATGAACCAAGAGAAAACTCAAAGCAAATAACCGAAAGCAGTAGAAATTCAATGATCTATAACCAATTCTTGCAAATATGCTAATTCAATCAAACTTAGATATCGAAATAGCAGTTTCATTGTTAGATCGATCAATGATTAACTAGCTTTGATACCATTTGTTATGATCGGAGATCTAAGTTTGATTAATTAGAGTAGATCGCAGTGGAATTTGAACAATGAATTAGACAATTCGCAAGAACACAATTGATATTCAATGAAAAGTACACGGTTATAGAGAGAGAATTCTGCAAAGGAATATTTCATTCATATGCTTTCGTGGTGGCTGAATGTCACACATTACAACTAGGTCAACATTCCTTATATAGGGAATGTGACGTCTGCTGATGTCACTTGATAGTGACATCTAAAAGAATTATACAAACTACTAAAACTACAACTACTGAAACTATAACTACTAAAAAGTAAATTACAAGTACTGAAAGGAAATCATCACAACTACTGAAGTTAATAAGTTCAGCTGTTGTGACAACTACTGATCACTTTGATCTTCAGTCTTTGTCTTCAATCTTCTTTCTTCAGACTTTTACTTTCAGACTTTGTCTTCAGCTGATAGCTTCAGACTTTGTCTTCAGTACTTTACTTTCAGACTTTGTCTTCAGTACTTTTCTTTCAGACTTTGTCTTCAGTCTTTGCTTTCAGACTTTGTCTTCAGTAGAAGTCTTCAGATCTTGTCTTCAGACTTTGTCTTCAGACCTTGTAATCAGCTGATGTCTTCAGCTGTTGTGCTCTTCTTCAGCAGTTGTAATGTCTGTAGGACTTAGAGGTTTTTCTGATTAGGCTCATTGGTTCTTTTGGTCCAACAGAGTATTAGAAAATTGCAAACCGTAGTCGCACATTTGCTGTTGAATCCAAACTATTTGTGAACAGCAGCTAGCGGCAGCAACAACTTCACATATTGACAGAGCAACAGAGGTCTGCTTCTTACACTGCCAGGTGACTAACCGTCTACCAAAGAACTAACATCCTACTGATGTTGACTTGTAACTAAATTTGCAACCGTCATAATCCAAGTTACTATACGCTGTAAGCTCAAAGTCATCGACATGAGGATACCACAACTCGAGTGTTGGAGTACCCTTCAGATAACGAAAGATCCTTTTGCTCCTATGAGATGGTTTACTTTTGGTTTTGACTTATATTTAGAACAAAGACACGTCGTGTACATGATATTAGGCTACGAGGCTGTGAGGTACATGAGAGATCCGATCATTCCTCTATACATGCTAGCATCAACCAGATCACCATTTTCATCGGGTGCCACGTCTTGATTTGTGGCAAATGGAGTTCCAGCTGCGGAAGCATTCTCCATGTCGAATCACCGGAGGATATCACCTACATACTTGGTCTGATGTAGGAAGATTCCCTTTGGTGTCTGATCCACCGGTAACTCGAGAAAGAACTTCATCTCCCCCATGGCACTCATCTCCAATTTTGCTTTCATTACATATTCAAATTCTTTACATAAATCTTAATTTTTGGAACTGAATATTATGTCATCAACATAAATCTGTAGCAGCAGTAAGTCGCCATCCTTTTCTTTGTTGACAATGTATAGTCAATAACTCCTCTATGAAAACCGTGTTTCAACAGATGAGTTGAGAGTTTCTCATACCATGCTCTAGGGGCTTGATGGAGCCTGTAGAGAGCCTTATCCTGCTTGTAAACTCTGTCCTGATGATAAGGATCCTCAAATCCTTAAGGTTGACTGACATAAACTGTCTCACGAATTTCACCATGAAGGAACATACTCTTGACATCTAGTTGATAACTTTGATCTTCATGTACGATGCATAAGCTACAAATATACATATTGCTTCCATCCTTGCCACTGGTGCAAACACTTCATTGTAATCTATTCCTTCGACTTGTCGAAATCCTTGAACTACAGTCGGGCCTTATTCCTGATTATGACCCCTGGTCATCTTTCTTGCATTTCAGCACCCATTTAGTGCTAATTACTTTAGCACCTTTTGGTTTGTCCACAAGGGTCAATACTCCTAACTTCTTGAACTGTAGGAGTTCTTCTTGCATCGCACTAACCCATGCCTCATCGTTTAATGATTCACTAACATATTTTGGCTCAAATTGAGACATAAAACATCGGTATGCTCTATCGTCAAGGTATCCCTTTTCCATTACCGAGGCATAATCAACTGAGTACAACTGATTTCTGGTATGTACTCCCGATCGAACATCCCCAATGACATTGTCCAAGGGATGTGTTTAATCGAGATCCAGGAGTTGTTGGAACAGCTACATCATTATCCAGATTGTTAAACTTAGGTTCAGGATCTGTAGCTGTTGGAGTATGAGGTTCTAAAGTGTCAGAGGCATCAGGATTTGATGCTTGTGTACTTTCATTGGTAGGAACCTGTTTCTCATGGTCCTTATTAGCAGTCTCAACTGCCTCATCATCAGATGAAGACTCACTCACTTCAAGGTCTCCCCTTGAAGGGCGAGAAGAATCATCTAATGGACCAGTTGATGTTGAGTCTAGTGGATGAGTGTTAAGAGTATCATGCATCATCCTTGTAGAAAGCTTGTTATCTGTATGAGAAGGTGGCAGATTGAAGGATTTAAAGAATCTATCATAGTCAAAGAAGAATGAGGGTCCTTTCCCGGTTGGGGGTGTATCTTTGAACGTCAATGTTGCACCACACTTCTACCTGACCCGTTGAGTTGTTGTAAACTCTCTTGTTTGGTATGATGTATCCATGAAATATCCCTTCTTCTGCCTTCTCATTGAACTTCCCATTCTGAGTCTTCTTTAATAGGGTACAAGGTGCGCCAAACAGTTCTAAATACTCCAAATTAGGTTTACGTCGCTGGAGTAGTTCAGAACACATTTTTCCATGTCGCTAGACCACTAAGACTCGATTAAGAGTGTAACACGCATTTGCCACTACCTTATTCCAGAATTGAATAGGCAGTTTTGAGTCAGCAAGCATTGTTCTAGCAGTCTCTATCAAACTTCATTTTTTTCTTTCCGCTATCCCGTTTATCTATGCAGTGTAGGCCGAGGTGAATTGATGAACAATTCCCCGTTCTCTACAGTATGCGTCCATCCATTGATTCTTGAGTTCAGTTTTGTTTTCTGATCAAATCTGCCTAACTTTCAACTTGTAGAGTGATTCCAATGTAGTTACCAGATGTTTGAATGATTCAAAAGTTTCTAATTTGGCTTTCAGACACATCACCCAGAGAATCTTGAGTAATCATCTGTTACTACAAAGCAATACAGATCTCCTACAATGCTCTTTGTGCTAACTGGGCCAAATAGATCCATGTGTAGAAGCTCAAGAGGCGTATCAATAGAGTTAACTTTCTTTGCCTTATGAGCCTTCTTGGTTTGTTTCCCTTTCTTGCAAGCTATGCTGAAGTCTGGAAGCTCGAAGTTCTTGACATTTACACCGTTCACTAGATCATTCTGAATCAAGTGATTCATTTTTCTAGGATGGATGTGTCCCATTCTCCTATGCCACGAGACTGAGTCTCTCTCAGTTTCCTTTAACAAGAAGCATTGAACTGTGTGATCAGTTGTGGATGCTTTTGATAGATCCAAGACATATAGGTTGTTATATCTGAAGCTGACATAAGAACCTTCTCCTCCTCAATCACATAGTCCTTCTTCAGCATGTAGCACTTCTTGTTGTCAAATACAACCTTAATGCTTTTATCACAGATCTGGGAGACTAAAAGTAAATTGTTCTGAAGTTGTTGAACATAGTTTACCTTGTCAAACTTTACTTTCTCATTTCCTACTTCACCTTGTGATGTGATGTAGCCTCCTTTGTTCCCAGAAAATGAAACATGTCCTCCTTTGATTTGTTTGACGTTGAAAATAAGGGACGAATTTCCTTTCATGTGCCTAGACGCCCCACTATCAAAGAAACTTGTTAGTTTAGATTTGGGACCCAAGCCTTAACTGGCTTGGGTGACCTAGAGGGATCACACATCAAAAAATCAACCCTCCTTTAGAGGATGAGGGCATATCGTTCTTTTTATCATTCTCACTATTAGACCCTATACTTGATTTTTCTTTCCATAAGCTAGTTTTGTGGAAGGCCTGTTTGTGGTAAACAGATGACTGACTTATGGTTTGAACTTTAGGTTCACTAACACTCTTAGGTGGAGTGTTAGATCTTATTTTAGAAGAAATTGATTGTGTATCATAAAGTTCAATTTTCTTTCTGTATATCTGATAGTAAGGACAATTAGTAGAAATATGTCCTTGTTTTCTACAACTGTAGCAAGATCTTGCTTCTACAGATTGAGGAAAACTTTTATGTGTTGTTGAGTTTAGTGAAGGTGTGAGGTGTCTCTGGTTTGGTTTTTTCACTACACTTTTAGATGTTTCACCTTATTAACAAAATTAATTTTTTTGACATTTTGAACATCTTTAACTTGCCCTTTGGTTGGACTTTGATGATTAACACGTTTGTGGTTAATTGGTTTAGTTAGTTTGGGTTCTGAATTTTACTTTGGTGAGCCTGACCTTAAATTAACCCTTTTAAATGCGTCATCCAAGTTCTCAACTGGCATCTTGCCTTTTGATTTAAAAGTAGTCTCCTTCTTTTTAGTGTCAGATTTCACTGGTTTACCTGTGGAATCAGGATCACTAACTAGAGCAGTAGACACCACATGATCCTTATTTGGGTTGTTTTTTATAGGTCTACATTTTGCATTCAAGAGGATCTCATGTGATGGTGGAACTACTTTGAATCCCAAACCTTCCCCATTGTTTCGTTCCTTCACTAAGTTATTTACTATGTGAGAAGAACTAGCCCAACTATGCAATTTTTGTTTTAGTGAATTAACTTCGACTTTCAAAATTGTTTTCTCCTTTTTGGTTTCTTTTAATGAGTTAAAATAAAATTTATATCATTAGATTGATTTAAGGCGGCAACCTCGGTTTCCCTTAGTTGTTTACCCAAAAGTCCTATCTTTTCTTTAAAACTGCACTCATTTTGTTTTAAAATACGATTTGCTTTAGTGTAGAGTTGTAAGTCATTTACTAAGTTATCATTGTGTTCTAATAACCAGCAAATTTTAGATCTATGCTTTCCCAAAATTTTTCACATTCAGAACAAGTATGTTTTATAAATAATTGATCTAAAGTACTTACCTGTGAGGATTCAGTTGAATCAGCCATCAATGCAGAGGTAGACTCCTCTGTTGTTGGGGATTCTAAACTTGTTGCTCTTAGCTCTTCCTCAATCAAGTGGTTTACCATGTTCAAAGCTTCTTCTGTATCTGACATTGCTTGTTCAGCTGCAATCTCACCTTCACTGGCAGACCCACCATCCAATGCTTCGACACAAGCAATGTTTGATTCTCCAGGAGAGACAAATTGGAAGGACCATTCTTGTCCTTCATCACCTTGGGCAGTTAGTGCTTTGTCTCTTTATTTGAAGAACTGGTTCCAACCATGTCTTTGTCTTGATGGTTGAAAGTAGGAAATAGGTTACCATTTCCTGTTTTCTTGGGCTTCACACATTCCCTTTTAAAATGCCCCTTTTCACCACAATTGAAGCAGGTGACCTTGGTTTTGTCAAAACCAAAGGTCATATCCTTTATGGCTACTAGATTTTGTTTCATCTTCTTAACAAACTTTTTGGTTCGTCTAACTGCACTTGCAAGAGCCCACATGATATCCATCCTTTCCAGCTCGTTCTCGTCAACTTGCTCATAGTCTTCATTTGCAGTTTGACAATTTCCGATCTTCCCAGCAACTAGACCATCATACTGTAGGATTTTGTGTGCCCAAGACACTTAGAATATTGATGTGGTTAGTACGTTATGATCCAAGTCGGGTTATACCCAATAAAAAGCTTAGCAAAAACCAATTAATATTTATTTGATGATGTGATCATGCAATTAAATATTTACACCAATTTAAAAAATGGGTTTTCTAAATAAGTTGCATATGAGAGGGAACAACTTATTAGGATATTTTGTTCAATAATATTATTTGAAGTGTTATTTAAATTAGTTAGATTACACCAAATAATAATGAGAAATTCAAACTTATAAGTTAAATGGTTAATTGTATAAGTTATATAACTTGTACATACAATTAAATTGTTAATTGTATGTCTAGTTAACAAGACTTTTAATGTGTGAGTGTGTCTTGTTTAAAAGGGGGAAAACCCCTTTTGAACTTGATTTTGGCCGCCTCCCTTTTTTACCATTGGACCATTTTTGCCTTGAAAAAAACACACACATTAACTTGTCTTGGTCTCTCAACTTTCTCAATCCTCTCATTTTTATTACATGCAATAGACAAAACACCTCTCTTTTTCTCTCTAATTTTTCGGCCAGGCAGCAAGAAAAGGAGAGTTTTAGGAGTGATTTTGGTGGTGTTCTTCCTAACAAGAAGGTGTTTAGCAAAGGGCTTGCGGTATATGAGATTGAGGACCTCTACACTTGAAGTCTTGGCTGATCTAAGCATCCAAAATCCTTTTTCTTTGGTCGTTTTTGCTGCTGAAAAAGGTAGATATCACAGCTCATTGAAGCTGTGATTTTATGTAGATTTTACATATGTTAATAGCTTTTTTATTCACATATTAAAGAACCTTTTGATTTGGGTTTGTTTTTCCATCTTAAAACATCATTTAGAACATGAAATTTTCAGCTTATTAACATGTTATAAAGCTATACTTCTGCTGCGTTTTTCAGAAAGTTTAAAAGGTTAAACTTGTTTTCTTGTGTTCTATAAAACCCATCAATGGCATCAAGAGCCGGTTATGTGGATAACTTGCTTGTTCTTTGTCTTTAAAATCGGTTTTAAAGAAGTATTATCAACTTATTATAGGCTGATTTTGGGCTGCTATATATTTTGTATGAATGATTCCCCAAACCTTCAAGGTGATATCACACATGCTAGTGATTAGACCTTGAAAGATATATATTATGAAATGTTGATTGTTTGGACAATGTTTAAAACCCAAAATTTCAGTTTATGTTGGCTGAAATTTGGTGGTTTTAAGTGGGGTTTCATTATATGTTTGGATGATATGATCATTGGATGTTAGTGTGCATAAACTAGCCTTTGGCCTCTTGATTTGGATGATTGGAATGGTTGGTTTTTATTCATTCAATTGGGTTGTAATTTTATGTTTATTATTTGGGTTGTAATTATTTGTTCATTTGGTTATGTAATTAATAGATTAGGTGTATTTCTTTTATTAGAAAAAATGTATTAGGATACAATTTTGTAAAAGGAAGATGCACAAGATCAAGACCCAAAGATGGACATCAAAGACATGGAACTTGAAGCATATGGATGCAAGTTCAAGTGGGGGTCTATGATGACCTCAATTTTGTGTTGATTTCAACCTTAGGAAAGACCTTATGATGACACTTGTGATGGCAAACAAGTGTTGTCAACTTAGTGACTATGGTTATGCACTCATGTTTGTATGTTTATGCTTGTTTGAATGTTTGTTATTTGATTGTATGGTTGAAATTTTGACATGGATTACAAACTTATTAACAAACTTAACAAGCTGAAAATTGATGGTTCTTAATCATTAAAAGTAATAAAAGGTTATTAAATTGATTTAATGATTTTAAAGATTAAAAGTTGGTTTTAATCAAAGGACCATAGGGTACCTTGTATTTGAAAGCATGCAAATACAAGTACATAGAGTTTTCTAAAACTTGTATTATGAAATCTCTAAAATTTTAAACAAGATCAACACCGTCCTTTTACACAACACTTGAGTCACTTGGGAACTCTTAGTGGGATAAAGGTCACCTAACCATTTTCAGGGAACTTGCGATTTGAGGTGAGAATTCCTTATTTGTGGGATAAAGGTCACCTAACCACTTATTTTGGCAAACTCACACGTAAGTGTAAGTAGGGTATCTTCATTTGCAAACCATGTCAAATGGATCACCTACGGTGTGGTTTCCAAATGGTGTTGATGGGATTAACATGCCGACTTTACATATGATGTTTCAATTCGATCCCATATTTCTAGAAGTTGCAAATGGTTGCAATCGTCAAACGTTGACCACCTTATTAATTTAAATCGTGGGATAAAGGTCACCTAACCACAATTTAAATGTAATGTTGGGTTCTAAACTTTAATATAAAGATGAACTTAAAAGGCATTAATTATTAAAAAATAACAATATCGAAAATACTAAAATAGCTCTTTGTTAAATTTTGTAGATGGCCACCAACAATGAAAATCACGATAACTCATCCGCGTCCAACCAATCATTACGAGTGATCCTCCAAAAGGAACGTCTAAATGATAACAACTTTATTGATTGGTATCAAAACTTGAGAATCGTTCTCAAGCAAGAGAGAAGATCATATGTTTTAGACGACCCTATCCCCGATCAACCTACTGAGGATGATGAGGAGCCTACAACGATTGGCTCAAGTACACTGAGGACTCTGTCCAAGTGTCCTGTCTCATGCTAGCGAGCATGACTCCGGATCTCCAAAAGGAGTATGAACATCACGGAGCTTACGACATGATACCCAGCTAAAAGAAACGTTCCAAACGCAAGCAAGGGTGAGCGCTTCGAAACGGTTCGAGCACTCCATGCATGTCGTATGGACGACAACCAATCTGTTTCATCTTATGTACTTAAGATGAAAAGTCATATTGACCGCCTCAAGAGGCTTAATTGTCCTGTCTCGAAGGAATTGGCCACGGATTTGATCCTTAATGGCCTTACCAAGAAGTTCGAGACATTCGTGTTGAACTACAACATGAATGCTTGGGACAAAAGCATTGGTGAGCTTCACTAATGCTGAAAACGGCCGAGGCGGCCATGGGTAAAAGGGTTTTACCCGTTCTCACCATCAATGAAGGTGGGAACAAGAAAATACCTCATCCCGCACCCAAGGCAAAGGTTGCCAAGGGTAAGGGACCCGTATGGGGAAAGGGGAAAGGGGTGGCAAGGGTGCCACCCAAACCACAAGAGAAGAAGCAAAAGGTTGCTACCAATGACCCATGCTTCAAGTGTGGGGAGATTGGGCATTGGGCAAGAAATTTTCCTGTCCATCTCCAAGAGTTGAAAGCCAAGAGGGATGCCGCACAGACCTCAGGTACAATATATATGATTCATATTGATCTTAATGTTACATCTTCAAACACATGGGTATTAGATACCGGATATGGAACTCATATTGCAATTTGTTGCAGGGGTTCAAAAAAGTAGGGACTTCAATCAAGGGGATGTTAGCCTCTTCATGGGCAATGGAACCAAAGTCCAAGTTGAAGCTCGTGGGGACTACATTCTAAAACTTCCAAGTGGCTTGGATGTTATTTTGAAGAATATTTTGTATGCTCCTAGTTTGACTAGGAACATATTTCTGTATCCCAATTAAGACATTATCACTATGTATTATCTTTTGTTGAAAATGATATTCATCTTTCTTTAAATGATATGTTCTATTCTAAAGCAATTCCCATTAATGGTATTTATGAATTGGTTCATGAAAATGCTTTAAATAGTTCATTGTACCATACTAACACCAAGAAACTCAAGTTCGATTTGAGTGATACCTATCTTTGGCATTGTTGTGTTGGTCATATAAACAAGAAACGTATACAAACACTTCAAAAGAATGGTCTTTTAAAAACAAATGAATGTGATTCATTTGATATATGTGAATCTTGTTTACAAGGAAAAATGACTAAGGCACCCTGTAGTGGAACTAACGAAAGGGTAAAAGATTTAGTAGGAACCATACATTCGGATGTATGTGGTCCTTTTAAACCAATGACTAGGAATGGTGAAAGATACTTCATTACCTTTACCGACTATTATAGTCGCTATGGGTATGTGTACTTATTAAGGCACAAAGATGAAGCTTTTGAAATGTTCAAAATCTTCAAGAATGAAGTAGAAAATCAACTCAACAAGTCGATTAAAGTTCTCCGCACCGATAGAGGAGGTGAATACCTAAGTGATGCTTTTCAAGATAATCTTACGAGTTGTGGGATTGTCACACAACTCACTCCACCTCGAACACCACAACATAATGGTGTGTCTGAGAGGAGGAATCAAACCTTATTCGATATGATTCGATCTATGATGGCTAGAAGCACATTACCTCTATCATTTTGGGGTTTCGCTTTGCTTCCGTGGCCCGTATTCTAAATATGGCCCCAACCAAAAGGGTGGAAAGGACACCTTTTGAGATATGGCATGAAAGAGTTCCATCCCTATCATACTTAAGGGTCTGGGGTTGTGAGGCTTATGTTAAGACTCCCACCCCAAACAAATTAAAAGTCCGATCCACCAAGTGTATCTTTGTTAGATATCCTAGAGATTCTATGGGATATTATTTCTATGATCCACTGGAGCAAAAGGTGTTTGTTACCAGAAAGGGTGAGTTCTTAGAAGCAAAGTTCCTTATGGAAGGAGCTAGCAGTAGAACAGTAGATCTTAAGGAAGATCAAGAACCACAACCCGATGCATGTTTGGTTGAAACTAGCACTCAACATGAGGATGTTGAGGAAGATCAAGGGGTTGATCAATACACACAGGACGTTCGCAGAAGTGGTAGAACTAGTAATCCACCTGAAAGATACGGATTTTTCATGGATGGATGCTATGTGGTAGATTCAGATGAACCAACCACATACCATAATGCAGTGTCCAATTCGGATTGTGACAAATGGCTTGAAGCCATGAACGTTGAGATGCAATCCATGTATGACAATCAAGTTTGGGAACTTGTTGTACCACCCCTTAATTCCAAGATAGTTGGAAGTAAGTGGGTTCTCAAGAAGAAAACCAATATGCATGGAAACTTGGATACTTATAAAGCTAGACTTGTAGCAAAGGGTTTCACTCAAACTCAAGGGGTTCTTATGATGAAACCTTCTCACCTGTTGTGATGCTAAAGTCTATAAGGATACTGTTTGCCATAGCTGCTCATTACAATTATGAGATTTGGCAAATGAATGTCAAAACTGCTTTCCTAAATGGATATCTTGAGAAAGATGTCTATATGGTTCAGCCTGAAGGTTTTCTCGATCCAAAACATCCTAATAAAGTACGCAAGTTAAAGAAATCAATCTACGGATTGAAGCAAGCGTCGAGAAGCTGGAATCATCGTTTTGATGAGGAGGTAAAGAAATTTGGCTTCATCAAAAATGCTGATGTGGCTTGTGTGTATAAGAAGGCTAGTGGGAGCACAGTAACTTTCCTAGTATTGTATGTTGATGACATACTACTATTTGGAAATGACATTCCAACCTTGGAAGGTGTAAAATCCTAGCTTGGAAGTTGTTTTTCCATCAAGGATCTTGGTGAAGCGCCTATATTCTGGGAATAAAGATCTATAGGGATAGATCAAGCCGGTTGATTGGTTTAAAGCAAAGTGCATACATTGATAAGATCTTGAAAAGGTTCAAGATGGAGAACTCTAAGAAAGGTACCATACCTATTCAAAGAGGAACGATATTGAGTATGACTCAATGTCCTAACTCAAGGGATGAGCAAGATAAAATGAAGGCAATCCCATACGCATCTGCTATTAGATCCATCATGTATGCAATGATATGCACTCGACCGGACGTGTCATGCGCCTTGAGCACGACAAGCCGTTACCAGCAAAATATGGAATAGTCATTGGATGGTTGTTAAGAACATACTTAAGTACCTAAGGAGAACAAGAGATATGTTCTTAATCTATGGATCTGGTGATGAGGAACTCGTTGTAAAAGGTTACACGGATGCGAGTTTCCAAAACGATCGTGATGATTCTCGGTCACCATCGGGATATATTTTCATTTTGAATGGAGGATCGTTCTCTTGGAAAAGCTCCAAACAGGATTTGGTGGCTCTATCAACTACAGAATCAGAATACGTCGCCGCCTCATTGGCAGCTCAAGAAGCTGCATGGTTAAAGAAACTCATTGCCGATCTGGGGGTTGTCCCTTCCATTTAGGACCCCCTAGAGATCTTTTGTGATAACGAGGGTGGCGATTGCTCAAATCAAGGAACTCGTGCTCATCAAAAGACTAGGCACATTGAACGGAGATTCAACTACATACAAGATGAAGTTGAAAAGGGAAAGATATAATCAGAACATTGCGGATCCTCTCACGAAGCTCCTTGAAAAGGCAAAGCATGAAGGTCATACTTGTGCCATGGGATGATAGGATCCATCATCTAGTTTGATCGATTCGAATGATTTCAGCAGCGGAATAGAGTATCAACTAGCACAATTCGAGCAAGAATACCAAAGATATAGCAATGAACAGAATTAGTTATAGAGAGAGAAAGTTTCTGCAAAAGGAATATTTCATTCAATCACACGCTTTGGCGTGGCTTTCGCAAAATTAAAATTTAGGTCATTCTTCGTTATATAAGGAAAAATGACGTAGGCTGATGTCACTTCATAGTGACATCTAACCGTTATTTAACAAACTACTGAAACACTAAAACTACTGAAGATGTCTAACAGCTGACATCTTCTTACAAGAAGCTAAGTGTTTACTTATTACAAAACTACTGATAAGAAACTACTAAAACTACAACGACTGAAGAACAAGCTCTTCAATCGTTTTACAAAACTACTGAAAGCAAAAACATAAAACTACTGATAAACACAACTATTGAAGAAGTACTCTTCAGCTGTTGTGACAAACTATTGAAACTTCAGCACTTGGTCTTCAGACTTGGACTTCAGACGCTTCATCAGCTGATGACTTCAGTAGATGTCATTAGCTGATGTCTTCAGTCTTTGTCTTCAGACTTTGTACATCAGTTGTTGATCTTCAGCACTTGTGGACTCTTCAGCTGTGAACTTCGGTACTTTGGTCTTCAGCTTCAGCACTTGTATTCTTCAGCTGTTGACCTTCAGTACTTTGGTCCTCAGCTTCAGCACTTGTGTTCTTCAGCTGTTTGACTTCAGCACTTTAGTCTTCCGCTTCAGCACTTGTGTTCTTCAGATGTTGGACTTCAGCACTTTAGTCTTCAGTTGTTTAAGTCTTCAGTACTTGATCTTCAGCTGTTGAAGTCTTCAGCACTTGTCGAACTGCTGATGAAGCCTTCAACAGTTGTTGTGATATCATGTGGGACTTAGAGGTTTTCTGATCTTGGCTCATTGGTTCTTTTGGTCCAACAAACTCCCCCTGAACCAATGCAGCCAAAACCTCTAATTGATTTATTTTCCCACTTATTGTTGGGAGAATGGTTGGTCTTTTTCCTTCTTGATCAATTGAGAAGATGACCCATATAAGCACTGTCCTGGGAATGAGTCTCTGATGATTTGGTTGGCAATGTATGGATGGGAGCTCTGTATTGGGGAATTGGACACTGAGTTGTTCCCCCATCCATGAGACTCACTTCCCAACTATGAGCATGTAGGATTCCCTGGGGTAGGCCTCCAAAAATACAATTTGTTCCTCCATGGTGAGCTCCTCTACCTCACCATCAAAGAATCCTTCTGGCCCATAGTACTCAGATAGGAATTTTACCTGTTTTCCATTTTTGAGTACCATTGTTGTAATCTGTCTGTAAGCAAATTCATCAGGATGATGACCTTCTAACAATAGTGGTAACTCATCCTTTCTGATACACCAGCCCCTTTTTGATCATTCTGTTCTCCAGCATTTTTTGTGGGGGCATGTTTGAGGTGTAGGCCTTTTTGAAATCTTCCAGGATTTCCCAGGGTGAGACTACAAGGGCTAAGGAGATCACTTCATCTACAATCTTTTTCACTTGCCCATTGTATCTCTGAGGGATATTTTTCTTTTGTATTCTGTGAGCCACCTGGGATCAGGCCAAATTCTTACTCTTTCTTTCACATACTGTCTTCTTCATCATCATTTTCTTCTTCTTCCACAAGCCTCAACACCCTTCTCTTCTTCTGCTTAGGTGCATCATCGGCTGTTGGTTTTGAGGGTAAAGGAGTTGGTTTTGTGGGTTGTGGTTGTGGTTGTTTTGGAGAGGGAATGTTGACAAGCTGAGTTAGCATTTTGGAGGTGAGTGTGGCTTTTGAGTGTTTGGCTAGCTCAGTCCTGCTCCCTCCTCCTACTTCATTCAAAGCTTCGACTACTAAACCCTTAGTGTATGCTTCAGACGAACAAATCTTGGAGGTTACGGCCAAGATGCTGTCCTTGGTCCATGATTTTACTTCGATCAATGATCTCCCAAGGTATTTGCTGATAAATCTGATCATGATCTCAAGTCTCTCTCTATCCATAGTGCTATAGCTAGCCCATCTTTTTTGGATCTCTTCGATCTCTAATCTTCTTATTTCAGAATCCAGCTTTTCAGTGTCGAACCTTGCCTAAACAGTTGAGCAATGATATTGTCCATTGATCTGCTGTGTTCAGCATCAGCCTCTTTAACCATTTCGTTCAAGTTCTTCTCTTTCTCAGCACTCTTCTTTTTCTTGTATGTGACATGAAAATCTTTTTGACTTTCATGTACTTTTTCAATTTCAGCTCCCTTCTCAATCACATTCTCCTTCTCTTTTTCGGCATCATACACACAATCCTTCTCTTTTTCCACCTCTTTATCCTTCTCTTTCTCTCTCTCCTTCTCCATCCTCTTTCTTTTAGTTTTCACTGCTGAACTCTCCCCCTTTTTGGGTGCATTGGTTGCAAGGGATTGAGTAGCAAAAAGTTGTTGGCTCAGTACATCCTCCACCAAGGGTTGTAAGACAGAAGAAAGTCTCTCATCAACAGTTTTAATAACAAATTCGGTTAGCTGCGGTGTGATGAGAGATAGGGGATTTTGAGGGATAGCATCCATTTGCTCAGTGGGGTTTTGGGCCTGAGAAATGGTGCCAGAAACAAGGCAGGTGGCTAAGAATTTTGTAGTGGCTATGTGTTTAAGGGACCTTCAGAGGAAGGTGCCATCTGTTGGGTTGATGTGGTGGCAGATGGTCTTTCTCATTGAGAGAGTTGGTCAAGTAGTTTTTGCAGCCTACTGACTTCCTCCTCTAGGATTATGTTCTGGGCAAGAACATCACAAAAGAAGCCCAGGTCATCATCAGCAGATGCTGAATCACCTGACCTCCTGCTTGTAGCAGGATGTACATGCACTGGGTGTAGACCAGTTGTAGCATGTGCCCCTTTGTCTTGGAACTGGGGACTTCCAGCCTCAGGACTTTGTCCTTCATCAGCTGTTGCCTCTGGTGAGGTCTTAGGATGTTACCAGCCTCAGTCTGATCATATGCTGATTCAAAAGAGGTGGCAGCCTCACCAGATGTTCTGATCTCCATATCCACACCAGGAGAGAGAACATTTAAACCCCGGTGATGTGGGTTGTCAGAAGCATGTGTATCCTCTTCCTCAATTGTTGTTGTTCTCCCCTTTGTTGGTGGTAGTAGGGGAGGAGGAGAGGCATGCAGCTGAGTCAGCACATTGGCAATGATAACTCCTCAAGTGAGAGAGGTCTTAGTAATGTGGTTCCCCTGAAGTGGTTGCAACAGGATCCTTTTGAGAGGATACCTGTGCGGCTGTGGCTGGTTGAGTCGTTAACACTACTAGGGGGTTTGAACCAGTAGGTTTATCCTGTTTGGGTGGTACAGGAGCATCATCAGGGGACTCATCTCCCTGATTAGCTTGTTTGGGTTTGGATTTTGGCTTGGTGGGGACTTTGGATCTGGCAATTGAAGTTGTGGGTTCCCTTTGCTTGTGTTTTAGCAAACGGGCAGCTTCTTTGAGGGATTGGTCGGAGTTATGCTTGGAGTATACCTTAGCTAGAACAGCTGGTGCGGGGACTCCAAGGCCAACAAGGCCATCAGTTTGTAATTCATTTAAAATTACGGCCATCAGAAACCTGGGATATAATATCCATCTGTTTCCCATTGGTTTCTGTGCCAGATCTTTGATTTCTAGAAACACAATTTGTGAAAATTTAAATTGGTGTTCTAGAATTGAATATAATACCTGTTGCCACCGGGAAGACATTTGATCCCATGAGGATGTCTTCGAGGCTAAGCAAACATTCACCATATGAAATATAATCGTTCAGCATCAGGGAAGTTCTTCTTCAGTATGGTAGCAACCCTAAGATTTCCATCGTACCCATTGTTGATGAAGGACATATCAGTTGTGCCCTTTGGGTACTCAGTCACACAAGCAGCATCTTGTAAATTTAGCACTCTTCGAATGCTTTCAGGTGTAACCTCTACTTGTTTTTGGTTAACCAATGACCTAACAGAGATTTGGCCGGTAGGCACATCAGTGTGAACGTAGGCATTGGACCAAAACTGACTGAGTGACTCTGGGTAAATGGTCGGGTTTAAGAGCAGAGTTGTATTATATTGAGAATCAGCCATTAGGTCTATGGCGTGATCAAACTTTGTCCAGAAGGCCGATTTCGTGAGGTAGGCGAGGCAGTTATGTTGGGGTTTTAGACTCATGGTTGCCATTTTTTAAAGTATGAAGGTTAGAAGAACGGCTAATGGCCCGTTTGAGAAGAAGACAGGTACTTATAGGGTGGGGATAGGAAAAAGGCTGAAAGAAAACTACTGAAGGTTTTGGTGTGGTCATCAGCTTTTTGAAACTACTAATGACGTGGTATTAACCTTCAGAGGTTTAAAACGACTGACAGTGGTGGTGTTGTCATCAGTTGTTATAAAACAACTGAAAGCTTGGTTTTGACCATCAGACGTTGAAACAGCTGAAGTCTTGGTGTTAACCATCAATAGTTATGAAACTACTGAAGGTTGTGGTTTTGACTTCATATGATGTAAACAACTGAGGACTTGGTGTTTGGCATCAGTAGTTGTGAAACTACTGAAGAAAGTGGTTTTGCCGTCAGTTAACAACTGAAGACTTGGTAATAGTTAGCAGTAGTTGTGAAACTACTGAAGACTGTGGTCTTGCTTCAGTTGTTTAGAAACAGCAGTTGTAGAAACAACTGAAGGGAAATTACTCATCAGCTGTTTTCGTCAATTCTTAGCTTTTCAGCTGTTTCATACTGTCCTCAACACTTATTCATCAGACTTTTCATCTGCTTTTCAAGTGTGTCATAGGACGTCAGTACTTATCTGTTTTTACTGATTTCAATAGTTGTAACTACATCAGTAGTTGTAACTACATCAGTATTTTAGAACAGATAAAGTACTTCAGTACTTGTGAGACATTTAGCCTTCAGTAGTTATAAAAACTACTGAGGGTAAAAGAACTCACCAGTACTTATATGTGACATAGTTACCAATGATCATTAGTAATTACTGAGATCATAGTAGTTGTCACTTATTCTAGTTGCAGCATACCAAGCCTTAACACCAGGTTGTGGAAAGTTGAACTATCCAAAGGCTTAGTAAAAATGTCTGCAAGCTCATCAGCACTAGGCACAAACATAGGATTAATTAGAACCTTTTCAAAACAATCTCTTGTAAAATGATGTCTAATTTCTATATGTTTGGTCCTAGAGTGTGGACTGGATTTTAGACAATGCAAAGAGCTGAAGCACTATCCATTAATAACGGAGTCTTAGTTTCTGTAATGCCATAATCCAAAAGTTGATTCTGAAGCCAGAGAACTTGGGATGTACAACTTGCAGCAACAATGTACTCGGCTTCAGCAGTGGATGTAGCAACAGATGTTTGTTTCTTACTCTGCCAAGAAATCAAACAGTTGCCTAGGAATTGACATCCACCAGAAGTTGATTTCCTGGTCAACTTACACCCTGCATAGTCACTATCAGAGAAAGCAACTAATTTGCAAGAGTGCCCAGTGGAATACCATAAACCAAGAGATTGTGTACCTTGCAAATATCTAAAGATCCTCTTGACTGCAATAAGATGAGACTCTTTAGGTGCAGCCTGAAATCTAGCACAAACACATGTAGCAAACATAATATCTGGTCTAGAAGTTGTTAATACATCAAGGACCCAATCATACATCTGTAAAGTGTTTCATCAACAACTTTACCTTTCTGATCAACATCCAATTGTGTGGTGTTGCACATGGGAGTAGAACAGGGCTTACAGTTTTGTAAATCAAACTTATTTAAAAGATCTTTTGTATATTTAGACTGATGAATGAAAATTCCATCAGCTTTTTGTTTGATTTGCAAGCCTAGAAAGAACTGTAATTCTCCCATTACATTCATTTCAAACTTCATTTGCATTAATTTTGTAAAATCATCACACAACTAGGGATCAGAGGATGCAAATATATCATCAACATAAATTTGAACAAGTAGCTTATGCTGATCCACCTTCTTAATAAATAAAGTTTTATCTATGGAGCCTCTAGTGAAATTATTTTGCAGAAGAAAGTTAGATAATGTCTCATACCAGGCTCTAGGAGCTTGTTTCAACCCATAAAGAGCCTTATCAAGCTTGTATACCCATTCTGGGTGTTTATTATCCTCAAAACCAGGTGGTTGACACACATAAACTTCTTTTATTTTACCATATAAAAATGCACTTTTAACATCCATTTGAAAAACTTTAAGATTGTGGAGTGCAGCATAGGCTAAGAACAATCTAATTGCCTCCAGTCTGGCTACAGGGGCAAAGGTTTCATCATAATCAATACCTTCTTCTTGTGCAAACCCCTGAACAACTAGTCTGGCCTTGTTCTTAACAATAAGCCCATTTTCATCTGTTTTATTCCTAAACACCCATTTAGTGCCTATTGCACACTTACCTGGGGGAAGAGGAACAAGCTCCCACACTTGCTGCTTTTTGAACTGAAGAAGCTCAAGCTGCATTGCTTCAACCCAGCCATTGTCTCTAAGTGCAACATGATAATTCTTTGGCTCTAGCTGACTGATGAAGAGAGCATAGACGTAGAAATTTGACAATTGACTTCTGGTTGAAACTCCAGCATTGATATCACCAATGATTTGAGACATTGGGTGATTCTTCAGCTCTGGATAAACAATGAGATCAGTGCAAGTGTTTGTAGAACCTTCAGCAGCAACAGATGTTGATGTAGACTCTTGAAACCATGTAGATGGTGGCAACTCAAATGAAGTTGAAGATGCAGAAATATCATCAGCACTTGTTGTGGATGAAGCTACTGAAGCTACAAGAGCATCAGGTTTAGAGGACACAGGCAGTTAGTCACTAAACCTGAAGAGGTGAGTACTGCTATCATCATCATCATCAGCACCAGCAGTACCACCAGGTGGTGAACTGTTGACAGGAGCAGCAGCAGGAGTTTGATAAGGAACATATTGCAGTATGTCCAAATCAAATAGCTCCACAGGGCTTTGTGGAATCTTGTCCTTTGGAGATTCATTAATCTTAACATGTAGAGTCTCTTCAACCATCTTTGTTCTACAGTTGAAGACTATGTATGCTTTGCAAGTTGATGAATAACCAACAAAGTACCCTGCATCCACCTTAGGATCAAATTTTTGGAGTTGATCCCGTGTGTTGAGAATGAAACAAGGACACCCAAAAGCTCTGAAGAATGAAATTAGAGGGGCCAAATGATGAAGAGCTTCATATGGAGTCTTCATCAACCTCTGATTTACTAGAACTCTATTCTGTACATAGCAAGCTGTATTGACAGCTTCAGCCCAAAAAGTCATTGGCAGTCCAGAATCAGCCAACATGGACCTTGCAGCTTCAATAAGGGTCCTGTTCTTTCTCTCCACTACTCCATTTTGTTCAGGAGTTCTTGGAATGCTAAACTGCCTTTTGATTCCCTTTGAGAGGTAGAACTCATCAAGTGTATTGTTTCTGAATTCTGTTCCATTATCACTTCTAATACACTTGACTGAGAGGGAATACTGCTTCTCAACATACAACACAAAGTTGATAATCTTCTGAGCTGCCTCATCCTTTGAATGCAAGAAGAAAGTCCATACAAATCTGGAGTAATCATCCACAATTACCAGACAGTATTTCTTCTTAGCCATACTCATCACTCTCACAGGACCAAAGAGATCCATGTGAAGAAGCTGTAAGCAGGCAGTGGACTTAGGTTCTTCTATGGAGGGAAATGAAGCTTGTGATGTTTTCCTTTTAGACAAGCAGTGCAGTTATCTTCACATTTGAACTCCTTCATAGGCAGTCCCCTTACTAAACTATGGTTTATCAGCTGATTTATGTTTTTGAGATTAACATGACCCAGCCTTCTATGCCATAGAGTAGATTCTTGAAGGGAAGCCTTGGAAAATAGGCAATGATGGCCTTTGAGATCTATTTTCTTGGAAAGATCTAAGGCATACACTCTTCCTGTCCTGTTGGCCTTCAGGAGAGTGTATTCATCCACACCTTATCAATCAAAATTAGAACTTTGGATGACAGAATCCGACATTTCTGACTGGTGAAAAGAGCAACATGGCCTTTGTCACACATTTGACTGACACTCAAGAGGTTGTACTTGAGATTTTCCACATGGTTAACATCATCAAACTTTATTTCCCCATTGGAAACAAAGCCTTTGCCGATAATGTAACCCTTTGCATCATTGCCAAATGACACAAACCCCTTCCTTCCTTGAGAGTAGTCATTAAGAAGTGA
Source organism: Flaveria trinervia (assembly GCA_025506515.1). Lineage (NCBI taxonomy): Eukaryota > Viridiplantae > Streptophyta > Magnoliopsida > Asterales > Asteraceae > Flaveria > Flaveria trinervia. The sequence goes on along the minus strand of CM046455.1, from coordinate 39,289,309 downwards.
TCTGTTTCCTGTCATATGCATGGATCCTCCACTATCTACATACCAGATGCCTCTGTGGCATGTTGAAGAACCCTGCAAAATACAACAAATTAGTTAGATTTTGAGACCCAAACCTTTTTGGTTTTGGGCCTATTCTCATCAACAGATGGTAAACTAACAGGTTTGTTGGAAACAACAGCCTGAGAGGAAGAATATGGTGAAGAAGAGGAATCCTTTGGCTTGGACCTCCTTTTCTGTGGTTTCAACATAGGAACATCTAATTGGTTAACTCTTCCCAATAGATGTTGAACCATCATAACCAGCTGTGTCTGATTTTGTGATAAAGCTTTCAGCTCTCCAGACACATTAGCATTGGAGTTTGATAAGTTCCTATGTTGCACCTTCTTCTTTTGAGCAATCTCAGCTGTTACTTGTTTAACCCCTTCCTTTTTGGATTTCTTTTTGGACTTAAGGGTTACAGGATTTGATGTTGCTAGTACAAATGTGGCTTCAAACTCAGTTTTCATTTTAACCATTTTCTCTTTAATTTCCTCTTTATGTTTGAGTTTGGATCCTCTTTTTTACCAACAATCATCTGTAAGATGATTAAACAAACCACATATTTCACATGGTTTCTTCTTCATCTTATGTTGATCATCAACTAAAGAGAATGAAACTACTGAAGACTTGTTCTTCAGCACTTTAGAAGCACTATTTGCTTTCTTGACTTCCTCTTTAGTAGTCTTCAAACCCTTTCTACGGACAGTTTTCTTCTCTTCAGTGCTGACAGTAGTTGGAGTTTGAACTTCAGGTGTTAAATCTTGCTCTCCAGTCCTTTCAGGACTTCCAGAAATAACTCCTGAGTTGATCAACTCTTTGATCATGTGAGTGTCAGTATTTGAACCATCAAGATCAGTTGATAGGTTCAACGAGGGAATAATACTAACTTCAACTTCTGATGGTGCTCTATCAGAAAGTGAATCACATGATGAGGTGGATTGGTTATTGCTTTCTCCATCAGATTTCACTTCTGCTCTTGAAGCAAAATCTGTAGGAGGAGTAGTGTGATTATAACCAATGCCAAACTTCACATTGGAAGCAGATTGCTTACTAAGAAGCATTTCAAAACCTTTGCATGATTGTACCCATCGATCACACTCTACCTGGCTGACTGCAAGGGTTTCTTTGAGGTCTTTGTACTTTTCTAAAAGTACCTCTTCCCTAGCCTTATCATCAGTGATTTGGCATTTAAGTTTATAAATCTCATCATTTTTCTCTTTAAGCATAGACTCAAACTCGGCTTTTCTTTTGGAAATGATCTTTTCTAGCTCTATGTTCTTATTAATTAAAGCTACATTTGCTTCTCTAATAGAGGCAAATGCTGCTATGCATGTTTCAGAACATAATTTGGCCTTAGCCTCAGAGGATACCTGTGATACCTGTGATGAAGAGGCATTTGAGGATGATCCATCTGCAGACTCCAAAGCCATAAGTGCCAGATTCCCAAAAGGACTGTCACCACCATGTTGACCAGCACCTGTGAACAGTTGTTCATGACCAGACATGTCATCTGGTAAACTGCTCCAGTCAACAACTCCAGGGGTGAAGAAGCTGTGTTGTTGAGGTTGAGGAGGTTGATGAGATTGAGATGGTTGAGGCTCAGGAAGAGCATGTGGTTGTTAAGCAATGGGTGCTTGAAGCTGACTGGTTTGTGGCATGTAATAACAAGGGTAAGGATATGGCATTTGACCCTGAGGAACAAAATATGCAGGAGATTGTGGTTGAGAATAATGATGACCAGAAGTGACAGGATGTTGCCCTCTGTGTTGTTGACTATTGCCATGGAAAGTCACAAAGGGTGCAGAAGAATTAGATCCATATGATCTACATTCTCTAGCAAAGTGTCCAAGCCTGTGGCATTTGTGACACCTCAACTTACTCTTGTCAAAACCAACTTGGGTTTTGCCAGAGAGTCCTGGAACTTTCTTCCAGTTCTTTTGTAGAACTTCTGAGATCTGATATTTATCAAGGCCATTTGGCTCAAAATATCCATCTCTTCTATGTCATCATCAGCAATCCCCTTGAGATCATCCATGATGAAGCATAGATTGTCATTATTACACCCAGTAAACTGACTATCAACACTCACAAATGCAGAATCAGAAGTATTTGAAGAGAAATCAATATGCTCATCATACTGGCATTCAGATGAAGCATATTCTGACTCATGACCAACCAAGGCAGTGTTGCCTGGTACAAAGTCTTTAGTGAGCTTACCAGATGAAGCCAGTTTCCTTTTCTGCTCTATCCCTCTTTCGAATGTAAGCAGTTTCCCATGAAGTTGGGTGAGAGATAGGCTATCCAGATTTGCACTGGAGCGTAGGACAATTGTATATGTGTCCCATCTCTCAGGCAGTGATCTGAGGAATCTGTGGTTCATTTGGCTTTTGGTATATTCATGTTTAACCATTTTCAACTCAGAGATTAAACATGAAAACCGCTCAAACTGCTGCGTCAGAGTCTCACCCTTTCTATGAGCAAAAGTCTCATACTGTTAGGCAAGGATTTCCCTGTTGTTTGCTAAGACCTCATCAGTGCCACAAAATTGTTCTTTCAGTGCATTCCAAAGGTCATGAGCAGTTTCATGATGCATAAGCCCGAATAGATTTCATTAGGCAGTGCCATGGCCAGAATTCCATGGGCTTTAGCATCAATCTCAAACAACTTCTTGTCCTCATCAGAGTATTGTTCCTTCTTCTTCGGAATCGATTGATTTGTTTCCGGATGATTCACCATTGGCTTATGTGGTCCATGTACCACGGATGTCCAACAACCTGAACTATTGACAGACAGGTGATGGAGCATTCTGCGTTGCCAAATGTTATACTCATTCCTAACCAGCGTCGGAGGCTTGGTTGAGGAACCAGTATTGTGTGGATCATTAGAAGGTGTAGTCATTTTCGAAAATTCAGACAAATTCAAGATAAGAAAAACAAATTTAGCTCAAAACCACTAAGAACCTCAATTAAAATAGCCAAAAGCGACAGAACTTCAATCTCTATAACAGATTCGTGCGAATTTGCTAGTTCGATCAAACTTAGAGCAAATGAGCAGTTTCAATGATCAATTGTTAGATCGATCAATGATTAACCTGCTCTGATACCATTTGATAGGATCTCAACATCTAGTTTGATCGATTTGAATGATTTCAGCAGCGGAATAGAGTATCAACTAGCACAATTCGAGCAAGAATACCAAAGATATAGCAATGAACAGAATTAGTTATAGAGAGAGAAAGTTTCTGCAAAAGGAATATTTCATTCAATCACACGCTTTGGCGTGGCTTTCGCAAAATTAAAATTTAGGTCATTCTTCGTTATATAAGGAAAAATGACGTAGGCTGATGTCACTTGATAGTGACATCTAACCGTTATTTAACAAACTACTGAAACACTAAAACTACTGAAGATGTCTAACAGCTCACATCTTCTTACAAGAAGCTAAGTGTTTACTTATTACAAAACTACTAATAAGAAACTACTAAAACTACAACGACTGAAAAACAACCTCTTCAGTCGTTTTACAAAACTACTGAAAGCAAAAACATAAAACTACTGATAAACACAACTACTGAAGAAGTACTCTCCAGCTGTTGTGACAAACTACTGAAACTTCAGCACTTGGTCTTCAAACTTGGACTTCAAACGCTTCATCAGCTGATGACTTTAGTAGATGTCATCAGCTGATGTCTTCAGTCTTTGTCTTCAGACTTTGTACATCAGTTGTTGATCTTCAGCACTTATGGACTCTTCAGCTTTGAACTTCAGTACTTTGGTCTTCAGCTTCAGCACTTGTATTCTTCAGCTGTTGACCTTCAGCACTTTAGTCTTCAGCTCCAGCACTTGTGTTCTTCAGCTGTTGGACTTCAGCACTTTAGTCTTCAGCTGTTTAAGTCTTCAGTACTTGATCTTCAGCTGTTGAAGTCTACAGCACTTGTCAACTGCTAATGAAGCCTTCAGCAGTTGTTGTGATATCATGTGGGACTTAGAGGTTTTCTGATCTTGGCTCATTGGTTCTTTTGGTCCAACATGGGACTTCGATATTCTAGGGATTGGATTTGATCTATAAATTTTGTATTTGGATATGTGGAACTCTTTATTATTTGAATAAAATTATTTGGTTATAATGTTTCAGTTAATGTTCCAATTTAGCATGTTTAATCCATGAGTAAATTGTTTACTCTAAATGTCCGTAGTCGTTCATACTTGTGGGAACAAGTGTGAGGGTAAGATTATTATGAACTTGGATTGGTTGATATTCATAAGGATGAATATAGAGCAATGGGTTGCTATCAAGGTTCATAGATATTTGGGGGATACAAATATTGGACTAACCCGCATCTCAAATTTTACTACATGGAATCTTATTGATTGATCATAAGTAAATTTGAGTAAAGGCGAATATCATTTGGTATCCTCAGACTTGAGATACATATTGGGTTTTGATATTCACCAAGTGTTATACCTTGAGCTTGTTCTCACTGTCCTGAAATAGTGGACAATACATAAGGGTATGTTCAGGTATGACACGAGGTGTTTGTGAGAAACGTATGTAGTCAAGATGGAATTTGTTCCTCTTATTCGTTGAGAGTTAGATGTCTAAGGCCTGATTAAGTTAAATCAACAAGGAATGATCATTCTGTAGGGTACTTGAAAGGGATGATGTTATTGAATGGCTATAAGTCATGCGTATTATGGGTAGTAAACCGTTGTTAGGCGGTATTTACTGCTTGCATCAATCTTCTATGAATCTTGGGCAAGTGGGAGATTGTAGGATTCTTTGTGCCCAAGACACTTAGAATATTGATGTGGTTAGTACGTTATGATCCAAGTCGGGTTATACCCAATAACAACCTTAGCAAACACCAATTAATATTTATTTGATGATGTGATCATGCAATTAAATATTTACACCAATTTAGAAAATGGGTTTTCTAAATAAGTTGCATATGAGAGGGAACAACTTATTAGGATATTTTGTTCAATAATATTATTTGAAGTGTTATTTAAATTAGTTAGATGACACCAAATAATAATGAGAAATTAAAACGTATAAGTTAAATGGTTAATTGTATAAGTTATATAACTTGTACATACAATTAAATTGTTAATTGTATGTCTAGTTAACAAGACTTTTAATGTGTGAGTATGTCTTGTTTAAAAGGGGGAAAACCCCTTTTGTACTTGATTTTGGCCGCCCCCCTTTTTTACCATTGGACCATTTTTGCCTTGAAAAAAACACACACATTAACTTGTCTTGGTCTCTCAACTTTCTCAATCCTCTCATTTTTATTACATGCAATAGACAAAACACCTCTCTTTTTCTCTCTAATTTTTCGGCCAGGGAGCAAGAAAAGGAGAGTTTTAGGACTGATTTTGGTGGTGTTCTTCCTAACAAGAAGGTGTTTAGCAAAGGGCTTGGGGTATATGAGATTGAGGACCTCTACACTTGAAGTCTTGGCCAATCTAAGCATCCAAAATCCTTTTTCTTTGGTCGTTTTTGCTGCTGAAAAAGGTAGATATCACAGCTCATTGAAGCTGTGATTTTATGTAGATTTTACATATGTTAATAGCTTGTTTATTCACATATTAAAGATCCTTTTGATTTGGGTTTGTTTTTCCATCTTAAAACATCATTTAGAACATGAAATTTTCAGCTTATTAACATGTTATAAAGCTATACTTCCGCTGCGTTTTTCAGAAAGTTAAAAGGTTAAACTTGTTTTCTTGTGTTCTATCAAACCCATCAATGGCATCAAGAGCCGGTTATGTGGATAACTTGCTTGTTCTTGTCTTTAAAATTGGTTTTAAACAAGTATTATCAACTTATTATAGGCTGATTTTGGGCTGCTATATATTTTGTATGAATGATTCCCCAAACCTTCAAGGTCATATCACACATGCTACTGATTAGACCATGAAAGATATATATTATGAAATGTTGATTGTTTGGAAAATGTTTAAAACCCAAAATTTCAGTTTATGTTGGCTGAAATTTGGTGGTTTTAAGTGGGGTTTCATTATATGTTTGGATGATATGATCATTGGATGTTAGTTTGCATAACCTAGCCTTTGGCCTCTTGATTTGGATGATTGGAATGGTTGGATTTATTCATTCAATTGGGTTGTAATTTTATGTTTATTATTTAGGTTGTAATTATTTGTTCATTTGGTTATGTAATTAATAGATTAGGTGCATTTCTTTTATTAGAAAAAATGTATTAGGATACAATTTTGTAAAAGGAAGATGCACAAGATCAAGACCCAAAGATGGACATCAAAGACATGGAACTTGAAGCATATGGATTCAAGTTCAAGTGGGGGTCTATGATGACCTCAATTTTGTGTTGATTTCAACCCTTAGGAAAGACCTTATGATGACACTTGTGATGGCAAACAAGTGTTGTCAACTTAGTGGCTATGGTTATGCACTCATGTTTGTATGTTTATGCTTGTTTGAATGTTTGTTATTTGATTGTATGGTTGAAATTTTGACATGGATTACAAACTTATTAACAAACTTAACAAGCTGAAATTGATGGTTCTTAATCATTAAAAGTAATAAAAGGTTATTAAATTGATTTAATGATTTTAAAGATTAAAAATTGGTTTTAATCAAAGGACCATAGGGTACCTTGTATTTAAAAGCATGCAAATACAAGTACATAGAGTTTTCTAAAACTTGTATTATGAAATCTCTAAAATTTTAAACAAAATCAACACCGTCCTTTTACACAACACTTGAGTCACTTGGGAACTCTAAGTGGGATAAAGGTCACCTAACAATTTTGAGGAAACTTGTGATTTGAGGTCAGAATGCCTTATTTGTGGGATAAAGGTCACCTAACCACTTATTTTGGCAAACTCACACGTAAGTGTAAGTAGGGTATCTTGATTTGCAAACCATGTCAAATGGATCACCTACGGTGTGGTTTCCAAATGGTGTTGATGGGATTAACATGCCGGCTTTACATATGATGTTTCAATTCGATCCCATATTTCTAGAAGTTGCAAATGGTTGCAATCGTCAAACGTTGACCACCTTATTAATTTAAATCGTGGGATAAAGGTCACCTAACCATAATTTAAATGTAATGTTGGGTTCTAAACTTTAATATAAAAATGACCTTAAAAGGTGTTAATTATTAAAAAATAACAATATCGAAAATACTAAAATAGATCTTTGTTAAATTTTGTAGATGGCCACCAACAATGAAAATCACGATAACTCATCCGCGTCCAACCAACCATTACGAGCGATCCTCCAAAAGGAACGTCTAAATCATAACAACTTTATTGATTGGTATCGAAACTTGAGAATCGTTCTCAAGCAAGAGAGAAGATCATATGTTTTAGACGACCCTATCCCCGATCAACCTACTAAGGATGATGAGGAGGCCTACAACGATTGGCTCAAGTACACTGAGGACTCTGTCCAAGTGTCCTGTCTCATGCTAGCGAGCATGACTCTGGATCTCCAAAAGGAGTATGAACATCACGGAGCTTACGACATGATAACCCAGCTAAAAGAAACGTTCCAAACGCAAGCAAGGTTGAGCGCTTCGAAACGGTTCGAGCACTCCATGCATGTCGTATGGACGACAACCAATCTGTTTCATCTTATGTACTTAAGATGAAAAGTCATATTGACCGCCTCGAGAGGCTTAATTGTCTTGTCTCGAAGGAATTGGCCATGGATTTGATCCTTAATGCCTTACCAAGACAAGAAGTTCGAGACATTCGTGTTGAACTACAACATGAATGCTTGGGACAAAAGCATTGGTGAGCTTCACTCAATGCTGAAAACGGCGAGGCGGCCATGGGTAAAAGGGTTTTACCCGTTCTCACCATCAATGAAGGTGGGAACAAGAAAAGACCTCATCCCGCACCCAAGGCAAAGGTTGCCAAGGGTAAGGGACCCGTATGGGGAAAGGGGAAAGGGGTGGCAAGGGTGCCACCCAAACCACAAGAGAAGAAGCAAAAGGTTGCTACCAATGACCCATGCTTCAAGTGTGGGGAGATTGGACATTGGGCAAGAAATTGTCCTGTCCATCTCCAAGAGTTGAAAGCCAAGAGGGATGCCGTGCAGACCTCAGGTACAATATACATGATTCATATTGATCTTAATGTTACATCTTCAAACACATGGTATTAGATACCGATGTGGAACTCATATTTGCAATTTGTTGCAGGGGTTCAAAAGAAGTAGGGACTTCAATCAGGGGATGTTAGCCTCTTCATGGGCAATGGAACGAAAGTCCAAGTTGAAGCTCGTGGACTACATCCTAAAATTCTAAGTGGCTTCGATGTTATTTTGAAGAATATTTTGTATGCTCCTAGTTTGACTAGGAACATTATTTTTGTATCCCAATTAAGACATTATGACTATGTATTATGTTTTGTTGAAAATGATATTCATGTTTCTTTAAATGATATGTTCTATTTTAAAGCAATTCCCATTAATGGTATTTATGAATTGGTTCATGAAAATGCTTTAAATATTTCATTGTACCATACTAACACCAAGAAACTCAAGTTGGATTTGAGTGATACCTATCTATGGCATTGTCGTCTTGGTCATATAAACAAGAAACGTATACAAACACTTCAAAAGAATGGTCTTTTAAAAACAAATGAATGTGATTCATTTGATATATGTGAATCTTGTTTACAAGGAAAAATGACTAAGGCACCCTTTAGTGGAACTAACGAAAGGGCAAAAGATTTAGTAGGAATCATACATTCGGATGTATGTGGTCCTTTTAAACCAATGACTAGGAATGGTGAAAGATACTTCATTACCTTTACCGACGATTATAGTCGCTATGGGTATGTGTACTTATTAAGGCACAAAGATGAAGCTTTTGAAATGTTCAAAATCTTCAAGAATGAAGTAGAAAATCAACTCAACAAGTCAATTAAAGTTCTTCGCACCGATAGAGGAGGTGAATACCTAAGTGATGCTTTTCAAGATCATCTTACGAGTTGTGGGATTGTCTCACAACTCACTCCACCTGGAACCCCACAACATAATGGTGTGTCTGAGAGGAGGAATCGAACCTTATTGGATATGATTCGATCTATGATGGCTAGAAGCATATTACCTCTATCATTTTGGGGTTTCGCTTTGCTCTCCGCGGCCCGTATTCTAAATATGGCCCCAACCAAAAGGGTGGAAAGGACACCTTTTGAGATATGGCATGGAAGAGTTCCATTCCTATCATACTTAAGGGTCTGGGGTTGTGAGGCTTATGTTAAGACTCCCACCCCAAACAAGTTAAAAGTCCGATCCACCAAGTGTATCTTTGTTGGATATCCTAGAGATTCTATGGGATATTATTTCTTGATCCACTGGAGCAAAAGGTGTTTGTTGCCAGAAAGGGTGAGTTCTTAGAAGCAAAGTTCCTTATGGAAGGAGCTAGCACTAGAACAGTGGATCTTGAGGAAGATCAGAACCACAACCCGATGCACGTTTGGTTGAAACTAGCACTCAACAGAGGATGTTGAGGAAGATCAAGGGGTTGATCAATACACACAGGACGTTCGCAGAAGTGGTAGAACTAGTAATCCACCTGAAAGATACGGATTTTTCATGGATGGATGCTATGTGGTAGATTCAGATGAACCAACCACATACCATAATGCAGTGTCCAATTCGGATTGTGACAAATGGCTTGAAGCCATGAACGTTGAGATGCAATCCATGTATGACAATCAAGTTTGGGAACTTCTTGTACCACCCCTTAATTCCAAGATAGTTGGAAGTAAGTGGGTTTTCAAGAAGAAAACCGATATACATGGAACTTGGATACTTATAAAGCTAGACTTGTAGCAAAGGGTTTCACTCAAACTCAAGGGGTTCATTATGATGAAACATTCTCACTTGTTGCGATGCTAAAGTCTATAAGGATACTGTTTGCCATAGCTGCTCATTACATTATGAGATTTGGCAAATGGATGTCAAAACTGCTTTCCTAAATGGATATCTTGAGGAAGATGTCTATATGGTTCAGCCTGAAGGTTTTGTCGATCCAAAACATCCTAATAAAGTATGCAAGTTAAAGAAATCAATCTATGGATTGAAGCAAGCGTCGAGAAGCTGGAATCATCGTTTTGATGAGGAGGTAAAGAAATTTGGCTTCATCAAAAATGCTGATGAGGCTTGTGTGTATAAGAAGGCTAGTGGGAGCACAGTAACTTTCCTAGTATTGTATGTTGATGACATACTACTATTTGGAAATGACATTCCAACCTTGGAAGGTGTAAAAACCTAGCTTGGAAGTTGTTTTTCCATCAAGGATCTTGGTGAAGCCGCCTATATTTTGGGAATAAAGATCTATAGGGATAGATCAAGGCGGTTGATTGGTTTAAACCAAAGTGCATACACTGATAAGATCTTGAAAAGGTTCAAGATGGAGAACTCTAAGAAAGGTACCATACCTATTCAAAGAGGAACGATATTGAGTATGACTCAATGTCCTAACTCAAGGGATGAGCAAGGTAAAATGAAGGCAATCCCATACGCATCTGCTATTAGATCCATCATGTATGCAATGATATGCACTCGACCGGACGTGTCATGCGCCTTAAGCATGACAAACCGTTACCAGCAAAATCCTGGAAACAGTCATTGGATCGCTGTTAAGAACATACTTAAGTACCTAAGGAGAACAAGAGATATGTTCTTAATCTATGGATCTGGTGATGAGGAACTCGTTGTAAAGGTTACACGGATGCGAGTTTACAAACCGATGGTGATGATTCTCGGTCACAATCGGGATATATTTTCATTCTGAATGGAGGAGCGGTCTCTTGGAAAAGCTCCAAACAGGATGTGGTGGCTCTATCAACTACAGAATCAGAATACGTCGCCGCCTCATTGGCAGCTCAAGAAGCTGCATGGTTAAAGAAATTCATTGCCGATCTGGGGGTTGTCCCTTCCATTCAGGACCCCCTAGAGATCTTTTGTGATAACGAGGGTGCGATTGCTCAAATCAAGGAACCTCGTGCTCATCAAAAGACTAGGCACATTGAGCGGAGATTCAACTACATACAAGATGAAGTTGAAAAGGGAAAGATATGTATTCGCAAAGTTCACATGGATCAGAACATTGCGGATCCTCTCACGAAGCTCCTTGAAAAGGCAAAGTATGAAGGTCATACTTGTGCCATGGGACTTTGATATTCTAGTGATTGGATTTGATCTGTCAATTTTGTATTTGGATATGTGGAACTCTTTATTATTTGAATAATTTATTTGGTTATAATGTTTCAGTTAATGTTCCAATTTAGCATGTTTAATCCATGAGTAAATTGTTTACTCTAAATGTCCGTAGTCGTTCATACTTGTGGGAACAAGTGTGAGGGTAAGATTATTATGAACTTCGATTGGTTGATATTCATAAGGATGAATATAGAGCAATGGGTTACTACCAAGGTCAATAGATATTTGTGGGATACAAATATTGGACTAACCCGCATCTCAAATTTTACTACATGGAATCTTATTGATTGATCATAAGTAAATTTGAGTAAAGGAGAATATCATTTGGTATCCTCAGACCTGAGATACATATTAGGTTTTGATATTCACCAAGTATTATACCTTGAGCTTGTTCTTCACTGTCCTGAAATAGTGGACAATACATAAGGGTATGTTCAGGTATGACACAAGGTGTTTGTGAGAAACGTATGTAGTCAAGATGGAATTTGTTCCTCTTATTCGTTGAGAGTTAGATGTCTAAGGCCTGATTAAGTTAAATCAACAAAGAATGATCATTCTGTGTCCTTGGATTTAACATGACATCTGTAACAAAAGGATAAATGATTGATTCACCTAAATCATTTCAAGTAGGGTACTTGAAAGGGATGATGTTATTGAATGGCTATAAGTCATGCGTATTATGGGTAGTAAACCGTTGTTAGGCGGTATTTACTGCTTGCATCAATCTTCTATGAATCTTGGGCAAGTGGGAGATTGTAGGATTCTTTGTGCCCAAGACACTTAGAATATTGATGTGGTTAGTACGTTATGATCCAAGTCGGGTTATACCCAATAACAACTTAGCAAACACCAATTAATATTTATTGATGATGTGATCATGCAATTAAATATTTACACCAATTTAGAAAATGGGTTTTCTAAATAAGTTGCATATGAGAGGGAACAACTTATTAGGATATTTTTTTCAATAATTTTATTTGAAGTGTTATTTAAATTAGTTAGATGACACCAAATAATAATGAGAAATTAAAACTTATAAGTTAAATGGTAATTGTATAAGTTATATAACTTGTACATACAATTAAATTGTTAATTGTATGTCTAGTTAACAAGACTTTTAATGTGTGAGTGTGTCTTGTTTAAAAGGGGAAAACCCCTTTTGAACTTGATTTTGGCCACCCCCCTTTTTTACCATTGGACCATTTTTGCCTTGAAAAAAGCACACACATTAACTTGTCTTGGTCTCTCAACTTTCTCAATCCTCTCATTTTTATTACATGCAATAGACAAAACACCTCTCTTTTTCTCTCTAATTTTTCGGCCAGGCAGCAAGAAAAGGAGAGTTTTAGGACTGATTTTGGTGGTGTTCTTCCTAACAAGAAGGTGTTTAGCAAAGGGCTTGGGGTATATGAGATTGAGGACCTCTACACTTGAAGTCTTGGCCGATCTAAGCATCCCAAATCCTTTTTATTTGGTCGTTTTTGCTGCTGAAAAAGGTAGATATCACAGCCATTGAAGCTGTGATTTTATGTAGATTTTACATATGTTAATAGCTTGTTTATTCACATATTAAAGATCCTTTTGATTTGGGTTTGTTTTTCCATCTTAAAACATCATTTAGAACATGAAATTTTCTGCTTATTAACATGTTATAAAGTTGTACTTCCGCTGCGTTTTTCAGAAAGTTTAAAAGGTTAAACTTGTTTTCTTGTGTTCTATCAAACCAATCACATACGATTGAACCACTGCTGCTAGTAGATCCATGTGCTCTTTTGCAACCTCCACTATGATATTACCAAGATTCTCGGTCTTCAACTTCGTAGTATTGGCTTCAGGCACTATGTATTGAGTCGATGATGACCCAGACCTTTCTGGTCTTGAAGCAGTGGGTTGTGAGGGAGACGTGGAACTGGACACAAAAGCTGTTTGAAGTGGTGCTCTTGAACCAGTTGCATTGGGAATCGAGTTGTAGAGTGAAGGATTCTGAATGTAAAATCCTTTCTTTGACTTGTACTTCATCCTCAGTTCCTCCTCCCTTAATTTCAAGATGAAGTCATTTATGTCCATCGTAGCAAGTATATCATTTTGTCTCAAGTTGGACACAAATGAATCCCATTTCTCAGGCAAACCATCTGCAAAGCTTGAAACTTTATCTTCCATAGACATCGTTACATCATGAGTGTGCAGCTCATTCATCAGATGGTAGAACCTGTCAATGATGTCATCCAAGCTCTCATTCCCAATTGAGAAGTTATCAAACTCCTTCTTGAGAGCTTTAGCCTTTAGTGCCTTTAAGATTGCATTTCCATCATACCTCTTCTCTAATGCCTCCCATAATTTTTTGGCCTGCTTGTTCTCAGAAAACTGGTGAAAGATGTCTTTTGGAATTGACTGAGTAAGCAGAGCATAGACTTTCTTCTAAGCATTTAAGAGTATCTTCTGAGCCTCGCTCATTCCACCTAACATCAACTTTACTCCATTTGCGCTTACTGATACCGTGTAACCAGTCTGTATAGAAGTCCAGAGGTTAGGACCACTCCATTTAGGTAAATCTTGAACCGATGTTTCCATTGTGGATAGTCATCCAACATTATAAGCTTCGGCAGTTTATTGTGATTTCCTATCTCATTCTCAAGAAGCAGAAAGTTCTGGAAGCGTGAGTCCTTCCCGGCAGTAAACGTTGAAAACTGATCTTCTATTTGTGTGAACTTTGTACTTTGAGAACAAGGCAACTTCAATCATCCGAATGAAGAGTGCGAATGAATTCAATCGTGTGATTGGATTTAGTCATGTGTATGAACAAGGCGAATGGACTTAACTGAGTGAAGGTGTTTAGTCGTGCGAATGAAGGATACGACTGAGTTCAGTCGTGCGGACGGAGGGTGAGAATGAGTTCAATCGTATGAATTAGCTATTCGTGTGACTGAAGGTAGTTCTGTTTGGAATAATCTAATTTTTGGCACTTAGACACGAATTACGATTTACCTAGAAACCTAATCTACCATATGACAAAAAACTTCAACTTTAATGCCCGGAAATGTCGAAAAACACCTGTGGACTCAAAAGATGAGTCAATTTAACCATGAATAATGATTCAAACTCAATTTAAAAACCATTTATTGAGGTACAATGCCTTAGAATATGATTTGAGAGTCATGTGTGCATTGACAGAATCAAGGTATAAGAATAATCACATAAGGCATATAATAACATAGTCATATTTATACATATAAGGCACATAAAATTCTATCTAAGCATGATAAATACATGATAGGACTCATGTGTAAAGGTACTTAGTTATAGTCTAGCTCATTTCATTTCTAATAACCTAATTCCCTATAACCATGGCTCTGATACTAATCGTCACACCCTGATCGACGGCAGAATCATCAGAGCGGACGAATATGATTCGATTGCTCATAGCTCATGGAAATAAATATGTTGAAATATTATTAAATGTCATTTTCATTGAATAATGATAAACAAATAAATCATTACAATATAATAAAGATTAAGACACAATTATTGTCACGATCGTGTACGTACGAAATACTAACGGATTCTGCGTTTATACAGAATCAAATAGTGCGCAATCCTATTTGATTAGCGATCCAATCAGTGAGAACAATTACCCGATCGATATAGATTAAAACTAAACGTTATGAACAAATAGAGATCGATCAGGAATGATCTATGAACTTGGACAAGCTTCCTTGCACGTTTTAGACGACCACGTTCTAGGCTTCCTTGCATAAGAGTATCAAGTGTTTTCAATTGTCTTGTTTTTCCACTAATTAAGTGGTATTTATAGGTTACGGGCTTTCATTCCTACGATTGAACCATTAGCATGGTTTAGTCGTACGACTGAATCATGCGACTGAGTCATACGCATGACTGAAGGTTTAGTCGTGCGACTGAGTCAATCTTATGTTTATATCGTGCGACTGATCCAGTCTCCTGGTTCAGTCGTGTGACTGGTCCATAATCATGATTTATTCATGCATATGGTCCATAAGTATGGGCCATTAGCATGAATACTCATCCGTCTAGGTTGAACACATTACTCAATCATTATTGACTTAGAATTGTGTACAACAACCTCAAACCTATATAGTAAGTTCATTATATTTTAACACAATAATAACATGAAATATTAAACATTAATAAAAATCAACCACAAGTTATATTTCATTGAATCCATTCATTAGATATGTGTTAGATATGAAAGACATTTACATTAAGCTCATAAACTAAGTACACATGTATCTACAAATATAAAATATTTAATTAATGTAGGTCCAAGTCCTATATGAGCATGTAGAAGTCCCCAAAATAGTATACTGAAACATGTTAAAAATAAGGTCAACATATAATGTTGGTGAGTTCCCATGAATTTGTACATATGTATAAAAGCAACTTTTAAGGGGAAATTCATGTCATAGGTTAAGAAATATTGCAAGAATATAGATAGCATAATGATACAATCAAACCTTGACAAAAATGTCCATAATAAGTTACAACGATTAGCTAAGTGTACTTGGTTCCCATGATGAACAAGCATACATCATCAGGATTCGGCAATAACCTCGGATTTAGCACCAAAAAGGCTTGTCAAGCCCATAGATCTATGACGTCGTTAGGCTAGTAATAGTATAAGGCTCACAAATATCTCAAATAACCATGACAAGTTTATAAATGAATTGGTCATGCATTACAAGTATCAAGATGTTTACAAGTGTAAGTTTATAAGAATAACATATTTCACCCTAAAAGGTGTGAAATAAAGTAAAAACATGGAAAACTCATTTGATATAAGATAAACTTTAGACAGTAGTAAGAAGCTAAGATTGCTCCAATGATTCCTTCACGAACTACCTAAGCGTGGATGTTCCAAGATCAAATTATAATCGATTAAGTTCAAGAGATGATTCGAGGAAAATCTAAGGTTAATTATGAGGTTTGGGTTTTTGATAATTTGGTTAAATAAGATATTGTAGTCAATATATATGAAATAAATTAATTAAATAATTAAGACTGAAAATGATAATAAATCATTAGGGAAATTAAATAATATTTTATTATTAATAATTGATAAAATAAAAGTTGAGATAAAGTACCAATTAATTTAATAATTAGCTAAATAATTACTTGGTCAAAATAATCAATTAAATAATCAATTATTTAAATAAGCTATTAAAATAAATTATTTGATTTAAAAACCATTTATATAAAGTAATAAAAATATAAACCTTTAAATAACTTTTGTCATAGGCTTTTATAATATTAAACTATTTGTTTTTAAATAAACATTAGAATTTTTTAATCTAAATTTATAATTTCCACATGCGCGAGTATCCCCACGTGTGCGCGCAAAAACGCGCGCGGCGTGCGTACGTATGTACGTAAATACGTACGTACGCACATAGGTACATACATATGTATGTACATACGTATATATCTATGTATGTACATACGTATGTATGTATGTATGTATGTATGTATGTATGTATGTACGTATGTACGTATGTATGTATGTACGTATGTATGTGTGTATGTGTGTACGTGTGTACGTGTGTACGTGTGTACGTGTGTACGTGTGTACGTGTGTACGTGTGTACGTGTGTACGTGTGTACGTGTGTACGTGTGTACGTGTGTACGTGTGTACGTGTGTACGTGTGTACGTGTGTAGTGTGTACGTGTGTACGTGTGTACGTGTGTACGTGTGTACGTGTGTACGTGTGTACGTGTGTACGTGTGTACGTGTGTACGTGTGTACGTGTGTACGTGTGTACGTGTGTACGTGTGTAAGTGTGTACGTGTGTACGTGTGTACGTGTGTACGTGTGTACGTGTGTACGTGTGTACGTGTGTACGTGTGTACGTGTGTACGTGTGTACGTGTGTACGTGTGTACGTGTGTACGTGTGTACGTGGTACGTGTGTACGTGTGTACGTGTGTACGTGTGTACGTGTGTACGTGTGTACGTGTGTACGTGTACGTGTGTACGTGTGTACGTGTGTACGGTGTACGTGTGTACGTGTGTACGTGTGTACGTGTGTACGTGTGTACGTGTGTACGTGGTACGTGTGTACGTGTGTACGTGTGTACGTGTGTACGTGTGTACGTGTGTCGTGTGTACGTGTGTACGTGGTACGTGTGTACGTGGTACGTGTGTACGTGTGTACGTAGGTATGTACGTATGTACGTAGGTATGTATGTATGTATGTAGGTATGTATGTATGTATGTATGTATGTATGTATGTATGTATTTATGTATGTACATATTTATGCATGTACGTATGTATGTATGTGCGTATGTATGTATGTATGTATGTAGATATGTATGTATCAACGTATGTATGTATGTATGTACATATGTATGTATGTACGTATGTATCTATGTGGGTATGTATGAACGTACGTATGTATCTATCTATGTATGTATGAACGTACATATCTATGTACGTATGTATGTATGTACGTACGTATGTATGTATGTACGTATGTATGTATGTACCTATGTATGTATGTACGTATGTATGTATGTACGTTTGCATGTATGTACGTACGTATGTATGTACGTATGTATGCATGTATGTAGGTACGTATTTATGTACGTATGTATGTATGTACGTATGTATGTATGTACGTATGTATGTATGTATGAAGGTATGTATGTACGTATGTATGTATGTACGTATGTGTGTACGTACGTATGTATGTGTAGGGGTTTTAACAAGTTTATCAAAGCTCACATAATCTTGTTTATATGAAAACGCAGCGGAATATATATATGTTTTAAAACATGTTAGTAAGATGATTATTAACCATTTAATAAAGAACCCCATGCCATGGATCATTATACAAGTGCATACAAAAGATAAACATGAGATGATGAAACTACAACCTTTGTAACTGCTGGATTACGAGGTTAGAGAGGAGAAAGAAGATGAAAACTTGGCTGAAACTTCAAAGTCAAAGCCCTCAAGTGGTGATACCCCAAGCTTGTTCTAACACCTTTGATTTCTAGGAATCTTGACACCCAATTTTCAGCAACCAAAACCCTTTTGAAAGCTGAAAAATTCTGCTCAATTTTGCTTCCAAAACCGTGAGAGAGAGAGAGAGATGGGAGAGCAAAAGTCCTTTTCTTGTGAGAGTGAATGGCAGATTTTTTGTTAGAGAGTGTTAGTCTTTGAGTCTTCAATTTACAAGAAAAAAATTGGAACCCCAAGGGCCCTTTTGGGCGGCCAAAACAAAAGACAAAAGGGTCCCATCCCATTTAAATTTTTAAACATAACTAACACACTTTAATCTTTAGTTTATAAAGTTGAAAACTAATTTTAAACTTTATAAATTAAACACTCTTTTATTTGTTATCATTTAGTAGAACTAAATAATGAAAAACAAATAATATCTCATGAACAATTATCCACATAATAATGTTCATTTACAAAAGCAATATTTAGAAAATCCAATTTTCTAAATTGGTGTCACTACTTATTTGTATGATCTTATCAACAAAGAAATTATCTTTCGGTGTTTGTTTGGCTTGTTATTGGGTATGACCCGTCTTGGATCATATCACACTAGTCACATCAATTTAATATGAATCTTGGGCAGATCAAATCCTTCAGTATGTACGTATGTATGTATGTATGTATGAGCGTATGTATGTATGTACGTATGTATGTATGTACGTATGTATGTATGTACGTATGTATGTATGTATGTATGTATGTACGTACGTATGTATGTAGGTACGTATGTATGTATGTACGTATGTATGTATGTACGTATGTATGTATGTACGTATGTATGTATGTACTTATGTATGTATGTACGTATGTAGTATGTACGTATGTATGTATGTACGTATGTATGTATGTACATATTTATGCATGTCCGTATGTATGCATGTACGTATGCATTTATGTACGTATTTATGTATGTACGTATGTATGTATGTACGTATGTATGTATGTACGTATGTATGTATGTACGTATGTATGTATGTACGTATGTATGTATGTACGTATGTATGTATGTACGTATGTATGTATGTACGTATCTATATATGTAC
Source organism: Flaveria trinervia (assembly GCA_025506515.1). Taxonomy (NCBI): domain Eukaryota; kingdom Viridiplantae; phylum Streptophyta; class Magnoliopsida; order Asterales; family Asteraceae; genus Flaveria; species Flaveria trinervia. The sequence goes on along the minus strand of CM046455.1, from coordinate 39,269,967 downwards.
GTATCTATGTATTTATGTATCTATGTATGTACGTATGTATGTATGTACGTATGTATGTATGTACGTATGTATGTATGTACATATGTATGTTCGTAAGTATGTATGTATGAACGTATGTATGTACGTATGTGTGTATGTATGTATGTACGTATGTATATATGTACGTATGTATGTATCTATGTATGTATGTACGTATGTGTTGGATCAAGAGGAAGGCTAGTGCAACCAAAACCAAATCACTTAGACAAATTTTGGTGCAACTTATAAAGGTCTTCAGAAGCTAAGTATGGGACTTCCGAAGTAAATAGAGTTTTTCCAAAGACAATGTAACAGTTTTACTTCCGAAGAAAAAGTGCTCACTTTCGAATAGTCTCAGAAGAATAGAACAGAAGAGAAATTCTGAAGTATGAAGAACAGAAGAATTTCATCAAGCCTCGGAAGAAGTAGCCTCTTCCGATGCAACGCCCTGTTATTTATTTATTTTGAAGCCAACGAATGAAGAAGAGAAATAAAGTCCAAAGTCAAGGGACCAAACTCACCAATGAGAGAAAGTTGGGTTTGTGGTGATATTTGTAGGGAGAGGGTAGCCATTACCCTCTCCCCACACCCACATTTTCAGCACACAAAGAGAAGAAGGGAGAGAAAAGAGAAAAGGAGAGAAAAGTTGGTTCGGGTTGATTCGAGTGAGCAAAATCATTGAGAAGCATGTCAAAACAAAGCTCTTCTCGTTGTGGTCGTTTGTGTGAGTTCTAGGACCCCCTCCTTTAAACGTTTTTGAATGATTTGGAGCTCGAACACATCCAAAAATTGTTTTTTAGTGCATATGTGTTTGACCCGTTTGTGTTTGTGTGGGTATGTATTTGATTCGTTTGAGCCTTGTTTTTGAGCTTGTGTGTGCTTGAATGGTGTTGTGGTATGCATTCCTAAGGTTTAGGATGGTTGATTTGGCCTTAGAATGGGTTTAGATGAGCTTGGAGGTTGAAAATGGCATATTGGGTTCGGGATGAACTGCATTCTACACCAGCTAGGGCTAGGCGACCGAATGAAGGCCATACGGCCGAATGAGGTGCGATTGGGGTACATTCGCACGATTGAGAGCTCATTCGCACAATTGGGGCCAGTCGCATGGGGTTCATGCGACTAGGGGTCCAGTCGCATAAGTGCTCATCCGCATTAGCTTCACCCGCATGAGATTCATTCGCACGACTGGGTGTTCATTCGCATGGGTGTTCATCCGCATTGGTCCATTCGCATGATGTTAAGTCGCATGGGGGCCATGCGACTGAACGGTGTCCGTATGCCTGAATAGAGCTGTTGCACTCGAGGAAAAGTGTAGTTTAACTTCTGACTTTCGGGGGAAGGTGCAGATGTAAGTTTTGACATAAAGGTTCCCGTAAGTTCATGTAAGATTACGGTTGAGGCCTTAGAGAGCATGTTGGGCATGATGATGATGTTGCATGATTATGCATGTTATGTATGTATGACGTTGCCCTTTATGATGATATCGTATGTGTATGTTGATGTTCCTTATGATTTATGTTTATCTTTCCGTGGCTTTATGATGAACGTTAATGAATGAAGTGAAAGTATTATGTAACGTAAAGTGAAAGATAATGAGAAGAGGAACATGATGAATGCATGCATTAATGAATGATGAAAGTAATTAAAGTCTTGCAAGCATTGTATGTCGGCACACGCCATTAAAAGGTTTTAGCCCAACGGTGCGCGGATTCGCTATGCCGGGAGGATGCACATCGGGGTCTTTCTTTGGGATTGACCATTTATATGGAACCATTGTTGCTGGCCTTAGGTACTGTGACCAAAGGTGCTAGGCACCATGAATGAAGATCTATTATAGGCTTAGGTCTAGTACCATGTGCATGAAGGGCATAGCACATGGCAATGGTATACCTGAACTTTATCTTAGGTACTGTGGCTAGAGGTGCGGTGCACCGTGAATGAAGGTCTATGATAGGCTTAGCCCCAGTATCATGAGCATGAAGGGTAAAGTTTATGGTGATAACGAAAGGAAAAGATGTAATGATGAACGAATGATTGAAAGAAAGAATTAATGAATGAACGGAAGTTAACGAATGATGAAGATAATAAGATATTATCTATGTGTACGTATGTTGTATGATCGCATGAAAATAAAGAACGGTTTTAATGAAAGAAAAGTATGTTTTATTTTATAAAACTAGAACTCACTCAGCAACGCTGACTTTGATGTGTTTCCAGTTGGCAGGTAATGATTGCTGAGGATGGCACGAGGTGGCTACTCAACTATTTTGGGATGGCATCCATTTATATAACGCTTTTGTGATGTAATGCAACAATGTATTTTGTAATTGATTAACGATGTATTATTTTGCAAAAGCCACTATATTGAAATGAAATGTCATTCTTGAATGTTTCCGCTGCAATATTTTTGTAAAAAAATGAAAATGTATGTTTTATGCGCAATGATTTACCAGGTGTAAGCGTCCCAGGAACGGGGCCTTACAAGTTGGTATCAGAGCCAAAGTTTAAGTGGAATGGGTAAATTTTCAAAATAAACCTTAAATTAAACTGAGAATGGGACAAAAAAGGAAAGGATGCCAATCTGAGTAGCTGCGTGCCATCAGGTATTTTCGTAAAGTTAACCGGTATTATGTGCGCATGTTATGTGTTATGTGTTGTTTGTGGATTTAAATACTAATGTAGTCAGGATAGCTAATGCTCGGGGTGTGAAGAGTAAAGTAAGTGGCTAATCACAACTAGCCACTGTACTTAGGGACTTACTATACTCGACATAAACTGAGTTGTTCCCTTGAATGACCGTGTTGGTGTTTGAATCTTTCAGTGTGTGCGTGAATGGCCGGTGGTAGATCTTCGAAAGCCTCTTGTGGAGGTGGTCATGATGGGCTTGGTGCTGAGCCGTGACCCAAGAGAGGAAGACCCAGAATGGAAAAGGTGGTTCCTAAAGAACCTGAAACCCCTCATCTGGAGGGTGGTGACGAGAGTGCAAACTTAAGAGCCTCAGTAAAGGAGGTTGTTGTTGAGGAAGTCCACCAGCTCATGCAGACGATCCTACTGTCTGTAGTGACTGAAGTTATCAAGGCAGGATGGGAGGACGGGAGCAACTGGAGCCCTAAACGGTTCTATCTGACGATGAAGAAGAAGAGGAAGAGCCTGCCCCAGAGGCGGCACGAGGCTGTAACTATGGGGCATTTCAATGATGCAAGCCCCCTACTCTTGATGGAAATGGCACTGCTGCTGCTCACCGGTGGGTGAGAGAAATGGAAGTTGTCTTAAATATCAGTGAGTGTCGGGAGGACCAGAAGGTAAAGTTTGTTGCCCATTCTTTTGTGGGCTCGGCTCTATGCTGGTGGGAAATATAGTCCAAGCCGAGGGTAGCGGGGCAATTGGGAGGATGAGATGGTCAGAGCTGAAAAAGTTGGTGATTGAGGAGTTTTGTCCTCACCGGGAAATGGACAAGGTCGAAAGGGAGTTCTTGCAACTAGAGGCGGGAACCATGACCCACCAACAGTACACCACAAAGTCCAACAAGATGGCATGTCTGGTGCGGATCAAGGGACACCTCTGTCTCGAAAGATCAAGAGGTATATTTCGGGCTTGCCGGCAGACATTCACAGGCATATGATCGCCGCCCGACCGAGCACGTTTAGGTCGGCGGTGGATTTGGCAGGGAGGTTATATGACGAAAGGGCTGTAGTGGTGGTGGCTAAAGGTAGCCGGAAGGGTGGAGGTGATAGAAACTGGAATAGGAAGAGGTTTGGTTGGGGTGGTGCCTTGACAGGTAACAAAAATGCAAGGGTGGACGACCGCCGTGTGGTCATGTCGGGTGCGGGTATGAAGAAGTGTGGTAGGTGTGGGAGAGAGCATAGTGGGGAATGTAGGTTTAGGTCGAACTTATGCTTTAAATGTGGGAAGGCGGGGCACATGGCAAGGGACTGTCGTACGGTCTGATGCATTAACTGTGGTGAAGAGGGTCACATAAGTAAGGATTGTATGAAGCCGAGGGCGGAGGGCTCTGGGGCTAAGAAGACGGGGAGTGAAGGGCCGAGGGCGAGCGCCACAATATTCACCATGACACAGGAGAAAGCTAGGATGGACCCTGATATTGTGTCTGGTACGTTGCCAGTAAAAGTTTTATGTCTGCTGCTATCTGTGCTAAGCTGCCTGTTAGTAGTAGACGTGTTGATGCGCCCTTCAATGTTAAAACTGCCATAGGTAAGTCTACCAGGATTTCTGAAATGATAGAGAACTGTGATGTGGAACTTGAGGGTCATAAGTTTCCTCTTAGACCGTTTGTGATGACCTTAGGTGGTTTCGATTTGGTTCTTGGGATGGATTGGTTGGCGGACTCCAAGGCGAACATTGTGTGTCGCAAGAAGATGATTTGTTTGACAGCACCTGACGGGAGTTTGGTAACTGTTTATGGGGATTGGGTTACTATGATCCCGAAAGTAATCTCAATGGCGGTGGTGGGAAAGTGCATGAGGCGTGGATGTAGCGCTTACTTGGCTTATGTAAAGGATGTGGATACGCCAACACCACAACTGTCTGATGCACCAGTTGTGTGTGACTTTCCAAACGTGTTCCCTGAAGACTTACCGAGAGTGCCACCTGATAGAGAGATTGGGTTTTAGATTAATCTGGTACCAGGTGCCCAACCTATTGCCAAAGCACCGTATCGGTTGGCTCCGACTGATATGAAGGAGTTGATAGAGCAGTTGCAAGAGCTGCTGGATAAGGGGTTCATCAAACTGAGTATCTCTCCTTGGGGTGCTCTGGTCTTTTTTGTGAAGAAGAAAGACGGTAGTATGAGGATGTGTATTGACTACCATGAGCTGAACAAGTTGACGGTGAAGAACCGATACCCCTTACCGAGAATAGATTTGTTCGATCAGCTTCAAGGTACCAGTTGGTTTTCAAGGATAGATCTTCGATCTGGCTACCATCAGTTGAAGGTGAAGGAGCAGGATGTTCCTAAAACAGCTTTCCGCACACGTTATGATCGCTACGAGTTTCTTGTAATGTCTCTTGGTTTGACCAATGCGCCAGCTGCTCTTATGGATCAGATGAATCGGGTGTGTTGGTCAATGTTGGATAAATCAGTGATTGTGTTTATTGATGATATCCTGATTTATTCGAAGAGTGAGATTGAGGACACTGGTCACATTCGGGAGGTTCTAGAGACGTTGAGAAATGAGAAGTTCTACGCCAAGTTCTCTAAGTGCGCCTTCTGGTTGCGTGAAGTTCAATTGTTGGGTCATGTGGTGAATCCTGATGGGATTATGGTGGACCCGGAAAAGATGGAGGCAGTGATGCAATGGAAGTCTCCAAAGACGCCATCCGAGATTCGTAGCTTCTTGGGTTTGGCGAGCTACTATAGAAGATTTATCCAAGACTTTTCTAAGATCGCTTCTCCACTAACCAAGTTGACCTGGAAGGATGTGAAGTTTGTATGGGGTCAAGATCAGAGAAGGCGTTCGAGGAATTAAAGGCGAGGTTGACTCAAGCTCTTGTTCTGTCCTTACCTTATGGAAGTTTGTTAATGCAAAGAGGGAAGGTTATAGCTTATGCATCTCGACAATTGAAGGTTCATAAGGTCAACTACCCTACTCATAACTTGGAGCTAGCAGATGTGGTCTTTGCACTAAAGATTTGGAGGCACTATCTTTACGGGACAAAGTGCACCATTTTCACCGACCACAAGAGCTTGAAGTACTTCTTCGAGCAGAAAGATATGAACATGAGGAAGAGATGATGGTTGGAGCTTATAAAGGATTATGATTGTGAGATCATTATCATCCGGGCAAAGCCGACATAGTGGCTGATGCCCTTAACCGAAAAGAGAGGCCCAAGCCGATTCGGGTGAAAGCGTATCAACTAATCATGACCTCTGACGTGATGAAGCAAGTTAAAGAGTTTCAAGATGAGGCATTGAAAGAAGATCATCTTAACTCTAAAAGAATGAGAGTCTGGTTGGGGAATTTGGTGAAAACATACTTGGTTTAAAACCCGATTTGAACGGGTGTGGATTCCTCGTTTTGGGGATCTACATGTGAACATCATGGATGAGGCTCACAATACTAGATACTCCATTCATCCTGGTGCCACAAAGATGTATCAAGACATGAAGAAGGATTATTGGTGGTCGGGTATGAAACGTGATGTGGTGGAGTATGTGAGTAAATGCCTTACTTGTCTACAGGTGAAGCCTGAGCATCAGAAGCCATATGGGAAGATCAACCTTTGGATATACCGGAATGAAAATGGGAACACATCACCATGGATTTTATTACGAAGCTGTCACGTACTCCGAAGGGGTATGATTCTATATGGGTGATTGTTGACCGCTTTACGAAGAGTGCTCACTTCCTACTGATCCGCGAGACATATTCATCTGAGAGGTTAGCTAATCTGTTTATCAAGGAGATTGTAACTCGTCACGGTGTACTGGTGTCTATTGTGTCTGATCGCGACACCCAGTTTACATCCAATTCTGGAAGAAATTCCACGACGCCATAGGGACGAGGTTACATATTAGCGTGGCTTATCATCCCCAAACTGATGGTCAGTCAGAAAGGACCATTCAGACATTGGAAGACATGCTTCGGGCATGTTTGATTGATTTTGGGGGAAGTTGGGATGACCATCTACCGTTAGCCGGATTCTCATACAACAACAGCTATCATACCAGCACTGGTATGCCACCATATGAGATGCTATACGGTAGGAGATGCAGAACACTCGTTTGTTGGGGTGATATTGGTCAGATGGAGTTGGGGAGCGTCGAGGTGATTGAAGCTACGACTGAGAAGCTTGAAAAGATCAAGGCCTTCATGAAGGTAGCCAAAGATAGACAGAAGTCGTATGCCGATAAATGATGCAGACCGATTGAGTTCCAGGCGGGTGACTGAGTTATGTTGAAGGTCTCACCTTGGAAGGGCATTATCCAATTCAGGAAACGGGGCAAGTTGAGCCCAAGATATATAGGGCATTTCTGAATCATTGCTCGAGTAGGAGAGGTGGCCTATAGATTGGAGTTACTAGATGATTTAAGTGGAATTCACTCAACATTCCATGTATCTCATCTAAGGAAGTGCTTGGCGGATGAAGACATGATTGTTCCACCGAAGGATATCGATGTAGACAAAAGGCTCAATTATGTGGAGCAACCAGTGGCAATCATCGATAGAAAAGAGAAGCGGCTGAGAAATAAAGTGGTTCCTCTTGTGCGTGTACAGTGGAAGCACAGCAAGGGATCAGAGTCAACGAGGGAGACTGAGGAAGAAATGAGACAACATTACCCACGTTTGTTTAAGGAATAACAGATTTCGGGGACGAAACCTATTTAAGGGGGGTGGACTTGCAACGCCCGGTTATTTATTTATTTTAAAGCCGACAAATGAAGAAAAAGAAATAAAGTCCAAAGTCAAGGGACCAAACTCGCCAACGAGAGAAATTGGGTATGTGGTGTTATTTGTAGGGAGAGGGCAGCCATTACCCTCTCCCCACTCCCACATTTTCAGCAAACAAAGAGAAGAAGAGAGAAAGAAGAGAAAAGGAGTGGAAAGTTGGTTCAGGTTGATTCGAGTGAGCAAAATCGTTGAGAAGCGTGTCAAATCAAAGCTCTTCTCGTTATGGTCATTTGTGTGAGTTCTAGGACCCCTCCTTTAAACGTTTTTGAATGATTTGGGGCTGGAACACATCTGAAAATCGGTTTTTTAGTGTGTATGTGTCTGAACCGTTTGTGTATGTGTGGGTATGTATATGATTCGTTTGAGCCTTGCTTTTGAGCTTGTGTGTGCTAGAATGGTGTTGTGGTATGCATTACTAAGGTTTAGGATGGTTGATTTGGGCTTAGAATGGGTTTAGATGAGCTTGGAGGTCAAAATGGCAGATTGGGTTCGGGATGAACTGCATTCTGTACCAGCTAGGGCTAGGGGACCAAATGAAGGTCATACGGCCGAATGAGGTGCGATTGGGGTTCATTCGCACAATTGAGAGCTCAATCGCATGATTGGGGCCAGTCGCATGGGGAGTCATTGGACTGGGGGTCAAGTGGCATAAGTGCTCATCCGCATTAGCTTCACCCGCATAAGATCCATTCGCACGACTGGGTGTTCATTCGCATGGGTGTTCATCCGCATTGGCCCATTCGCGTGATGTTCAGTCGCATGGGGGCCTTGCGACTGAAGGGTGTCCATACACCCGAATAGGGCTGTTGCACTCTAGGAAAAGTGTAGTTTAACTTCTGACTTCCGGGGGAAGTGCAGATGTAAGTTCATTAGCATGAAGGGTAAAGTTCATGGTGATAACAAATGGAAAAGATGTAATGATGAACGAATGAATGAAAGAAAGAATGAATGAATGAACGGAAGTTAACAAATGATGAAGATAATAAGATACTATCTATGTGTACGTGTGTTGTATGATCGCATGAAAGTAAAGAACAGTTTTAACGAAAGAAAAGTATGTTTTATTTTATAAAACTAGAACTCACTCAGCAACGCTGACTTTGATGTGTTTCTAGTTGGCAGGTAATGATTGCTGAGGATGGCACTAGGTGGCTACTCAGCTCATTTGGGATGGCAGATGTAATGTAACAATTTATTTTGTAACTGATTAACAATGTATTATTTTGCAAAAGCCACTATATTGAAATGAAATGTCATTCTTGCATGTCTCCGCTGCAATATTTTTGAAAACTAAATGAAAATGTGTGTTTTATGCGCAATGATTTACCAGCTGTAAGCGTCCCGGGAACGGGGCCATACCATCCGAAGTATAAGTGGCTTTGGAAGTACTTGTTCTTCCGAAGCCATTTAACCTTCGGAAGACACTGCTATGAACCAGTGGATATAAGTATGGTCTCTGACACTCCACTGCAGACCTCTCCTACTACATGGCATTTTCCTAAAAGGCCATGTAGTTGACCATATATTATTCCACCGTTCACCTTTTTATGTTAGTACAAGTTACCAACTTTAGTTGGTGACAAAAGGTAAGTCATGGACATGTCATGACTACCATATCTTAGATAAGACTTTATCTAAGATACCTTAAACCATAGCTTTGTAGTATTTTCTTTAGTTAGAGGATTCCAGTTGGTATCAAAGTATATCTGGCTGTAGGTAGTATTATATATAGTTTCTCACTGTAACTCATAACATCATGCTTTTAAGAGTCTTGTAACACTTTGAGTTGAGAAGCAATATATGCAAGTACCTTGAAAATTATCTTTGTGTTCTTTGTTACTTATTATATTACTATCAACACTTAGAATAGACTCTGCTTCATCTGATTTGAGTGTAACTTAAGTGAGTTTGAGAGAAAAACCAAGTGTTAAGTGACAAAACCGATCCTGCAATTGGTATCAGAGCTTCTTAGGCTCTTGATTGTGAGATCTTACCATCCTAATCAACCTATTTTTCACTCCTCCTTATACTTCACTCAAAATGGCCCTAAACAAGTCTGAAGTAGAGATGCGAACTATGACTAAAGCTCCCATCATCACTCCTAAAAACTTCAGGTCATGGAGCAGACGCATGGAGGCTTCATCAGCTATCAAGATAGCAAGATATGGTATTATATTGTCAATGGGTCGTATAAACCCAAGGTGGCAGCACCTAGTGGAAACGGTCCTATGATAGAGAAGGCTGTTGAAGACTACTCAGATGAGGACCAAATGAAGATGGATGTTGACAGCAATGCAATGACTATTCTTATGACTACAATACCCAACTCCATCATGGTGGGGTTTGAGCATTGCAAGTCAGCTAAAGAACTGTTTGATGCACTTGCTCAAATGTACTCTAGCTCTGATGACTCCAAGAAGGATTTACTAAAGCAGCAGTTTGAGAACATCACCTTCAGTCTGTGAAGATTACTCCTGAACTTAGAGACCTAACAAGAAAGTTCATGAGTGTGCTTCCTAATGAATGGACATTCTACTATGTCTCTATCAAGAGAACAGAAAATTTGAACACCCTCACCATGATTGAACTTTATGGCATCCTTGATGGATACCGTTTTGAGATGGAGAGAAAGAAAGGCCATCAGACAAGTAGACCCCTGAATCTTCCTGCTAGAACGCCTTGATGGTTGCTGAAGGCTCAGGACCCACACAACCTCAATAGTACCTGACTTACATCCAGCAGCCAACCTGCTCATCTGGACCATACATCACATTTTCTGAGACTCCAAGGTCTCAACAGACTCGGCATGGTTCCTTTCAAGACAACTGTGCCTTTGTCTTAGGAAGTGGACACTCGAGTGATTTCTAGTACTCCTTTGATGATCTAGAGTGCTTCAGTCCAGATGATGTTGAGTTCGTGGACATTTTGCAACAAATGGCTCTTTTAACCTATAGAGCAAAGAAGTTCTTCAAGAGAACTGGAAGGCAATTTCACCAGAACCCAACCAACAACAAATTTGGGTTTGAGAAAACAAAACCAAATGTTACAACTGTAACCAGCTTTGTTATTTTGCAAGGGAATGCAAGGCTCCCAATCAAATCCGGAACCCCACAAGCCTCCACACATCCCTCTACATCAAAGCCCTCTGGAAAGTCGACTGACACAGCTGCAATTGTTAGGTTTGTTGGACCATTAACATAGTTGTTTAACCATTTAAACATGAAAACGCAGCAGATACAAAGCTAAATAATTTTTTTTATAATCTGAAAGTTAAGAATATTATTTGTCAACAACAAACCCAAGAACATAAGGATCATTTATATGTGAAAGAACTAGCATTCAAGTAAAATATAACAACCAAAATGAAACCATGGAACTACCTTCCAAAGGCTGCCAAAAATGTGAGATTTGGAGAAGAGGATGAAGTTCTTGAAGGACCAAAACACCAAAGAATATGTCCTCAAGCTTGCATACCCACAAGCATCAAACAAAACACCTTGTTGCTAGTATTTTAACACCAAAACGTGCAAGAATATGGCTGCAGAAAATCCCTTTTTCAGCCTAGTTTATCTTCAAAGATGAGAGAAAATGATGGTTCTTGCACGTATGAGAGAGAGTGGAAAGTTGGAGTGTGTAACTAGTGAATGTAGTGTCTTGTTTCAAAGAAACAAAAGACCAAGAATTCCCTTAAAGGGGCGGCCGAAATTCTTAGTTTAAAATGGGTTTCCCCCCATTTTAAAAAACCCACTTATTTGTAAACTAGTTATATTATGAGTTATGTAATTAACCTTTTAGTTTTATAACTTACACACACTATTATTATTTGATGTTATTTAACCAACTTAAATAACATTACAAATAATGTCCATGAACAAAATATCCTTATAAGTTGTTCTATCTCACATACAATTTATTTAAAAAACCCATTTTCTAAATTGGTGTAATTGTTTAATTGCATGATCATATCATCAATTAAATATTTATTGGTGTTTGCTAAACTTGTTATTGGGTATGACCCGACTTGGATCATAACGTACTAACCACATCAATAATCTATGTGTCTTGGGCATAAAATCCAACAATCTCCCACTTGCACAAGATTCATAGAATATTGATGCAAGTAGTAAATATTGCCTAACAACGGTTTACTACCCTTAGTACACATGACTAAAAGCCATTCAATAACATCATCCCCATCAAGTATCCAACTTGAAATGATTTAGGTGAATTAATCATTTATCCTTTTGTTATAGATGTCATGTTAAACCAAGGACACAGAATGATCATTCCTTGTTGATTTAACTTAATCAAGCCTTAGACATCTTGCTCTCAATGAAAAAGAGGAACAAATTCCATCTTGACTACATATGTTTCTCACAATCACCTTGTGTCACACCTAAACATTGCCTTATGTATTGTCCACTATTATAGATATCAAAACCCAATATGTATCTCAAGTCGAAAGATACCAAATAATATTCATCTTTACTCAAATTTACTTATGATCAATCAAGAAGATTCCATGTAGTAAAATTTGAGACGCGGGTCAGTCCAATATTCGTATCCCACAAATATCTTTGAACCTTGGCAGCAACCAATTGCTCTATATTCATGTCTTATGAATATCTACCAATCCATGTTTATAATAGTCTTGCGTTCATATATGTTCTCACAAACATGACAGACTACGGACATTTAGAATAATAAACATATTCATGGATGTAAACATGCTAAAAGGAACATAACTCAAAATATCATAAATATATAAAATACTTAAATATTACAATTGTTCCATACTTTTAATACTAAACGGATCAATTGTAATCACTAGAATATCGAAGTCCTAAGGCACAAGTATGACTTTCATGCTTTGCCCTTTCAAAGAGCTTCGTGAGTGGATCCGCAATGTTTTGATCGGTGTGAACTTTACAAATACATATCTTTCCTTTTTCAACTTCATCCCTTATGTAGTTGAATCTCCGCTCAATGTGTCTAGTCTTTTGATGTGCACGGGGTTCCTTGATTTATGCAATCGCACCCTCGTTATCACAAAAGATTTCTAGGGGGTCTTGAATGGTAGAGACCACCCCTGGATCGGCGATAAATTTATTTATCCATGCAGCTTCCTGAGCTGCTAATGAGGCGGCTATGTAATCAGATTCTGTAGTGGACAATGCTACCACGTCTTGTTTTGAACTCTTTTAGGACACTACTCCTCCATTCATAATGAAGACATACCCCGATTGCGATTGAGAATCATCTCGATCAGTTTGGAAGCTCGCATCCGTGTAACCCTTTACACCGAGTTCCTCTTCACCAGACCCATATATTAGAAACATATCCTTAGTCCTCCTAAGGTATTTCAATATACTTTCAACAGCTATCCAATGGCTATTACCTGGATTCTGCTAATATCTGCTTGTCATGCTTAGCGCGCATGACACGTCCGGTCTAGTGCATATCATCGCATACATGATGGATCCTATAGCAGACGCATATGGGATATCCTTCATTTGATCTTGCTCATCCTTTGAGCTTGGACATTGAGATGTACTCAATATTTTCCCTTTTTAAATATGTACCATACTTTTCTTAGAGTTTTCCATCTTGAACCTTTTCAAGATTTTTTCAATATATCCACTTTGGTTTAGACATATCAACCACCTGATCTATCCCTATAGATCTTTATTCCCAAAATATAGGCGGCTTCACCGAGATCTTTTACGGAAAAACAACTTCCAAGCCAGGTTTTAACACCTTCCATGGTTGGAATATCATTTCCAAAAAGTAGTATGTCATCAACATACAATACTAAGAATGTAATTATGCTCCCACTAGCCTTCTTATATACACAAGCCTCGTTAGCGTTCTTGATGAAACCAAATTTCTTGATCTCTTCATCAAAACGTTGATTCCAACTTCTCGATGCTTGTTTCAATCCATAGATTGATCTTTTTAACTTGCATACCTTATTAGGATGCTATGGATCAAAAAAACCATCAGGCTGAACCATATGGACAGTCTCTTTGAGATGTCCATTAAGAAAAGCGGGTTTGACATCCATTTGCCAAATCTCATAGTCCTAATATGTAGCTATGGCGAATAATATCCTAATTGACTTTAGCATTGCCATAGGCGAGAAGGTTTCATCATAATCAACCCCTTGAGTTTGAGTGAAACCTTTTGCTACAAGTCTTGATTTGTAAGTATCCAAGTTTCCATGCATATCTGTTTTCTTCTTTAAAACTCACTTGCATCCAACCGGTGTGGAGTTTAGTGGAGGGTTAACTGATTCCCAAACTTGGTTCTCATACATGGATTGCATCTCCACGTTCATGACTTCCAGCCATTTGTCACAATCTGAATTGGACATTGCATCATGGTATGTAGTTGGCTCATCGGAGCAAACCATATACCATCCATTCATGAAAAATCCATATCTTTCAGGTGCAATGCTAACTCTACTAGATCTGCGAACATTTTGTGTGTATTAATCAACCTCTTGATCATCATCAACAACCTCTTGTTGATTGCTAGTGTCAACAAAATGTGTATCGGTTTGTGGATCTTGATCCTCATCAAATTCCACTGTTCTATACGTTATTCCTTCCATAAGGAACTTAGCTTCCAAGAACTATGCCTTTCGAGCAATAAATACTTTTTGTTCTGTTGGATCAAAAAAGTAGTATCCTATATAGTCTTTGGGATATACAACAAATATACACTTAATGGATCAACTTTCCAACTTGTTTTGGGTGTTTAGCTTAACATAAGCTTCACAACCTTGTACTTTTAAATACGATAGTGATGGATGTAAGGCCCCATTCCCGGGCACCTCACAGTTGGTCATTCATTGCACTTAAAACATTTTAAAATGTATGTATATTTTGCAGAGAAATTTAAATCTTTCATTAAAACTAAAAACATATCATTTACAACGTTCGTTTTCATCTCAAAATACAATGACATGTCAAAATACGGATGCCAGCCTCAAAATGCTCCGAGTAACTTATGCATCCATGCCTGTAACTCCTCAGCATCAACAAATACCTGCCAACTATCATGCATACAAAAGTCAACGACGCTGAGTGAGTTCTAGTTTTTATAATAAAATACTTTACTTTGTTAAAACCGTTCTTTACTTTATTTTAAATCATACTATACTTTACAATCGTTCGTGATCATGCATCATACGTACATACAGATAATATCATTATTATCTTCGTCATTACGTTTGTTAACTTTGTTCATTCAACGTATTACATTATCGTTCACTTCTCTTTCTAGATCCGGTCAGACTTTACCCTCTTCATGGCACTCAGCCGCGATTACTGAGGTCGAATGACAAGGATCCTGTTCAGTCCTTTATTACGATAATTCATTTACGTTCATTCATCTCTTCGTTCTTTCATACATTATCTTTCGTTCATTACTCTTTATTACTCAAATCTTGTCTCGTGCAATATCCCCAACTTATGCTCGAAAGCTGATGCTGTGCCGGGGCCTGCTCACAAACCCCCGACTCATGTCCGAAGACTGACATAGCACCGGGATACGCGACAGAGATCCCATATGAGCCAATCGCAGGGGTTGAACTCTATCCGATTCTATCGCAACACAAAGTCGCTCACCTCATTATCCCATCTCGTGCAATATCCCCGACTCATGTCCGAAGACTAATACTGTGCCGGGGCCTGATAAACAAACCCCCGACTCATGTCCGAAGACTGACACAGTATCGGATATGCAATATGTATCCTGTCTCATGCAAGACCCCCGACTCATGTCAGAAGACTGATACTGTTCCGGGATACGCGACAAGGACCTCTTTCGAGTCTGTTGCGACACAAAGTTGCTCACCTCATACCTATGCTTGGCTTTACGCCACACCCCCTAAGTTATATGTAACTCGGGTAACCGTCATGTATTTCACCCCCCAACATTATGGGTAGAAACACCCCCATCGAAATGGGTAACACCCCCACCGAAATGGGTAACACCCCCACTGAAATGGGTAACACCCCCACCAAAATGGGTAGCACCCCAACCGAAATGGGTAACACCCCCATTGAAATGGGTAACACCTCCACCGAAATGGGTAACAACACCAAAGGTCAGTCACAAAGACTAGAACCATTGCGTGCAGACTTTAGGATTTGCTGAACCTCACGTGGTAGAGCTTAAGGCATTTAGAGCTGTGCACCTCTATACATATTGCTTGCAAGCCTTTCTATACTGTCTCTTTTATTAATGCATGCATTCATTCATTGCGTTCCTCATTTCATTATCTTTCACTTTACGTTACATAATACTTTCATTACATTTATTAACATTCAACGCAAAGCCAAGGGAAGACATACATACAATAAGGAACATATACATAATCATAAACATACACCAGGCAACATCATACATGCATAACACACATCAAACATTAGCCATCACATCATAACCAGGCCTATCTCCCCATATTACCCCTAAAAAATCACTTGGAAAACCTCAAGTCCAAATTGGGCGCATGGGACCTTCCAGGCGCATGAACATAAAAATTCTAAGTGTAAAACAGTCTGGGCGCATGGGCACTATTTGGGCGCTTCTGCCCTGTTCAGGCGCATGGCACCTGTTCAGGCGCATCACCAACACTTAGTCATTTCAATCACTTAGGCGCATGGGCACTATTTGGGCGCATGGCATTATTTAGGCCCATGGCCAACACTTAGGCGCATGGGCACTATTTGGGCGCATGGCATTATTTAGGCCCATGGCCAACACTTAGGCGCATGGGCAACTGTTTAGGCGCATGGCCAACCCTTGGGCGCATGGCCAACACTTAGACGTCTGGCCTCTCATGCTGGGCGCATGGGCCACTGTTCATGTTCATCAGAACATTCTGAAATATTTTCTATGTTATCAACATCACCCGATTATCATTTTAATCATACCCAAGCACGGATCTAACATACTAAGGCCATCTAAGCATGCTAAACATCATCACTAACCCATAATCATCACTATAACATACATACACACATCACTTCGAACATAAGGCTGTAAACCCACGATTTCTTTCAAAATGTTTACGTAGTATGCATAATAGCCCCAAATCAGTTGAAAATTAGTAAAAGAGGGGTTCTAGAAACTCACCTTAAGCAGCCTTTGGCAAAACACTTCGAGTTCGAGACCCACCTTCGATTCAGCTCTTGAATCCCGAAAAAAAAAATTAAACAACCAAAACTTCGGTCAAGAACTCGAAACCCAGTTGAAACCGAGCTCGAATAAGAGAAGACTTACCTTTGAAGTTGTTTTTCCACTTTCTGTCTCTAGAACCGAGGCTTCTCTCTCTTCTTTCTTCTTTTCAGCCGATTGAAGAAGATGAAGAACAAATGGGCAACCATGCCCCCTTTAAACCTTAAAGTAATAAGGTTTTGTAGTTTGTACACTTTATCCCCCTCCACTTGTGCACAATTTCTATTCTTTCTATTTACTTTTCTTTTCCTACCCTTTAAATAGAAATTTGGGGTGTTACAAGTCTACCCCCCTTAAAGAGGTTTCGTCCCCGAAACCTGTCACTTCTCGAACAGTTATGGGTAACACTGTCTCACTTCTTCTTTGATTTTGCATTTAAACTTAGATCCCTTTAGGCTTCACTGCACCCGCACAAGTTAAACCATCATCCTCCTTAGCCTATTCTCTTCTTCTTATTAGTAATGGTCACTAGTTGCTCCTCGTGGTTCGATACTCTATCCATCTTAGTATTCTCTAGTAGCATGATCATATCCTCATCGGTTGAGCTCTTTCTTAGACGAGTTGCATGGAACATCAAATGAATTCCACTTAACTCGCCGGGTAGCTCCAGTATATGTGTCACTTATCCTACCTGAGCAACAACTGCGAATGACCCTCTACACTTTAATATTAGCTTTACTCGATTTCAAATCAAGCAATCCGCTTTACTGGTCGAAGTCTTCCTCATAAGTCAGTGTCGTAGGTCGTCACCGAACTCTGGTTGTGCACGGTTGAGCAATCCATCTTATTTCAACACCTGGGGTTTGAGTCATAGACTACTGATCAACTCAACTGGAGATGCATGTCTACCTACCTATGTCTGTCTTGAACAGCCTAGCAGGAACAAGGACTCTCTCTTAATTCTATCGCGCAATCCTTTACGGCATTAGGTAACCTGGTAGACTTACTAATACCAATTCTTACATCGAAGGGCTCATCGATCTTCCTACCCCTAACGTGCAATGTCACAAAAAAATAGAGACAATAAAACCACTACTAGCGCCACAACTAAAGCATAGATGCATAAATCTAAACTTGTAAGAATGTACCTGACGTTACCTCGGAGTCTAACCTAGCCTCCTCCCGGTCATAGCGAAGGCTCTAGCCTTCACCCTCTGTTCTCCTTCCTCATACCGGAGCTTCCTCCGATCTTCTTCATTCCCGAACCTTCCGCCCTCGACTTCTTGCAATCCCTGCTCATGTGACCTTCCTCACCACAGGAATAACACCTCCCCATACCACAGTTCTTCGCCACATGTCCTGTCCTCCCATAACGGAAACAGACATTGCCCCCCAATCTACATTCCCAGGGGTGCTTGTGTCCACACTTGTCACACCTTTTCGACCCCGCACCAGTTATGACCACACGCTGATCATCCACTCGTGCACCTTTGCCACTTGGAGCGGCTCCGCCACGTCCCAATCGCTTCTCGTTCCATTCTTGATCACCCTCTCCTTTCTTGCTACTTTCAGTCACCATCACAGATCTTTCATCATACAATCTCCCCGCCAATCAACCGCCAACCTAAACGTGCTCGTTCGGGCAGCGAATGTACCTATGAATGTCCGCCGAAAGCCCTGAATGTACCTCTTGATCTTTCATGAAAGAGGTGTCACCTGATCTAGCACCAAACGTGCCATCTCGTTGAATTTAGCGGTATATTACTGATGTGTCATTGTTCCCGCCTCCAGCTGCAAGAACTCTCTTTCAACCTTGTCCATCTCATGATGAGGACAGAACTCCTCAATCACTAGCCTTTTCAACTCCGGACATCTTATCCTTCTGATAGCCCTGCTTCCCTCAACCTGGACAATATTGTCCCACCAACACAAGGCTGTGTCCACAAAAGAATGGGCAGTAAACTTTACTTTCCGATCCTCCCGACACTCGCTGATATTCAATACAGCTTCCATCTCTCTTAACCATCGTGAGCAGTAGCAGCAGTACCGTTTCCATCAAAAGTTGGGGGCTTGCATCTTTGAAACGCCCCATAATTACAGTCGCGTGCCGAAATGGGATAGCACCCCCACCGAAATGGGTAACACCCCCACCGAAATGGGTAACACCCCCACCGAAATGGGTAACACCCCCACCAAAATAAGTAACACCCCCACCAAAATGGGTAACAACACCAAAGGTCAATCACAAAGACTGCAACCCTTGCGGCCACTGTTTAGGCGCATGGCCAACCCTTGGGCGCATGGCCAACACTTAGACGCATGGGCCAACATGCTGGGCGCATGGGCCACTGTTCAGGCGCATGACCCACCCTTGGGCGAATGGCCAACACTTAGACGTCTGGCCTCTCATGCTGGGCACATGGGCCACTATTCATGTTCATTAGAACATTCTGAAATATTTTCTATGTTATCAACATCACCCGATTATCATTCCAATCATACCCAAGCACGGATCTAACATACTAAGGCCATCTGAGCATGCTAAACATCATCACTAACCCATAATCATCACTAACCCATAATCATCACTAACCCATAATCATCACTAACCCATAATCATCACTATAACATACATACATACATCACTTCGAACATAAGGCTGTAAACCTACGGTTTCTTTCAAAATGTTTACTTAGTATGCATAATAGCCCCAAATCAGTTGAAAATCAGTAAAAGAGGGGTTCTAGAAACTCACCTTGAGCAGCCTTTGGGCAACACACTTCGAGTTCGAGACCCACCTTCGATTCAGCTCTTGAATCCCGAAAACAAACACTAAACAACCAGAACTTTGGTCAAGAACTCGAAACCCAGCTGAAACCGAGCTCAAATAAGAGAAGACTTACCTTTGAAGCTGCTTCTTCCACTTTCTCTCTCTAGAACTGGGGCTTCTCTCTCTTCTTTCTTCTTTTCAGCCGATTGAAGAAGATGAAGAAGAAATGGGAAACCATGCCCCTTTAAACCTTAAAGTAATAAGGTTTTGTACTTTGTACACTTTATCCCCCTCCCCTTGTGCACAATTTATATTCTTTCTATTTACATTTCTTTTCCTTCCGTTTAAATAGAAATTTAGGGTGTTACAATGGAACTCTTCCATGCCATTTTTTAAAAGGTGTCATATCCACTTTCTTGGTCAGGGCCATATTCAAAATACGAGCCGCGGAGAGCAATGTGAATCCCCAAAATGATAGAGATAGTGAGCTTATAGCCATCATAGATCAAACCATATCCAATAGGGTTTGGTTTCTCCTTTCGGACACACCATTATGTTGTGGCGTTTTAGGTGGAGTAAGTTGTGAGACGATCCCACAACTTCTTAGATGATCCTGAAATGCCTCACTTAGATATTCATCTCCTTTATCTGAATGAAGAACTTTGATAGTTTTATTGAGTTGATTTTCTACTTCATTCTTGAAGATTTTGAACATTTCAAAAGCTTCATGTTTATGTGCCATCAAGTACACATAACCATAGCGACTATAATTATCAGTAAAGGTAATGAAGTATCTTTCACCATTTCTAGTCATTGTCTTAAAAGGACCACATACATCCGAATGTATGATTCCCAATAAGCCTTTTTCCGTCTCGTTAGTACCACTAAAGGGCAACTTGGTCATCTTACCTTGTAAACAAGATTCACACTTATCAAATGAACCATTTTCATTTGTTTTCAAAAGACCATTTTTTTGAAGTATTTGTATCCGATTCTTGTTTATGTGACCAAGACGACAATGCCAAAGATATGAATCACTTAAACCCATTTTAAGTTTCTTGGTGCTTGATTGGTATATTGACTTATTATAGGATGAATCATCATGAACCAATTCATAAATACCACTAAAAGGCATAGCCTTGAAATAAAATACATCATCCACACAAACATAAATACCATTGTTTACAAACTTTAAATCATAACCACGTTGTTTTAAAATGGAAACAGAAATTATGTTCCTAGTCAAATTAGGAGCATACAAAATGTTCTTAAGAACAACTTCCAAACCATTTGAAAGTTTCAAAATATAATCTCCTTGGGCTTCGACATCAACTTTCGCTCCGTTGCCCATGTAGAGACTTGTGTCTCCCTTCTTGAAGTGCTTATTTCTTTTGAACCCCTGCAACAAATTGCAAATATGAGTTCCACATCCGGTATCCAATACCCATGTGTTTGAAGAAAGAAAATTTAAACCAATATGAATCATAAAAGTTGTACATGAGGTTTGCCCAGCATCCCTCTTGTTTCTCACATCCTTGAGATAGGTTGGACAATTCCTTTTCCAATGTCCTATGTCACCACACTCAAAGCATGGATCATTCTCCGTTACCTTAGGCTTCTTAAGCTAAGGCTTTGGAGGTTCCGCTTTAGCCTTCCTTCTCCCTTTGCCTTTGATGTACCCCTTTCCTTTGGCAACATGTGCCTTGGGATTGGGGAATGGCCTTTTCTTATTGCCTCCCTCATTGATCGAGAGAACAGGTACAACCTTTCAACCCATCCTTTCCTTGGCTGTTTTGAGCATTGCGTGAAGCTCACCAATGCTCTTGTCCCACCCATTTATATTGTAATTCATTATGAACGTCTCAAACCTTTTGGTTACGCCATTAAGGATCAAATCCGTGGCCAACTCATTAAAGACATGACAGTTAAGCCTCGCGAGGCAATCAACGTGGCTTTTCATCTTAAGAACATAAGATGATACCGATTGGGTTTCTTCCATGCGACACGCATGAAGCGCTCGAACAATTTCGAAGCGCTCTACCCTAGCTTGTTAAAAGAACATTTCCTTCAATTGGGTAATCATGTCATATGCCCCATGATGCTCCAAGTCCTTTTGGAGTTTGGGAATCATAGTTCCCAACATGAGGCAGGAAACCTGCATGGAATCCTTAGTGTATTGAAGCCAATCGTTATAGGCCTCAACATTCTCAAGGTCGGGTTGGTTAGGAATGGGATCGTCAAGGACATAGGCCTTTTTCTCTTGCTTGAGAACAATTCTCAAGTTTTGAAACCAGTCCATAAAGTTATTATCGTTAAGAAGATCCCTCTCTAAGATGGTTCTCAGTGATAGGGTATGGACGGTCGGGGTGGTAGCATTATTGTTTGCAGCCATTTCTACAAAATTACAAAGTTCATATTAGTATTTCTGAAAAAATTTCATTTTAATCATTAATACCCTTTCATGTTTTATAGACAATTAATAATTAAAATCTAGAATCCAACGTTACATTTAAATGATGGTTAGGTGATCTTTATCCCATTATTTAAATTAACAAGGTAGTCAACACTTGACAATTGCAACCTTTTGCAACTTCTAGCCTTATGGGATCGGTTAAACATCTTGTGCTTAGTTGGCATGTAAAATCCCATCAACGCCATTGTACACCATGCTTCGGTGACCCTATGCACTTGGTTTCCAATTCAAGTCGTCCTACTTACACACACGTGTGAGTTTACATATACAAGTGATTAGGTGACCTTTATCCCACAAATACGTTAAGCCCACCTCAAACACACAAGTTCCCTAAAAGTGGTTAGGTGACCTTTATCCCACAACTAGTTCTCAAGTGATTCGAGTGACGTGTAAAAGGATGGTGTTAAACTTGTTTTCAAAGGGATTTTAGTTTTCATTAATTCTAGTTTTTGAAAAATCTATGTACCTTCTACTCTCATGCTTTCAAATACATGGTACCCTACTGTTCTTTTTAATAAAACCTCTTTTATTTTGAAATCATTAATCCTTTTAATAACTTTTATTAACATATTAATGATTAAGAACCATGAAAATTCAGCTTGTTATGATTATTTATTAAGATTGTTAAGCATATCCACATATCAAACAATCAACATAAAAGGGATAATCAAACAAGCATAAACAAAACAACCACATGTGCATAACCATAGCCACTTAGGTGACCAAACAGAAATGTCAGGATCATAGACAGTGGCTGCTCCAGGCACGTGACTGGTAATAGGTCACTACTCCAGAACTTTGAAAGGATTGATGGAGGACCTGTTGCTTTTGGAGGAGATGTGGTTACATTTCTTGTAAGGGCAAGGTCACAAATGGTAAGCTCAGCATAGAAAAGGTCAACTTTGTAAAGGAGCTTGGATACAATCTTCTGAGTGTATCTAAATTTTGTGATCAGAGTCATAACATGCTCTGTACTGAGCATGAGTGCATTGTTCTTAGGCCTGGTGTGGTCATTCCTCATGAGCATATCCTGCTTAGAGCCCCCAGGAAAGGAAACATGTACAAGATGGATTTGCAAGAAACCTCTCCCTCTGGAGAAGTTTCATGCTTTCTGTCTAAAGCCAATAGTGATGAGTCTTTCCTATGGCATAAAAGAATGTGCCATGTAAACTTTAAGAACATGAATAAATTAATTAAGCATGACTTGGTAACTGGAATGCCAAAGAAAGAGTTTACAAGTGATGACCACTGTGTTGCATGCCTGAAAGGGAAGTAACATAAGGTATCTCACAAGCCTAAGGAAAAGAACTCAATTACTACTCCCTTACACTTGTTACATATGGATCTCTTTGGCCCCACTAGTGTAATGATTTTAGGAAGGACCTCATACTGTCTAGTGATCACAGATGACTTTACAAGATTCACTTGGGTTTTCTTCCTTAGAACTAAGGATGAGACTCCTGAGATTCTGAAGAATTTCATCTTAAAGATTGAGAATCAATCTGATCACAAGGTCAAGATCATAAGATGTGATCAAGGACCAATTTAAGAACCATATCCTTGACACATTCTGTGATGAAAAGGGTATTACAAGACAATTTAGTGCTCCCAGGACTCCTCAGCAAAATGGTGTTGCTGAGAGGAGAAACAGGACACTAATTGAAACTGCAAGAACCATGTTGTCTGACTCTAAACTGCCCATCACCTTCTGGGCAGAGGCAGTCAACACTGCCTGCTATGTGCAGAATATAGTTTTAGTAGTTAAGACTCATGGCAAGACTTCTTATGAACTTTAGCACAAAAGGAGACCTTTCATTGGTTTTCTCAAGTCATTTGGATGTCCTTGCACCATCTTGAATACCAAAGATCAAATTTCCAAGTTTGCTGAGAAATTAGATGATGGACACTTTATTGGATACTCTTCCCAAGCTAAGGCTTATAGAGTATACAATCTCAGAACTAGAATCGTTAAGGAGTCAGCCAATGTGACTTTCAATGAACACACACCTTGTGTTACTAGTTCTGGTCCGGATTGGCTGTTTGATCTTGATTTGGTTACCAACTATTTTAACAAATCTTGTGAGAATGTTTTAGGATCTGTAGAATATTTGAATACAGATGATCCTGATCCAAGATTTGAGCTAGGAAGATCTTCAAGACACATATCTTCAGCTCCAGTTGGAACCACTTCTGCAAATGAGGTTTGTATCAGCCCTACAATGACAAATTTAGCTGATACATCTGGTATGCCTTCAAATTCCAGCTCAGAGGCTCTACAACCATATAAGAACACCTCACCTGTGGAAGAGAACAATGGTGTTGGTGACGGTGACCAAGAATTTCTTGATGCCACTAACCATACTGTGGGTGAGAACATCAATGATGTCACACACTGCTTGGATCAAGTTTCACTTGAAAAGTGTGCTGATATGGTGGGAGAAACATCTATGCCAGATCTAAATTTCTCAAATTTAGATCTTTCTCAACAACTTGCTATGATCCCTCAGCTTAGGATCCACAAGTCTCATCCTACCACAAACATCATTGGAGATGTTGTCTCAGGGGTAAAAACAAGAGGACAAACCCATGAAGCAAATGTTTGTCTTCACTCTTGTTTTCTATCCCAGATAGAGCCAGAGAAAGTTGATGAAGCTCTAAAGGATGGAAGTTGGGTTGAAGCTATGCAACAAGAGCTGCTTCAATTCAAAAGGCAGAAAGTTTGGAACCTTTGTCCTCTTCCTTCTGGGAAGACTACCATTGGAACCAAATGGGTGTTTAGGAACAAGAAAGATGATAAAGGCATCATCATCAAGAACAAAGCTAGACTGGTCGTTCAAGGATACACACAAGAAGAAAGGATTGACTACACTGATGTCTTTGGTCCAGTGGCAAGATTAGAAGCTGTTAGGATATTCCTGGCATTTGCTGCATCCAAGAACTTCAAGGTTTTTCAACTTGATGTGAAGTGTGCCTTTTTGTATGGAGTGATAGATGAAGAAGTTTATGTCAAACAGCCACCTGGTTTTGTAGACCCTGATCATCCTAATTATGTTTGCAAGCTTGACTCTCTATGGGCTGCATCAGGCACCCAGGAAGTGGTATGAGACACTGTTTGAGTATCTCTGTAAACATGGATACAGGAGGGGTACTATAGATGGAACTCTCTTCATCAAAGGACAAGGAAAAGACATATTGCTAGTTTAGGTATATGTGGATGACATCATCTTTGGTTCAACTACTCCAAAGCTCTGCAAAGACTTTAAGAAGCTGATGAAAGACAGATTTGAAATGAGTGCCATGGGGGAACTCAGTTTCTTTCTGGGAATTCAAGTGAAGCAAGTTGAAGATGGCATCTTTATAAGTCAGTCAAAGTATGTTCAGGACATACTCAAGAGGTTTAATATGACTGACTGTAAGATTGCTAAGACACCCATAGCCAGAAACCACTCCCTTGGTCCTGATCTTGAGGGGGAGAGTGTAGATGAGCATTTATACAGGGCTATGATTGGGTCTCTCATGTATCTTACTGCTAGCAGGCCTAATATCATGTTTGCTACATGTATCTGTGCAAGATATCAAGCCAACCCTAAGATGTCTCACGTTATCACTGTCAAGAGGATTTTAAGATACCTCAAGGGTGCATCATCACTTGGCCTATGGTATCCTAAGAATTCTGACTTTAATCTGTATGCCTATACAATAGTGATTATGGTGGTTGCAACATGACTGCAAAGTCTACATCTGGGGGATGTCAATTTCTTGGTGGAAGGGTTGTCTCATGGCAATGAAAGAAACAATCCTGTGTCTCTGCATCAACTGCTGAAGCTGAATACATTGCTGCTGCAAGCTGCTATGCTCAAGTACTTTGGATTCAAAATCAGATGCTGGACTATGGGTTAAACTTCAAGGAGACTCCCATTCACATAGACAACAACAGTGCTATATCAATCACAGAAAACCCTGTGCAGCACTCATGGACAAAGCACATCAATATCAGGTATCATTTAATAAGAGATAACTATGAAAAAGGATTAATTAAACTAGTCAAGGTTCACACAGATGAACATATGCTGATCTGTTTACAAAGGCTTTTGATGAACAGAGATTTAAATATCTTATATCAGCTATTGGGATGATAAACCTTGAGTAAGCTTTTCTTAAAACTAATTCTTATTATTTCTTAAAATATGTGTGTCCTAAGTTGTCTAGTTCATCACTTTCATAAACTCATGTTTTCTTTGGACGAAAAATTTCTTTTTCAAGACTTTCCTTAGATTTTTTTTAAAAATTTCTGATACTTGGAAGTTTTGTTTTTAACTTCGGAAGTAAATCATGCCTTCAAATAAAATAACTATCTAAGAAGTTT
Organism: Flaveria trinervia; assembly: GCA_025506515.1. Classification (NCBI taxonomy): domain Eukaryota; kingdom Viridiplantae; phylum Streptophyta; class Magnoliopsida; order Asterales; family Asteraceae; genus Flaveria; species Flaveria trinervia. The sequence continues at coordinate 39,243,742 of CM046455.1, read as the reverse complement.
ACCTTCGGAAGAGTTCAAAATTTATCTTTCGAAGCTTAAATATTTGTCTCAGACATTTACTAATTTTAAAGACTATTTACTTCCGAAGCAAAATTAACTCTCGAAAGCTTTGTCTATTTACACACAAAGCACTCAAGCTTAAATTTTTTCTTCCGAAGCAAAAATTTTCAAATCTCTCAGGAAATTCTTCCGAAGTCATTTTAGCTTCGGAAGCTTTTTAATTAAAACTTCCGAAGATAATTAACCTTCGGAAGCTTTTTGACTTCCAAGAAAACTACTTTTTGAGCAAAAAGTAAACTACTTTTTCAGAGGTGGGACCGACATCCGGATTTCAAAGTTTATCCTCTTTCATTAAACTTTATCTGAAATCCTTCTCACATATAAACCCAACGGTTTCCCCCTCTTTTTATCAACTGTTCTTCTTCCAAACCTAAAAACCCAATTTCTCTCTAAAATTTCTTTCTTTCGTCTTCCTTCATCCTTAAGCTACTTCAAAATGGCCAGCCTTGCTCACAGAAATGATCCCAACTTTACCATGCAGCTACACAGACAACACAATCAAGTTGCTCTATTAGGCTCTGAGAAAGATCCTCATTTCTCAAGGTTTGTCGTTTCTTGTCTCTGTCGAACTACTTCACCTCCCTCATCATTGATCCTCCATTATATGAGGATCAGTTGCTTGAATTCTAGAAGACCTGCCAAGAGGTCATTAAGGATAGGGAGAAGGCACTTTCTGCCACAGTGTAGGGGAGAACAATCTTCATCACCCCAACCATCATCAATAGACATCTTCAGCTGGATGATGAAGAAGATGAGGTGTTCTTCCCAAATGAAGCTGTTAATCATTCCTTTGAGTAGATAGGATATGAGGGAGATTTCTCTTTAAAGACCTTCAGGAAAGGGAAGGTCTCATCCCAATGGAGATTCCTGCTTCATGTGGTCATCCACAGCTTATCAAACAAGCATGGTGGATGGGACCAGATTCCTGAAGATCTCTCCTTCATAGTCCATGGAATGGTTCAAGGGGTCAAATTCAGGTACTCTCAGTTTGTTTATACAAATTTGGTTGCTAATTTAGACTCCTTAGAATATTTCATGTTTCCTAGATATGTCCAGTACATTCTTAACTGTGAACTGGGCTCACAGTTAAGGGGAACAGATAACATTCTTAAATTAGGACAGATGAAGCCCGGCATCTTTAAAATATTGAAAAAGTCCATTGTTGGATTCTCTGGGGTAGAAACAGCCCTAGTCCTAAAAATGTTAGAGCTCATTGCTCAAGGTGACAACCTAGCAGCACAAGCTAGTGTTGAACCCACACCTGTTGCTTCCCAACCACCCACAAAACCTCAAATCTCCATCACCTACCAAAGAAAATCCAAACGAACCCCTGCTCAGACTATTCAGTCTGTGGAGGTCCCCATATACTCACCCATACAGGAAGAAATGGACACTCGAGCTCCCATTTCTCCTGAGGAGCAAACCACTACCATCTATTCAAGAATCAGTGCTGAGGTTCCTCATGCTCAGCCTGATGATCTCATTAGCCCTACTGCCTTAAGCCATCACTCTGAATCTCAACACTCTAGTGATCAACCTTCAGGGGATAGTTACCATCCCCAGCCTATAGATCTCAACCAACCAATTCCCAACCTTGACTTCTATACTGATGAAGATATAGGTTTCAGTGAGTATAATGAATCTCTCTTCTTTCCCCCTACTCAAAGAGAGATGAGTACTCCTGAGTCTCCTACATCTATCCCACATCAGTCACCTAAAACTGAGGTGGACACTTCTGAACCTTTTCAGGATGTCCATATGGAAGAGGCTCTCACTTCTAAAAGTGATTACATCATTAAGACCTCAACCATTACAACTCAACCCACTGACATCTCAACTGAGACTGCCAGTGAGCTGAGGAAATCCAGTAGCCAAGAACTTAGAACTAGTCATGAGAGAAAGGACTCTGGTCTAATCTTCTCCACCCCGGTGATTCTTCTGATGAAGATAAGGGGGATCTGAGACTAAAAGTGCACAAATTGTCTAAAACATGCACTTACCTAGTCTCAAAGGTCAGTCACCTTGAATCTCAGGTGACTACCTTACAAAACAGGATCAATGATCAGCAACTTGAGATTTATTATCTTAAGGAAAAACTAGTTGGGAGACCCTTAAGGAGAGCTCAACCAGGAACACAAGAACCTATGGATGTGATTGACCTATCCTCCAGTTCGCCTATGCAAGTGGATGATGCTACCAAAAAGGGGGAGAAAGTCATTCCAGCCACAGAACATGGGAGTTCCTCCGAGAGAATGGACATTGAGGACTCACCATCCTCACTTGCAACTGTGCATTCTCAGAAACCTCCTCTAGTTCACATTGATGTGGACTACACAGACTCCTTCATACAGAGTTTGTTTGAGGATGGGATACCAAGGGCTATGTCACCTTCATCATCCTTTAATCACATTATTAGGTGGAGGTATGACAACAACAGGAGAGCCCTCATTATCATAAGAGTTCAAAGACAACAAAAAGTCTTTAATTTTCAAAACTTGGACTACTATGAAGATCTGGATCTAGTCAACATGCCACTTGTCAACCCAAGCCAATCAAGACAAGCTGACAGACTGGCTAGAAGAATCCAAGACAGGATCATTACAGAGTTCAGTCTAAGAAGGAGACTAAGGCAATCAGGCAATGTCATCGGTCAACTAGATATTGAGGCAGACCCTAAGATTAGCTTCATAGGGGAAACCTTGACTGAAGGCCTAGTGACAGAACCTGAGAGCCCTATCTCATCATCTCCAACTGCTACAGAGATCCATATTCCTTCTGAGACATCTGATGGTGAAGGTGCTTCTCAACCTCTCTCTGGCCTGAGCTCAGATGCTGCAACGAGCAATGAAGGCCAAAGCTCTCTCCACCCTGAGTCACAAAGGTCTGAGAGTGACAAAGGGAAAAGAAAAATGACATCTGAGGAGATTGAGGAGGTGGAGGGAGAAAGGAAAAGGGGGCTAAGGGGAGAAGGTTCCTCTACTGAGTCTCCAAGACTCATGGAATCTGCAATCAGGGCTGCCCCTAGACCAGATACTCAGAATGATGAGTTAAGGGCAGTCAGGATCAACTATCTGCAGACTAGGAACTATGACATAGATAATATCATTTCTCTCCCCTTGGATGAATCAAATGAGTTGGTTGATTTGGAAAGGTCAAGAGAGAAGAAGGAGGCAGAAGATGCAGAACTCCTAGTACAGGTCAAAGAAGAAAGAAAAAGAAAAAGACTATACAGAGGTATGCCTACCCTCTCCCCAGTTCAAGAAAGCCCTAAACAAGAGGATGTGGTTCAACAAGAACCTCATGTAGATAAGGAAGAAGACAGAATCAAGATGATTAACTACCTGAGTGCCACAGGTCTCTATCAGGCAGATGCACTCCTTCCCTTACCTTATGACTATGTTGAGTTTGAGTATTTAAAACAACTTAAGCTTGAGTTAGTCAAGGAAAGAAAGACAACAAAGAAGAAGATGAGGGAAGAAGCTACAAAGTGAAGAGCCATCATCCAAAAGAGCATGAAGAAGTCTGCTAATAGGCAGAGGATGATGAGCTTATTGAAGTTGTATAAATTCTCCAGAAGGAGACTTGGACCCATGTCTTTATCCAATATGGATGAGCATATCAGGGTAATCAAGCAGAAGATTAAGAGTGGAGTGCTCACTGACTTACACTCCACTCCAAGTTAGGCCCCACCTAAAGTGGAGGTTAAGGTTGAACAACAGACACAACACAACCCGGACCTCCTGCTAATGCTCAGCAAGCTGCATCTTCTGATCGACAACAGGGTCAACCTCCCTCTCCTTCTGAGCCTGTGAGAGAGGAAGTCCCAACTAAGAGAGACAGTGAAGATCAATCTGGTGCTGCAGGCCAGTCTTCTCAGTTAAAATTTGGAAAGAGAAAGAAGAGGATGGCTTCTAAACCAAAGTCTATGAAGAAGAAGAAGAAGCCTGCATCCCCTTCTAAACATCAGCATGAATCAGAATAGCCTGAGGATGTGCAGCCAGAGGATGCTCAATAAACTCCAACTTCAGTAGCTCCTCTAGCATCAGGAAGACCCATCTTGTCTTGGACATACACCACAAATCCAGAAAGGTGGCATGTTATTAGAGATCAAGGCATTGAAGACATTTATACATGGCAAGATATGTTTTAGTTGCCTCTGCATGACCTCTTTGACATGAGAAGACACTTTGACAGCCTGAAGGATCTTGATCATCTTATGAAGAAAGGAATGGTGATCATCCTAATGAGGACCGCTAATATTTGAAGTTTTCTAAGTGTTTTGGTAGCATCAGCCTAGGGGGAGTTTGTAGAGATTAATGAAGAGGCTGATACAACCTAAACATCTTTAGTCTTTCCTGCATGCTGCACAAGTGCATTGAAGTGGAATGCTTCAGAAGTTTCACATGTGCAACAGAAATACTCTAAGTGTGAAATCTTCTGAAGCCAAGACCAACATCTTCCGAAGCCAAAGATGTAGTCTTCCGAAGCCTCAGAGACAAAGTCTTCCGAAGCTTTAAGTTCATGAAGACAGATTTCTTTCGAAGACTTTTAGTAACATGCTTTATCTACTGTTCCATAAAGCTGGACACCTTTCCGCTGCAACTCTGCAAGTCACCAACTAACATGGTTTGGTGAAAAGGTCCATGCTTTTGGTAACTGTACATTGAGGTCTTGAGTCTGTAACTTTCTACTTTATGTACTTTATCCTTTTTGTAATAGATAAGGATGTGAGCTATGGCTTGTCATAGTCACTAGTCAAAAGGCAATCTGCCTTTTGACTCTACAATTGATTTTATGTGTGTCTAGTCAATTGTATCCAGCTGGCTTTCAAAGTATAGCCGGCTATAGGATGTTGTATAAGTATCTCATGTTCTTGTATCTTTTATTTATGCTTTGTAACACTTGTAATAGAACATAGAGAAAGCAATATACTGCATTCTTGAAAACCAACACTTGTGCTCTTTGTGTTCTGTCTCATATACTACTTGTGTTCTTAGTTTCATCACTTGGTTAATCCAGTTTACTATTTGATCTAATTTTAGTTTTTCTCCTCTTTGTGTTGTTGTTTGTAACTCTACACCCTTCAACGATCCTGCACCCCTTTTTCAGCCTAGTTTATCTTCAAAGATGAGAGAAAATGATGGTTCTTGCAGGTATGAGAGAGAGTGGAAAGTTAGAGTGTGTAACTAGCGAATGTAGTGTCTTATTTCAAAGCAACAAAAGACCTAGAATGCCCTTAAAAGGGCGGCTGAAATTCTTGGTTTAAAATGGGTTTCCCCCCATTTTAAAAAACCCACTTAATTGTAAACTAGTTATATTATGAGTTATGTAATTAACCTTTTAATTATATAACTTACACACACTATATTATTTGATGTTATTTAACCAACTTAAATAACATTACAAATAATGTCCATGAACAAAATATCCTTATAAGTTGTTCTATCTCACATACAATTTATTTAGAAAACCCATTTTCTAAATTGGTGTAATTATTTAATTGCATGATCATATCATCAATTAAATATTTATTGGTGTTTGCTAAACTTGTTATTGGGTATGACCCGACTTGAATCATAACGTACTAACCACATCAATGTTCTATGTGTGTTGGGCATAAAATCCAACAACAATGGCTCAAGAAGTTGACTAGAGCTTTATGGTCAGGATGTGACTCCTGCTCAAGCACTCATGGCAGGAAGAGATGACAACAAAGTATGAACATCTCTATACTACTACATGTGTTGCTAAGGTGAAACTGTATCAGGACTACAATATGGAAATTCAATCTAATATTGAGTCTTTAAATGTTTTGAAATCTGATTTTAAAAGGGTTGAATCTGACTATCAAAGAAAAATTGAAGAGTTAAAGAAAATTGTTTCCTTATTAAAACATGAACACACAAATTACAAGACTCAAATAAAGGATTTAATATCCAAATTATCTGAGGCTCAAGCCCAGCTTGTCACTACTAAGGCTCAAGCAAGGAAGTATGTTATTTCTGAGTAGAACTTCCAATCTATTATTGCATCATCCTCCCAGTCCAAAATTTGTTATCAAAACAAAGGAGGGTTAAGGACCAATAAAATTGCTCCACCACATTCTTATGAGTCCATAAGACAACCTAGATGTGTTGCTGAAGAGCAAGAGTTCCATCTGCTGACCTATCTTCACTTGAGTTGAAGAATGATGCAATAATAGAGGCCACCACAGGGAAGGAACAGGTAAATCAACCCACCTCTCCCAGTGAAGATCAAATCCTAACCACCAAAGCCAGAAGAAGCAGAGCTAAAGCTGCAAGAAGAATTGCCAAGAAAGTGGTTGAGTCCAAACTAATGATTGACCCAAAACAAAAGGGGTATTCATCTCAGCTGGATTCCAAGTGGTAGGTAACTCTGACCCAGGAAAGGAGTGTAATACCACACTCTTGTCCTACCAAAGGATCAGAAGTTGAATGGAATGGTTGTTGATAAAGAGAAAAAGAACAAGAAACAACAATCCTCAAGCTTCCAAAAGACTAACATTGCATGCATAATGTGTGGTCTGTCAAACCACGTGGCTAAAGATTGTTACTACAATCCTGCTAGCACACATTATGCAAATAATGGTAAGAAGAAAGGAGTCAGGGAAGGTTTCTCATTTGGACCCTATCAAATGGTCAAAGTGATGAAAAAGGGAAAACTAGTTCCTGAAGCAAGGTTGCTTTCGGAAGAAAATTCTTCTTCCGAAGGGAAAATGGCTTCAGAAACTAAAGCTGTTAAAAATGCAAAGAACAAAAGAACTCCCTTAAAACCACCCTAGAAGAAGACTACTTCAGAAGAAAAGGTGGTGAAGGATTCTTTCCAAAAGAAAGAAGCTTTGGAAGAATGCCATGTTGTGCAAGCCTCAAAAGGCTCATCCTCAATGATCAACCAAAAGATGGATTGGAAGATCAAGAAGGATGCTGCAGCCCAAACCTCTTCTTTAAAGACATCCATTGAACCCCCATGCTTAACCTTTGGTTCAATTTTGTTACTATCATTGGAAGAACCCAAGACCAACAAGGCTTGGTCTCCAATCAAAACTAATCATCTCATCTTATGTTAGGGACATCCATATGACAAGAATATGATGTCTGGATTGTGGACAGTGGATGCTCTAGGCATATGACAGGAACAGATCTCTCCTTCAACAATTTCAACATTATCATGAAGGTCCTGTCCAGTTTGGAGGTGAGGCTGGAGGATATATTTCTAGCAAAGGAAGTATATCTAATGGAAAGTTAAAGGTTGACAAAGTCAATTTTGTCAAAGAGCTTGAACACAATTTGTTAAGTGTTTCTTAGTTTTGTGATCAAAAGCATCAAATGCTTTTCACAAAACATAAGTGCATTATCCTCAACCTGGGATGACAATTCCTTTGGAATTGGCACTTCTTAGATCTCCCAGGAACCGGGATATGTACGAACTAGATATGAACAATGCTTCCCTAATGGGTGAAGTATCATGCTTTCTATCCAAAGGTGATAGTAATGAGTCAACACTTTGGCATAAATGTATGTGTCACATAAATTTTAAGACAATGAATAAATTGGCTAAATATAACTTGGTACATGGTTTGCCTAAAAAGGAATTTTTCTACAAAGATAACTGTGTTGCATGCCTGAAAAGGAAGCAACACAAGGCATCTCACAAATCCAAAAGTGTTAACTCCATCACCACTCCATTACACTTATTGCACATGGATCTATTTGTCCCACAAATATAATGAGCATTGGAAGGAATCATACTGCCTTTTGATTGTTGATGATTTTACAAGATTTACATGGGTATTCTTTTTAAGATCTAAAGATGAAACTGCTAAAACTTTAAAATCTTTTATTCTTAAAATAGAAAATCAAATTGATCACAAGGTTAAGATTATCAGAAGTGATCAAGGGACTGAGTATAAGAACTTCATTCTTGACTCATTCTGTAACTCAAAAGGGATTGCCAGACAATACAGTGCTCCTAGAACTCCTCAACGAAACGGTGTTACTAAGAGGAGGAACAGGACACTTATTGAGGTTGCTCGAACTATGTTAGCTCATTCCAAACTACCTCTAACATTTTAGGCAAAGGTAGTCAGCAATGCATGCTATGTGCAGAATAGGGTTCTTGTAGTTAAGCCACATGGAAAAGCCCCTTATGAGTTATGGAACAAGAGGCCACTGTTCATTGGCTTTCTAAGGTCCTTTGGTAGCAGGTGTACCATACTTAACACAACGGACAATTTGGCAAAATTTGCTGAAAAGTCGGATGATGCTATCTTTATTGGATATTCTTCTAGCTCTAAAGCTTATACACTTTACAACATCAAGAATAAACAATTTGAGGAATCATCTAATATTGTTGTTAATGAGCACACGCCTTGTGTTAGGGGGAATGGCCCTCATCATATTTTTGCTTTAGAATTGTTTCCAAACTATTCTAAACCATCTTATGAGAATGTTTTAGTTGGAAGAGGTGCTCCAAGTGATTCTGATGCTGATCAACTATTTGAGCTACCCAGGCCTCTTCCAAGTTCTCCTAGAGCCGCCACAAATCAAGCTTCCACTATTGGCAGATCTGATAGTATAACTACATCAAGGGATAGTGAAGCTTCAACTAGTGAATCACTTGCTAATCCTCAAAATTCATCAGGTGATCCTGCACAACACCAAGCTAATGGAAGTAGCATCTTGAAGGAACAGACAACTGTTAATGCTACTTCACAGCCAACAATTGATGATGTTTCTTATTCATTCAATCAGTCCTTATTGAATAAGTTTGATACAATAGTTGGACATAGTGTTCCAGCTCCTAAGAAAATATGTCCAATCTGGATCTATCTTTGCAACTGGAATGATTCCTCATCTAAGGATTCATAACACTCATCCAGCTGAGAACATCATAGGGGATGTCTCTGAAGGTGTGAGAACAAGAGGGCAAACTCATCATAGGAATGTCTGCTTGTATTCATGCTTTCTATCCTAGATGGAACCTAAGAAGGCAAAAGATGCCTTAAATGATAGTAGTTGTGTTGAATCGATGCAAGAGGAGCTATTTCAATTCGAGAGACAAAGGTTTGGAACCTATGTCCGTTACCATCCGATCAAGTACCCATAGGCACAAAATGGCTTTTTAGAAACAAGAGAGATAGAGGCTTGATTATCAAGAACAAGGCAAGACTGGTGGTTCAAGGATACACTCAAGAGGAAGGAATTGACTATACAGATATCTTTGCACCTATTGCAAGACTTGAGGTAGTTAGGATCTTCCTTGCTTATGTTGCATCCAAGAATTTCACTATCTACCAACATGATGTCAAGTGTGCCTTTCTATATGGGGACATAGATAGGGAAGTCTACATGTGCCAACCTCTAGGATTTGAAGACCCACAGTACCCCAACTATGCGTGTGAATTGGATAAAGCTCTATATGGGCTGCACCAAGCACCTCGGTTGTGGTATGAGACTTTGTCTTAGTTTCTTCTGAAGAATGGTTACACTAGAGGAACCATTGACAGACTCTCTTCATAAGAAAGTTTGGAAATGATATTTTGCTTCTTCAAGTCCATGTTGATGACATCATCTTTGGTTCCTCAAACGACCAAATGTGCGAAGACTTTAAAAGCATTATGAAGAAGAAATTTGAGATGAGTTCCATATGTGTGTATGTGCGTATGTGCGTATGTGCGTAGGTGCGTAGGTGCGTATGTGCGTATGTGCGTATGTGTGTATGTGCGTATGTGTGTATGTTTGTATGTGTGTATGTGCGTATGTGTGTATTTGCGTATGTCTATATGTCTGTATGTGTGTATGTGCGTATGTGTGTATGTGCGTATGTGTGTATGTACGTATGTGTGTATGTACGTTTGTGGTATGTACGTATGTGTATGTACGTATGTGTGTATATACGTATGTGTGTATGTTCGTATGTGTGTGTACGTATGTGTGTATGTACGTATGTGTGTATGTACTATGTGTGTACGTACGTATGTGTGTATATGTATACGTGCGTATGTGTGTATGTGCGTATGTGCGTATGTGCGTATGTGCGTATTGCATATGTGCGTATGTGCGTATGTGCGTATGTGCGTATGTGCGTATGTGTGTATGTGCATATGTGTTTATCTCCGTATGTGTGTACGTGCGTATGTGCGTATGTGAGTTTGTGTGTATGTGTGTATGTACGTATGTGCGTATATGCGTATGTACTTATGTGCGTATGTGCATATATGCGTATGTATGTATGTGTGTATGTACGTATATGCGTATGTACGTATATGCGTATGTGCGTATGTGCGTATGCACGTTGTGCGTATGTACGTATGTACGTATGTGCGTATGTACGTAAGTGCTTTCATACGTATATACTTATTTGCGTATGTGCATATGTGCGTAAGTGTGTATGTGCGTATGTACGTATGTGCGTATGTGGGTATGTGCATATGTGCGTATGTACGTATGAGCGTATATCGTATGTGCATATGTGCGTATGTGCGTATGTGCGTATGTATGTATGTGCGTATGTCCATATGGGCGTATGTACATATGTCCGTATGTGTGTATGTACGTATGTGTGTATGTATGTATGTGTGTATGTACGTATGTGTGTATGTACTATGTGTGTATGTACGTATGTGTGTTTGTACGTATATGTGTATGTACGTAGTGTGTATGTACGCATGTGTGTATGTACGTATGTGTGTATGTATGTGTGTGTGTGTATGTACGTATGTGTGTATGTACGTATGTGTGTATGTACGTATGTGCGTATGTGCGTATGTGTGTATGTACTATGTATGTATGTACATATGTGTGTATGTACGTATGTGTGTATGTACGTATGTGCGTATGTATGTATGTGTTTATGTACGTATGTGTGGTGTTACGTATGTGTGTATGCATGTGTTGTATGTACGTATGTGTGCATGTACGTATGTGTACTTTGTGTTCGTATGTATGTAGGTACGTATAAATGTATGTTATGTATGTATGTATGTATGTATGTATGTATGTACGTATAAATGTAAGTATGTATGTATGTATGTATTATGTATGTATGTATGTATGTCTGTATGTATGTATGTATGTATGTATGTGTGTGTATGTATGTATGTATGTATGTATGTATGTATGTATGTATGTATGTACGTACGTATGTATGTATGTATGTATGTATGTATGTAGGTATGTATGTATGTATGTATGTTGGTATGTATGTATCTATGTATGTATGTACGTATGTGTGTATGTACGTATGTGTGTATGTACGTATGTCTGTAAGTATTATGTGTGTATGTGCGTATGTGTGTATGTGCGTATGTGTGTATGTGCGTATGTGTGTATGTGCGTATGTGCGTATGTGTGTATGTGCGTATGTGTGTATGTGCGTACGTGTGTATGGCGTATGTGTGTATGTGTGTATGTGTGTATGTGCGTATGTGTGTTGTGCGTATGTGTGTATGTGCGTATGTGTGTATGTGCGTATGTGTGTATGTGCGTATGTGTGTATGTGCGTATGTGTGTATGTACGTTTGTGTGTATGTACGTATGTGTAACACCCGGAAATTTTCTTTGAAGCTGACGGAAGAAGAAATAGAAATAAAGTCCAAAGTCGAGGGACCAAACTCGCCAACGAGAGAAACTTCGATGAATGGGAGTATAAAAAGGGGGAGGCACCCCATTCTTACCATTTTTCAGCCAAGAAGAGGGAAAAGGAGAAAAGGAGGAGAAAAGCTTGGTTCGGGTTGATCCGAGTGTGAAAATCAAGTGTAGCAGGTCAAATTGAAGCTCTACTCGACGAGATCGTTAAGGTGAGTTCTAGGACCCCTCTTTTGCACGTTTTTGAATGATTTTGGGGTGGAACACATCTGAAAACTATTTTTTGGGTTTTTTGGTGACTACCCGTTATGTATGTATATGTATGTGTATGATTCATTTGGGGCTTGATTTCGGGCTTGGTATGCTTGAATAATGTCGTAGTATGTTTCCCTAAGGTTTAGAAGGGTTGATTTGAGCTCAAAGGAGGTTTTGAAGAGTTTGGAGGCCGAAAGGTGCGGCTGCAGTTCGGGATGAACTGCATTCTGCGCACAGCTAGGGCTATGCGACTAGAGGTACATGCGACCGAATGGCACGCGACTGGGGGCCATACGCATGAAAGAGGTGCGCGGCCATACACACGAAAAAGGTGTGATTGAGGTTCATTCGTGCGACTAAGGGTTATACACATGAGGGCTATGCAACTGAAGGAAATGCGGATGAGAGTCATGCGACTGAAGGAAATGCGGATGAAGGTCATGCGACTGAAGGCCATGCGACTGGAGCCCATATGCCTGTGAGTCGTGCGATTGAGATCCAATCACACGAAAGGTGTGCCACTGAGGGCCATTCGCATGAAGGTCATGCGACTGGAGTCCATACGCCCGGATGTCATGCGATTAAGTCCCATACGCATTAAAGCATGCGATTGGAGGTCATGCGCCTAGAATGCATACGACTAAGTGTTCCCATGCGCCCATGAGGTGATGCGCCTGAATAGTCCTCATATGCCTGAAGTCATGCGACTGGAGAGTTCATACGCATGGAGATCATGCGCCTGGAGAGTTCATACGCATGGAGATCATGCGACTGGAGAGTTCATACACATGGAGATCATGCGACTAGAGAGTTCATACGCATGGAGATCATGCGACTGGAGTGTTCATACGCATGGAGGTCATGCGGCTGGAGCTCCATACGCCTAAGTGTTGGTGCGCCTGAATAGGGTTTATACGCCCAGGAGTTTTGAGGGACTTTGAGAGGTGATGGTCGAGATGGATTTCCTCAATGGTGTGATGGGCATGGACGTATAAGATGACGTATGATGATGAGCTAATGATGATGATGATGTGACGCATGATGATGTGCGATGACGTATGGTTATGTGATGTGATGCGCGTGACTCGTCTGATGATGATGTCGTGTGCTTGTGCACGTTGAATGCTATGCATGATGTATGTTATGCGTGTGCGATGTTGCCCTGTGTGTTTGATGTTGTATGTTTTATGTTCCTTATTATTATGTATGTTTATCTTTCCATGGCATTGCATTGAACATTAATGAATGTAATGAAAGTATTATGTAACGTAAAGTGAAAGATAATGAAAAGAGGAACGTAATGAAGTAATGAATGAATGAACGAATGAACGAACGAATGACAGGCTTGCAAGCATATGTATGAGGTGAGTGACTCTGTGTCGTAATAGACTTGAAAGAGGTCCTTGTCGCGTACTTCGGTACTGTGTCAGTCTTCGGACATGAGTCGGGGGTTTGGTTACAGGCCCCGGCACAGTGTCAGTCTTCGGACATGAGTCAGGGGTGTTGCATGAGATAGGATCCGGATGAATGAGAAGAGGATCGCGTACTCCGGTACTGTGTCAGTCTTCGGACATGAGTCGGGGGTTTGTGTTCAGACCCCGGCATAGTATCAGTCTTCAGACATGAGTCGGGAGTAGTACGTGAGACTGAGATGAGATGAAAGAGAAACGAATCGTGTACTCTGGTGTTGTGTCAGTCTTCGGACATGAATTGGGGGCTTGTGTACAGACCCCGACACAGTACCAGTTTTCAGACATGAGTTGGGAGTATGGCATGAGTTGATGAATGAGAATGATAATGATGGAAAGAACGAACATATGAAATAAACGTTAATGAATTATCATAATAATGTACTAAATGGGATCTTTGTCATTCGACCTCAGTAATCGTGGCTGAGTGCCCCGAAGAGGGTAAAGTTTAACCGGATCTAGAGAGAGAAGTGAAAGATAATGAAGTACGTTGAATGAGCGAAAGTTAACGAACATAATGATGAAGATAATAAAGATATTATCTATATGTATGTATGATGTATGATCACGAACGAATGCAAAGTGAAGTATGATTTTGAAAGAAAATAAAGAACGATTTTACAAAAGAAAAGTATGTTTTATTATAAAACTAGAACTCACTCAGCAACGCTGACTTTGATGTGTTTCCAGTTGGCAGGTATGTTGTTGAGGATGGCACGGGGCGGCTACTCAGCGTATTTTGGATGTTGTTTAAAGCTTTTGTAATGTAATGAAACAAATATTTTGTGATTGGGCAACGATTTATCCTGTTGTAAAAGTTTTTATGATGAAATGTAATGTTGTTTAATGTTTCCACTATAACGTTTTATGAAATTTAAATGTAATTATATATTTTTTGTGCGATGAGAATCCAACTGTATGCGTCCCGGGAACGGGGCCTTAGAGTTGGTATCAGAGCCAAAGTTTAAGTGAAACGGGTAAATTTTCAAAAGAAACCTAATCTTAAACTGAGAATGGGACGGAAAGGGAAGGGATGCCAATCTGAGTAGCTGCGTGCCATCTGGTATTTTTGTAAAGTTAACCGGTATTACGTGCGCATGTTATGTGGTTTATATGTTGCTGATAGATTTAGATACTGATGTATTCAGATAGGTAATGCTCGGGGTATGAAGAGTAAAGTAAGTGGCTAATCATAACTGGCCATTGTAATTAGGGACTTACTATACTTGACATAAACTGAGTTGTTCCCTTGAATGACGGTGTTGGTGTTTGAATCTTTCAGTGTGTTAGAAGATGGCCGGTGGTAGATTTTTGAATGCTTCACGAGGTGGAGGTGATGGTGGACATGGTGCTGAACCACGGGTCACAAAAGGAAGGTCTAGGGCTGAAAGAGTGGTTCATGAGGAACCCGAGACCCCTCATCCGGAGGGTAGTGATGAGAGTGCTAATCTGTGAGCCTTGATGAGAGAGGCGGTTGCGGAGGAAGTGCATCAGGCCATGCAGAAGATCCTACCGTCTGTAGTGACAGAAGTGATAAAGGCTGTTAAAGATGGGGAGAGACAGGAAAGGGGTAGACCTTCGGGCGAAAGGAGACGACCCAAGACTAAATGGTTTTCTTCGATGACGAAGAGGAAGAAGAGGAAGAGCCTGAGCCGGAGGTGGCACGAGGCTGTAACTATGGGGCGTTTCAACGATGCAAGCCCCCAACTTTTGATGGAAACGGCATTGCTACACTACTTCTCACCGATGGGTGAGAGAGATGGAAGCGGTATTGAATATCAGCGAGTGCCGAGAGGATCAGAAGGTAAAGTTTGTTGCCTATTCTTTTGTGGACTCGGCTCTGTGCTGGTGGGACAATATAGTCCAAGCCGAGGGTAGCAGGGCTATTGGGAGAATGAGATGGTCGGAGCTGAAGAAGTTGGTTATTGAGGAGTTCTGTCCTCACCGAGAGATGGACAAGGTTAAGAGGGAGTTCCTGCAACTGGAGGCGGGAACCCTGACACATCAACAGTACACCACGAAGTTCAACAACATGGCACGTCTGGTGCCGGATCAGGTGACACCTCTTTCGCGAAAGATCAAGAGGTATATTCAGGGCTTGCTGGCGAACATCCGTAGGCACATGATCGTTGCCCGACTGCGCACGTTTAGGTCGGCAGTTGACCTGGCGGGAAGGTTGTACGACGAGCGGGGGGCGATGGCAATGACAGACGAAGGAGAAGAGCGAGCCTATGTTAAGAAAGGGAAAGGAAGGCGAGACAATGATGGTGGATTTGTGTATGAAGGTATGGCGTCGAGGGACGATGATCGGAAGAGAATAGAAAGAAAAGGAGAAGTATGCAAAAAGTGTGGTAGAGGCCATGAGGGGGAATGCAAGTGGGGACTGAACATCCATTTCCAGTGTGGGAAAGAAGGACATAGGGCGAGGGATTGCCGCACAGATAAGTGCTATGATTGTGGCGAGACTGGACACCTGAGCAGGGTTGTAAGAAGTTGAAAGCAGGAAGCTCCGGTGCGAGGAAAAGGAACAGAGGGTGAAGGCTAGAGCTGTTGCCATGATCGAGAGGAGGCTAGAGCGGACTTCAACTTGACGTCAGGTACATTTCTTCTAATTAAAATTTGTGCATCCATGATTTGAATGCGATGCTATTAGTAGTCTCGTTCCTAATACTTCATAGGAGAAAGAACATCGATGAGTCCTTCAATGTAGAGATTGCTATTAATGAATCCCCTAGGTTACCTAGATGCCCTAGAGGATTGCGGGATAGAATTGAGAAAGCGTTTGATCCTGCTAGACCGTTCAGGACAGACATGGGTGGATAGGTGGACACCATAAGATGAATGGGTTAGCAATCCATGAGGCATGGACATATCGCCAACTTGGCCAATGTAAGGTATGTGGATATACTAATATCTCACCCGTCAGATGTATCGAGACACGAGCAAAGATTATTGGTGGCCAGGTATGAAGCGTGATATGATGGAGTAAGTGATTAATGCCTTACTTGTCTACAAGTGAAGGCCGAGCACCAAATGACGTATGGCAAATATTGAGGTGACTGAGGCTATGACAGAGAAGCTCGAAAGGATCAAAGCCCTGATGGAAGTAGCCAAAGATAGACCAGAAGTCGTATGTTGATAAAGACGTAGAGTGATTGAATTCCAGGTGAGAGACTAGAAAAGAGATGAGACAATATTGCCCGCAATGGTTCAAGAACAACAGGTTTCCGGGACGAAACCTATTTAAGGGGGTGGACTTGTAACGCCCGGCAATTTTCTTTGAAGCCAACGAAAGAAGAAAAGAAATAAAGTCCAAAGTCGAGGGACCAAACTCTCCAACGAGAGAAACTTTGATGAATGGGAGTATAAAAAGGGGGAGACACCCCATTCTTACCATTTTTCAGCCAAGAAGAGAGAAAAGGAGAAAAAGAGGAGAAAAGCTTGGTTCGGGTTGATCCGAGCATAAAAATCAACGTGTAGCGGGTCAAATCGAAGCTCTACTCGACGAGATCGTTAAGGTGAGTTCTAGGACCCCTCTTTTGCACGTTTTTTAATGATTTTGGGGGTGGAACACACCTAAAAACTATTTTTTGGGTTTTTGGGTGACTACCCCTTTATGTATGTATATGTATGTGTATGATTCATTTGGGGCTTGATTTCGGGCTTGGGTATGCTTGAATAATGTCGTAGTATGTTTCCCTAAGGTTTAGAAGGGTTAATTTGAGCTCAAAGGAGGTTTGGAAGAGTTTGGAGGCCGAAAGGTGCGGCTGCAGTTCGGGATGAACTGCATTCTGCGCACAGCTAGGGCTATGCGACTGGAGATCCATGCAACCGAATGGCATGCGACTGGGGGCCATATGCACGAAAGAGGTGCGACTGAGGTTCATTCGTGCGAATGAGGGTCATACGCATGAAGGCTATGCGACTGAAGGAAATGCGGATGAGAGTCTGTGACTGAAGGAAATGCGGATGAAGGTCATGCGACTGAAGGCCATGCGACTGTAGCCCATACGCCTGTGAGTCGTGCGATTGAGGTCCATTCGCACGAAAGGTGTAAGACTGAGGGCCATTCGCATGAAGGTCATGCGACTGGAGTCCATATGCCGGATGTCATGCGATTAAGGCCCATACACATGATAGCATGCGATTGGAGGTCATGCACCCAGAATGCATACGATTAAGGTTCCCATGCGCCCACGAGGTGATGCTCCTGAACAGTCCTCATACGCCTGAAGTCATACGACTGGAGAGTTCATACACATAGAGATCATGCGACTGGAGAGTTCATACGCATGGAATCATGCGACTAGAGAGTTCATATGCATGGAGATCATGCGACTGGAGAGTTCATACGCATGGAGATCATGCGACGGGAGCGTTCATACACATGGAGGTCATGCGGCTGGAGCTCCATACGCCTAAGTGTTGGTGCGCCCGAATAGGGTTTATGCACCCAAGAGTTTTGAGGGACTTTGAGAGGTGATGGTCGAGACGAATTTCCTCAATGGTGTGATTGGGGTTTTAACAAGTTTATCAAAGCTCATATAATCTTGTTTATATGAAAACGCAGCAGAATATATATGTTTTAAAACATGTTAATAAGATGATTATTAAACCATTTAATAAAGAACCCCATGCCATGGATCATTATACAAGTGCATACAAAATAAACATGAGATGATGAAACTACAACCTTTGTAGCTGCTGGATTTCGAGATTAGAGAGGTGAAAGAAAATGAAAACTTGGCTGAAACTTCAAAGTCGAAGCCCTCAAGTGGTGATACCCCAAGCTTGTTCTAACACCTTTGATTGCTAGGAATCTTGACACCAAATTTCAGCAACCAAACAACCTTTTGAAAGCTGAAAATTCTGCTCCTTTTTCTTCCAAAACCGTGAG
The DNA here is from genome assembly GCA_025506515.1 of Flaveria trinervia. Classification (NCBI taxonomy): domain Eukaryota; kingdom Viridiplantae; phylum Streptophyta; class Magnoliopsida; order Asterales; family Asteraceae; genus Flaveria; species Flaveria trinervia. The sequence goes on along the minus strand of CM046455.1, from coordinate 39,225,455 downwards.
AGAGAGAGAGATGGAGAGAGAGCAAAAGTCTTTCTGCATTGTGGTGAATTGTTAATTAGTTGGAGTGTGTTAGTTCTTTAAGTCTCCAATTTACAAGACAAAAATGGAACCCAAAGGCCCTTTTGGGCGGCCAAAAATATAAGACAAAAGGGTCCCATCCTTTTTAAACTTTTAACATAACTAACACACTTTAATCTTTTGTTTATAAAGTTGAAAACTAATTTTAAACTTTATAAATTAAACACTCTTTTATTTGTTATCATTTAGTAAAACTAAATAATGAAAAACAAATAATATCTCATGAACAATTATCCACATAATAATGTTCATTTACAAAAGCAATATTTAGAAAATCCAATTTTCTAAATTGGTGTCACTACTTATTTGTATGATCTTATCAACAAAAAATTATCTTTCGGTGTTTGTTTGGCTTGTTATGGGTATGACCCGTCTTGGATCATATCACACTAGCCACATCAATTTAATATGAATCTTGGGCAGATCAAATCCTTCAATCTCCCACTTGCACAAGATTTATAGAAGATTGATGCAAGCAGCAAATAACGCCTAGCAACGGTTTGCCACCCATAATGTATATGACTAAGTGCCATTCAATAACATCATCCTTTTCAAGTACCTTACTTGAATATGTTTTAGGTGAATTAATCATCTATCCTTTTGTTGCAGATGTCATGTTAAATCCAAGAGACACAGAATTGTCATTCTCTGATGATTTAACTTTAACAGGCCTTAGACATCTAACTCTCAACGAATAAGAGGAACAAATTCCATCTTGACTACATACGTCTCTCACAATCACCTCATGTCATACCTGAACTCAGCCTTATGTACTGCCTTTTCAGAACAGCAAAGGACTAAGTCAAAGTACAATACTTGGTGAATATCAAGACCCAATATGTATCTCAGGTCTGAGGATACAATGATATTCGCCTTTACTCAAAATCTCTTATGACTAATCAGAAAGATTCCATGCAGAAATAATTGAGAGCGGGTCAGTCCAATATCTATATCCCATAGATATCAATGAACCTTGGTAGCAACCTCTTGCTCTATATTCATACCTTATGAATATCAACCAATCCAAGTTCATTATAGTCTTACATTCATAGTTGTTCCCACAAGTATGATCGACTACGGACGTTGAGAATAATTCATTTATTCACGGATTTAAACATGCTAAAATGGAAGAACAAATGAAATTATAACCATATAATTAAGTCAAATAACATTAGTTCCAATATCCAAATACAAATACAACATCAAACCCAGTCACTTGAATATCTAAGTCCCATGGCACAAGCATGACCTTCATGCTTTGCCTTTTCAAGGAGCTTTGTGAGTGGATCCGCAACGTTTTTATCAGTGTGGACTTTGCGAATACATATCTTTCCTTTTTCAACTTCATCCCTTATGTAGTTGAATCTCCGTTCAATGTGCCGAGTCTTTTGATGAGCATGAGGTTCCTTGATTTGAGCAATCGCACCCTCGTTGTCACAAAAGATCTCTAGGGGATCCTGAATGGAAGGGACTACCCCTAGATCGGCTATGAATTTCTTCAGCCATGCAGCTTCCTGTGCTGCCATTGAAGCGGCGACGTATTCTGACTCTGTAGTGGACAACACTACGACTTCTTGCTTTGAACTTTTCCAAGAAACAGCTCCCCCATTCAGAATAAAGATGTACCCCGATTGAGATCGTGAATCATCTCAATCGGTTTGGAAACTCGCATCCGTGAAACCTTTTACAACGAGTTCCTCTTCACCAGACCCGTAGATCAAGAACATGTCCTTAGTCCTCCTTAGGTACTTCAGAATGTTCTTGACAGCCATCCAATGACTATCACCAGGATTTTGCTGGCATCTACTTGTCATGCTTAAAGCATGACACGTCTGGTCTAGTGCATATCATTGCATACATGATGGATCCTATAGCAGATGCATATGGGATTGCCTTCATTCTATTTTGTTCCTCCTTGGAGCTTGGACATTGAGTTGTACTCAATATTGTCCCTCTTTGAATAGGTACAGTACCTTTCTTAGAGTTTTCCATCTTGAACCTTTTCAAGATTTTGTCAATGTATGCACTTTGATTCAAACCAATTAGCCGTCTTGATCTATCCCTATAGATCTTTATTCCAGAATATAGGCGGCTTCACCAAGATCCTTGATGGAAAAACAACTTCCAAGACAGGTTTTTACACCTTCCATGGTTAGCCTTCTTATACACGCAAGCCTCATCAGCGTTTTTGATGAAGCCAAATTTCTTTACTTCATCATCAAAACGGTGATTCCAACTTCTTGATGCTTGTTTCAATCCATAGATTGATTTCATTAACTTGCATACTTTATTAGGATATTTTGGATCGACAAAACCTTCAGGCTGAACCATATAGACATCTTCCTCAAGATATCCATTTAGGAAAGCGGTTTGACATCCATTTGCCAAATCTCATAATCATAATGAGCTGCTATGGCAAACAATATCCTTATAGACTTAAGAATTGCAACATGTGAGAAGGTTTCATCATAATCAACCCCTTCAGTGTGAGTGAAACCCTTTGCTACAAGTCTAGCTTTGTAAGTATCCAAGTTTCCATGCATATCGGTTTTCTTCTTGAAAACCCACTTACTTCCAACTACTTTGGAATTAAGAGGTGGCACAACAAGTTCCCAAACTTGATTGTCATACATGGATTGCATCTCAACGTTCATGGCCTCAAGCCATTTGTCACAATCCAAATGGACACTGCATCATGATATGTGGTTGGTTCATCTGAATCCACCATATAGCATCCATCCATGAAAAATCCATATCTTTCAGGTGGATTACTAGTTCTACCACTTCTGCGAATGTTTTTTGTGTATTGATCAACCGCTTGATCATCCTCAACATCCTCACGTTGAGTGCTAGTTTCAACCAAACGTGCATCGGGCTGTGTTTCTTGATCCTCCTCAAGATCCACTGTTCTACTGCTAGTTCCTTCCATAAGGAACTTTGTTTCTAAGAACTCACCCTTTCTGGCAACAAACACTTTTTGTTCCAGTGGATCATAGAAATAATATCCCATAGAATCTCTAGGATATCCAACAAAGATACACTTGGTGGATTGGACATCTAATTTGTTTGGGGTGGGAGTCTTAACATAAGCCTCACAACCCCAGACCCTTAAGTACGATAGGGATGGAACTCTTCCATGCCATATCTCAAAAGGTGTCTTTTCCACCTTTTTGGTTGGGGCCATATTCAGAATACGGGCCGCGGAGAGCAAAGCGAAACCCCAAAATGATAGAGGTAATGTGCTTCTAGCCATCATAGATCGAACCATATCCAATAAGGTTCGATTCCTCCTCTCAGACACACCATTATGTTGTGGTGTTCCAGGTGGAGTGAGTTGTGAGACAATCCCACAACTCCTAAGATGATCTTGAAAAACATCACTTAGGTATTCGCCACCTCTATCGGTGCGGAGAATTTTAATTGATTTGTTGAGTTGATTTTCTACTTCATTCTTGAAGATTTGAACATTTCAAAAGCTTCATCTTTGTGCCTTAATAAGTACACATACCCATAGCGACTATAATCATCGGTAAAGGTAATGAAGTATCTTTCACCATTCCTAGTCATTGGCTTAAAAGGACCACATACATCCGAATGTATGATACCTAATAAATCTTTTGCCCTTTCGTTAGTTCCACTAAAGGGTGCCTTAGTCATTTTACCTTGTAAACAAGATTCACATACATCAAATGAATCACATTCATTTGTTTTTAAAAGACCATTCTTTTGAAGTGTTTGTATACGTTTCTTGTTTATATGACCAAGATGACAATGCCAAAGGTAGGTATCATTCAAATCTAATTTGAGTCTTTTGGTGGTTGCTTGGTACATGGAGCTATCATATGTTACGTTTTCATGAACCAATTCATAAATACCATTACAAGGTATAGCTTTAAAATAAAATACATGATTTAAAGAAACATGAATATCATTGTCAACAAACTTGAAATCATAATCATATTGTCTTAAATGGGAAACAGAAATTATGTTCCTAGTCAAACTAGGAGCATATAATACATTATATAAAATGACTTCCAAACCACTTGGAAGCTTCAAAATGTAGTCTCCTTGGGCTTCACTGAACCTTTGCACCATTGCCCATGAATAGACTTATTTCCCCTTTTGCATAATGCTCATTTCTTTTGAACCCCTGCAATAAATTGCAAATGTGAGTTCCACATCCGGTATCTAATACCCATGTGTTAGAAGAAATAACATTTAGCTCAACATGTATCATGTAAATTATACCTGAGGTTTGCCCTGCATCCCTCTTTTCTCTCAACTCTTTGAGATAGACTGGACAATTTCTCATCCAATGCCCTATCTCACCACATTTGAAGCATGGGTCGTTTACAGCAACCTTTTGCTTCTTCTCCTTGGGCTTCGGAGGTTCCGCCCTAACAACCATCTTCCCCTTTCCTCCAACGTGCCCCTTTCCTTTGGCAACATTTGCCTTAGGAGGGGGTAGAGACCTCTTCCTTCTCTCACCTTCATTAATGGTGAGAACGGGTAAAACCCTTTACCCATTCCCGCCTCAGCTGATTTGAGCATCGAATGAAGTTCATTTATGCTCTTGTCCCATCCATTCATGTTGTAATACATGACGAATGCCTCAAACTTTTTAGTTAGGCCATTAAGGATCAAATCCGTGGCCAACTCCTTTGAGACAGGACAATTTAGCCTTTGAAGGCGGTCGATGTGGCTTTTCATCTTAAGAACATAAGATGAAACTGCTGGGATTCTTCCATCCGACATGCATGAAGCGCTCGAACCGTTTCAAAGCGCTCCACTCTAGCTTGTTGCTGGAACGTTTCCCGCAACTGAGTGATCATGTCATAGGCTCCATGGAGCTCATACTCCTTTTGGAGTTTGGGTGTCATACTTGCTAACATTAAGCAAGAGACTTGGACGGAGTCTTCCACATATTTAACCCAATCATTATAGGCCTCCACATCCTCCTCGTTAGGTTCATCGGGGGGGATCATCAAGAATGTAGGCCCGCTTTTCTTGCTTGAGAACAATTCTCAAGTTGCGGTACCAATCCATGAAGTTGTTAGGTGTTAGACGATCCCTTTGAAGGATCGCCCTAAGGGATTGGTTGTTTTGGTTTGGTACATTGTTATTAGCGTTGTTTTTGTCGGCCATCTACAAGATTTTACAAAGTTCCATTTTAGTAATCGTTGATATAATTATATATTTCATTTATTAATACCCTTTACGTCTCATAGACTATTACAAAAAATTTAGAATCCAACGTTATATTTAAATATTGGTTAGGTGACCTTTATCCCATTATTTAAATAAACAAGGTAGTCATAAATAACAATTGCAACCCATTGCAACTTCTAGTGGTATGGGATCGTTTGAACATCTTATGTTTATAACGGCATGTTTACCCCATCAACACCTTTTATAAAACACATATTAGGTGATCCATTCAATATATTTTATAAATCAAGTCGTCCTACTTACACACATGTGTGAATTTACTACATAAGTGGTTAGGTGACCTTTATCCCACAAACATGGCATTCTCACCTCAAGTTACAAGTTCCCTCAAAGTGGTTAGGTGACCTTTATCCCACTAAGAGTTTGCAAGTAACCTAAGTGTTGTGTAAAAGATGGTGTTTAACTTGTTTTCAAAAGGGATTTATAATTTCACAATTCTTGTTTTAGAAAAGACCATGTACCATATGATTGTATGCATTCAACCATATGGTACCCATTTGGTCTTTTAAATAAAACCCATTTTATTTTGCAAACCATTAACCCCTTTTATAGAACCATTCTATTTTGCTTAATGATTTGTGAACCAATTTCTTGTTATAGCTTGTTCTAGTTGATGGTTTGTTAATCACATCCAAATATTCAAAACAAAACAACATCATAAGCATTCAACCAAGCATAACCAAACAATTCATATATGCATAACAAAGCATACTAAGTTGAGCACACTTGTTTAGCCAAAACAAGTGTGTCAAAAGGTCTTGTCCTAAGGGTTAAGAACATGACACATGGTTGACAAAAGGAACTCCCACTTGAAACCACATCTTCAAGCATTCTCTTTGTCCATCTTTTCTTCAAGTCTTGATCTTGAGCATCCTTACAAAATATGTATCCTAATACATTTTTTAGTAAGATAAACTCCTAATCTATTTATTACAAACCATATGAATGAATAGATTACAAAACAAGACTTGAAACAAAATTAAATTATTACATGCCCAAATGAATATAACATGACAACCAATCATTCAATCCTAATGGTCTAGGCTTTGTTATGCATAATCAAAACAACATGATCAAACATACACAAGATAATCGATTTTGGCAGCCCCTTATAGCCCATGTTCTTGGCCAACATAAACCAAGAACAAATGGGTTAAGAACATATAAAAACATCTAATAATCTAGAGTTATAAAGATCCTTATATGCATAAAGTAGCATCTTTAAAACACCAAAGAGTCAAAATCCAGCCCCTAACTCACGGATTTTTTGGTGTCAAGCATCACAAAAACGTGAACTAGGGAGGAAATACATGTATGTATGTATAAGTGGCTCTTGATGCCATTGTAGGGGTTTTAACAAGTTTATCAAAGCTCATATAATCTTGTTTATATGAAAACGCAGCAGATATATATGTTTTAAAACATGTTAATAAGATGATTATTAAACCATTTAATAAAGAACCCCATGCCATGGATCATTATACAAGTGCATACAAAAGATAAACATGAGATGATGAAACTACAACCTTTGTAGCTGCTGGATTTCGAGATTAGAGAGGTGAAAGAAAATGAAAACTTGGCTGAAACTTCAAAGTCGAAGCCCTCAAGTGGTGATACCCCAAGCTTGTTCTAACACCTTTGATTGCTAGGAATCTTGACACCAAATTTTCAGCAACCAAAACCCCTTTTGAAAGCTGAAAATTCTGCTCCTTTTTCTTCCAAAACCGTGAGAGAGAGAGAGATGGAGAGAGAGCAAAAGTCTTTTGCATGTGTGAGTGAATTGTTAATTAGTTGGAGTGTGTTAGTTTCTTTAAGTCTCCAATTTACAAGACAAAAATGGAACCCAAAGGCCCTTTTGGGCGGCCAAAAATATAAGACAAAAGGGTCCCATCCTTTTTAAACTTTTAAACATAACTAACACACTTTAGTCTTTTGTTTATAAAGTTGAAAACTAATTTTAAACTTTATAAATTAAACACTCTTTTATTTGTTATCATTTAGTAAAACTAAATAATGAAAAACAAATAATATCTCATGAACAATTATCCACATAATAATGTTCATTTACAAAAGCAATATTTAGAAAATCCAATTTTCTAAATTGGTGTCACTACTTATTTGTATGATCTTATCAACAAATAAATTATCTTTCAGTGTTTGTTTGGCTTGTTATTGGGTATGACCCGTCTTGGATCATATCACACTAGCCACATCAATTTAATATGAATCTTGGGCAGATCAATCCTTTAGTGATGGGCATGGACGGTATAAGATAACGTATGATGATGAGCTAATGATGATGATGATGTGACGCATGATGATGTGCGATGACGTATGGTTATGTGATGTGATGCGCGTGATTCGTGTGATGATGATGTTATGTGCTTGTGCATGTTGTATGCTATGCATGATGTATGTTATGGGTGTGCGATGTTGCCCTATGTGTTTGTTGTATGTTTTATGTTCCTTATTATTATGTATGTTCTCTTTCCATGGCTTTGCGTTGAACTTTAACGAATGTAATAAAAGTATTATGTAACGTAAAGTGAAAGATAATGAAAAGAGGAACGTAATGAATGAATGCATGCACTAATGATGAATGAACCAATGAAAGGCTTGCAAGCATATGTATGAGGTGAGCGACTCTGTGTCGCAACAGACTCGAAAGAGGTCCTTGTTGCGTACTCCGGTACTGTGTCAGTCTTCAGACATGAGTCAGGGGTTTGGTTACAGGCCCCGGGATAGTATCAGTCTTCAGACATGAGTCGGGAGTGTTGCATGAGACAGGATCCGGATGAGTGAGAAGAGCATCGCGTACTCCGGTACTGTGTCAGTCTTCGAACATGAGTCGGGGGTTTGTGTTCAGACCCCGGCACAGTATCAGTCTTCGGACATGAGTCGGGAGTAGTGTGTGAGACTGAGATGAGATGAAATAGAAACGAATCACGTACTACGGTGCTATGTCAGTCTTCGGACATGAGTCGGGGGTTTGTGTACAGACCCCGGCACAGTACCAGTCTTCGGACATGAGTCGGGAGTATGGCGTGAGTTGATGAATGAGAAGATAATGATGGATAGAACGAACGTATGAAATGAACGTTAATGAATTATCATAATAATGTACTAAACGGGATCTTTGTCATTCGACCTCAGTAATCGTGGCTGAGGGCCACGAAGAGGATAAAGTCTGACCAGATCTAGAGAGAGAAGTGAAAGATAATGAAGTACGTTGAATGAGCGAAAGTTAACGAACATAATGATGAAGATAATAAAGATATTATCTATATGTATGTATGATGTATGATCACGAACGAATGCAAAGTGAAGTATGATTTTGAAAGAAAATAAAGAACGATTTTACAAAAGAAAAGTATGTTTTATTATAAAACTAGAACTCACTCAGCAACGCTGACTTTGATGTGTTTCCAGTTGGCAGGTATGTTGCTAAGGATGGCACGGGGTGGCTACTCTGTGTATTTTGGATGGCTTTCCTTGTTTAAAGCTTTTGTAATGTAATAAAACAAATATTTTGTGATTGGGCAACGATTTATCCTGTTGTAAAAGTTTTTATGATGAAATGTAATGTTGTTTAATGTTTCCGTTGCAACGTTTTACGAAAGTTAAATGTAATTATATATTTTGTGTGCAATGAGAATCCAACTGTATACGTCCCAGGAACGGGGCCATACAATATGTATGTATGTATGTACGTATGTGTGTATGTACGTATGTGTGTATGTACGTATGTGTGTATGTGTGTATGTACGTATGTGAGTATGTACGTATGTGTGTATGTGTGTATGTGCGTATGTGCGTATGTGCGTATGTGTGTATGTGCGTATGTGTGTATGTCCGTATGTGTGTATGTGCGTATGTGTGTATGTATGTGTATGTACTTATGTGTGTATGTATGTATGTGCGTATGTGCGTACGTACGTATGTGCGTATGTACATAGGTGCGTATGCACGTACGTGGGTACGTACGAATGTGTGTACGTACGTATTTGCATTTGTACGTATGTGCGTATGTGCATATATGCGTATGCGCGTATGTGCGTATGCGCGTATGTGCGTATGCGCCTATGTGTGTGTGCGCGTATGTGCGTATGCGCGTATATGCATATGCGGGTATGTGCGTATGCGGGTATGTGCGTATGTGCGTATATGCTTATGTACGTATATGTGTATGTGCGTATGTGCGTAAGTACGTATGTGCGTATGATCTTATGTGCGTATGTACGTATGTGAGTATGTACGTACGTGCATATGTACGTATGTTCGTATGTGCGTATGTGTGTATGTACATATGTGCGTATGTGCGTATGTGCGTATGTGCGTATGTGCGTATGTGCGTATCTGTGTATCTGCGTAAGTGCGTATGTGTGTATGTGCATATGTGTGTTTGTGCGTTTGTGTGTATGTGCGTATATGCCTATCTGCGTATGTACGTATGTGCGTATGTACGTATGTGCGTCGGTACGTATGTGCGTATCTGGGTATGTGCGTATGTGCGTATGTACATATGTCCGTATGTGCGTATGTACGTATATGCATATGTGTGTATGTGTGTATGTACGTATGTTTGTATGTACGTAGGTGTGTTTGTACATATGTGTTTATGAACGTATGTGTGTATGTACGTATGTGTGTATGTACGGATGTGTGTATGGACGTATGTGTGTATGTATGTATGTTGTATGTATGTATGTATGTGGTATGTATGTAGTATGTATGTATGTAGTATGTATGTATGTATGTATGTATGTATGTATGTATGTATGTATGTATGTATGTATGTATGTATGTATGTATGTATGTATGTATGTATGTATGTATGTATGTATGTATGTATGTATGTATGTATGTATGTATGTAGTATGTATGTATGTATGTATGTATGTATGTATGTATGTATATGTATGTATGTATGTATGTATGTATGTATGTATGTATGTATGTATGTATGTATGTATGTATGTATTATGTATGTAGTATGTATGTATGTATGTATGTATGTATGTAGTATGTATGTATGTATGTATGTATGTATGTATGTATGTACGTATGTGTGTATGTACGGATGTGTGTATGGACGGATGTGTGTATGTATGATGTATGTATGTATGTATGTATGTATGTATGTATGTATGTATGTATGTATGTATGTATGTATGTATGTATGTATGTATGTATGTGTATGTATGTATGTATGTATGTAGTATGTATGTATGTATGTATGTATGTATGTATGTATGTATGTATGTATGTATGTATGTATGTTGTATGTATGTATGTATATGTATGTATGTATGTATGTATGTATGTATGTATGTATGTATGTATGTATGTATGTATGTATGTATGTATGTATGTATGTATGTATGTATGTATGTATGTATGTATGTTATGTATGTATGGATGTATGTATGTATGTATGTATGTATGTATGGTTGTAATGATGGCCCAAGCCAACAAGTCCCTCAGCATTAAGCTGGTTTGTAATGATGGCCATTATGAACCGTGGATATAGTATCCAACGGTTAACAGTTAGTTTTTGAGCCATATCCTTGAGCTCCGAAAATATTATTTCTGAAAAGTTTAGCGGTTGTTGCTCAAGAATAGAATACATTACCTGCTGCCACTTTGTCGACATTTGATCCCAAGACGACGTCTTAGGAGCCAAACATACATTCACCATGTGAAAAATTAGGCGTTCAGCGTCATGGAAGTGTTTCTTCATGATAGTGGAGGCACTGAGATTGCCTTGATATCCATGTTGGGCAAAGGATAGGTCTGTGGTGCCCTTCGGATATCTAGCAGGAGAAATAGCATCCTCCAAATGAAGAATTTTGCGGATAACTGCAGGAGTGATGACTACTTCTTTGTTGTTGACGACCGACTGGAGAGATGGTGTGTTGTTCTCCCATTGGTAATAGTAACGTTCATCCAAAATTGTTGGAGGGATTCGGCATGTAGTATGGGATTCAGAAGAAATGCCGTTTTGTATTGGGACTGAACCACAAGATCGATAGCAGTATCGAACTTAGCCTAGACAGGCGATTTAGTAAGGTAGGCAACACAGTTGTGTCGCGGTTTAATTTGCATGGACGCCATTGAGAAGAGAGAAGTTTTGGAGAGGAACGTTAGGTTTGAAGATGAAGCATTGAAGGATTAGGTCAGGGATATTTATAGGATACGGGTAAGAAAACGACTGAAGGATGTGGTGTTAGTCATCAGTAGTTTTAAACGACTGTTGACATGGTATTATCCTTTCAGACGTTGAAACAGCTGAAGTCGTGGTGTTAGGCATCAAAAGTTAGAAAACTACTGAAGACCGTGGTTTTGACTTCAGATGATTGAAACAACTGAGGACTTGGTGTTTGTCATCAGTAGTTGTGAAACTACTGAAGACAGTGGTTTTGTCATCAGCTGTTGTAAACAACTGAAGACTTGGTATTAGTCATCAGTAGTTATAAAACTACAGAAGACATGGTTTTGCTTCAGTTGTTTAGAATGAAACAGCAGTTGTTGAAACAACTGAAGAGAAAGTTCTCTTCAGTAGTTGTCGTCAATTCATAGCCTTTCAGCTGTTTCATGCTGTCCTCAACACATTCATCAGCCTTTTTGGCTGATTTCAGTTGTTTCATAGGACATCAGTACTTATCTGTTTTTACTGAATTCAGTAGTTGTAACTGCATCAGTAGTTGTAACTACATCAGTAGTTTAGAACAGATGAAGTACTTCAGTACTTGTGAGACATTTAGCCTTCAGTAGTTATAAAAACTGCTGAGGGTAAAAGAACTCATCAGTACTTATATGTGACATGGTTACCAATGATCATCAGTACTTATTACTAAGATCATCAGTAGTTGTCACTTATTCTAGCTGCAGCATACCAAGCCTTAACACCAGGTTTTGGAAAGTTGAACTATCCAAAGGCTTAGTAAAAATGTCTGCAAACTCATCAGCACTAGGCACAAACTTAGGATCAATCAGACCTTTTTCAAAACAATCCCTTATAAAATGATGTCTGATCTCTATATGTTTGGTCCTAGAGTGCTGGACTGGATTTTTGACAATACACAGCGCTGAAGCACTATCCATTAACAATGGAGTCTTAGTCTCTGTAATACCATAATCCAGAAGTTGGTTCTGAAGCCACAGTACCTGAGAGGTGCAACTTGCAGCAGCAATGTACTCTGCTTCAGCAGTTGATGTAGCAACTGAGGTTTGTTTCTTGCTCTGCCAAGAAATCAAGCAGTTGCCTAGGAATTGACATCCACCAGAAGTTGATTTCCTGGTCAACTTACACCCTACATAGTCATTGTCAGAAAAAGCAACTAATTTACCAGAATGTCCAGTAGAATACCATAAACCTAGAGATGGAGTGCCTTGCAGATATCTAAAGATCCTCTTAACTGCAATAAAGATGAGACTCTTTAGGTGCAGTCTGAAATCTAGCACAAACACATGTAGCAAACATAATATCTGGTCTAGAAGCTGTTAAATACATCAAGGACCCAATCATACATCTGTAAAGTGTTTCATCAACCACTTTACCTTTCTGATCTGTATCCAGTTGTGTGGTGCTGCACATGGGGGTAGAACAAGGCTTACAGTTTTGTAAATCAAACTTTTGCAAAAGATCTTTTGTGTATTTGGACTGATGAATGAAAATTCCATCAGCCTTTTGTTTGATTTGCAACCCCAGAAAGAACTATAACTCTCCCATGGCACTCATTTCAAACTTCTGTTGCATCAACTTTGTAAAGGCATCACACATCTTTGGATCAGAGGATGCAAAAATGATATCATCTACATAAATTTGAACAAGTAGATTATGCTGCCCAGCTTTCTTAATGAATAAAGTCTTATCTATGGAGCCTCTAGTGAAATTATTTTCCAGAAGAAAGTTTGATAATGTCTCATACCAGGCTCTAGGAGCTTGTTTTAACCCATAAAAGCCTTATCAAGCTTATACACCCAATTACGATGTTTATTGTCCTCAAAGCCTGGAGGTTGACATACATAAACCTCTTCTTTAATTTTTCCATACAAAAATGCACTTTTGACATCCATTTGAAAAACTTTAAGGTTTTGATAAGCAGCATAAGCTAAAAACAATCGAATTGCTTCCAGTCTGGCTACAGGGGCAAAGGTTTCATCATAATCAATACCTTCTTCTTGTGCAAACCCCTGAACAACCAGTCTGGCCTTGTTCTTAACAATAAGCCCATTTTCATCAGTTTTGTTCCTAAACACCCATTTAGTGCCTATTGCACACTTACCTGGAGGTAGAGGAACCAGTTCCCACACTTGCTGTTTCTTGAACTGAAGAAGCTCAAGCTGCATGGCATCAACCCATCCATTGTCCTTTAAAGCAATGTGATAATTCGGCTCTTGCTGACTGATGAAGAGAGCATAGAAACAGAAATTTGACAATTGACTTCTTGTTGATACTCCAGCAGTGATATCACCAATGATTTGAGACATAGGGTGATTCTTCAGATCTTGATAACAATGAGATCTGTGCAAGTGTTTGTAGCAGGCTCAGCAGTAACAGATGGTGATGGTGAATCATTTACTTGAAACCAATCAGTGGATGGTAATTCAAAGGAAGTTGAATTCGAAGAGATCTCATCAGCATTTGTTGTGGATGGTGCTACTGGAGCTACAGGAACATCAGGTCTAGCTGAATCAAGCAGTTGATCACTAAACCTGAAGAGGTGAGTACGGCAATCATCATCATCATCAGCACCAGCAGTACCACCAAGTGGTGAACTGTTGACAGGAGCAACAGCAGGAGTTTGATAAGGAACATATTGCAGTATGTCCAAATCAAATAACTCCACAGGGCTTTGTGGAATCTTGTCCTTTGGAGATTCATTGAACTTAACATGTAGAGTTTCTTCAACCATCTTTGTTCTGCAGTTGAAGACTCTGTATGCCTTGCAAGTAGATGAATAACCAACAAAATACCTTGCATCCACCTTAGGATCAAATTTATGGAGTTGATCCTTTGTGTTGAGAATAAAACAGGGACACCCAAATGCTTTGAAAAATGAAATCAGAGGAGCCAAATGATGGAGGACTTCATATGGAGTCTTCATCAACCTCTGATTTACTAAAACTCTATTTTGCACATAGCAAGCTGTGTTGACAGCTTCAGCCCAAAAGGTTAGTGGCAAACCAGAGTCAGCCAGCATGGACCTTGCAGCTTCAATGAGGGTCCTGTTCTTTCTCTCCACTACTCCATTTTGTTCTGGAGTCCTTGGAATGCTAAACTGCCTTTTGATTCCCTTTGAAAGATAGAAGTCATCAAGTGTATGATTTCTGAATTCAGTTCCATGTCACTCCTAATACACTTGACTGGAAGGGAATACTGCTTCTCAACATACAACACAAAGTGAATAATCTTCTGAGCAACCTCATCCTTTGAATGTAGAAAGAAAGTCCATACAAATAGAGTAATCATCCATAATTACCAGACAGTATTTCTTCTTTGCCATGCTCATTACTCTCACAGGACCAAATAGATCCATATGCAGTAATTGCAAGCAGGCAGTGGACTTAGGCACTTCAATAGGAGGGAATGAGACTTTGTGTTGTTTTCCTTTTAAACAAGCAGTGCAGGTTTCATCACAGTGGAACTCCTTTATTGGTAAGCCTCTGACTAAACTATTGTGGGTAAGCTGATTCATGTTTTTGAGATTAACATGACCAAGCCTTTTGTGCCACAGTTTAGATTCTTGAGAAGAGGCTTTGGAAAATAGGCAAGGATTGCCTTTGAGATCTATTTTCTTGGAAGATCTAAGGCATACACTCTTCCTGTCCTGTTGGCTCTCAGGAGAGTGTGATCATCCAACACCTTGTCAATCAAGTGCAAAACTTTGGATGACAGAATCCTATAGTTTTGACTGGTGAAAAGAGCAACATGGCCTTTATCACACATTTGACTGACACTCAAGAGATTGTACTTGAGATTTTCCACATGATTAACATCATCAAATTTGATTTCTCCATTGGAGACAAAGCCCTTACCAATGATGTATCCCCTAGCATCATTGCCAAAAGAAACAAATCCCTTCTTTCCTTGAGAGTAGTCATGAAGAAGAGAGTTGTTCCCAGTCATGTGCATAGATCCCCCACTGTCTACATACCAGATGCTACTTTGGCATGTTGGAGAACCCTGCAAAAATAAACAATCAGTTAGTTTTAGAGACCCAAACCTTTTTGGTTTTGGGCCTGGTCTCATCAATAGATGGTAAACTGACAGGTTATTTGGAACAACAGCCTGAGAGGAAGAAGATAGTGAAGAAGAGGATCCTTTGGCTTGGACCTCCTTTTCTGTGGTTTCAACATAGGAGCATCTAGTTGGTTTACTCTACCCAACAGATGTTGAACCATCATAACCAGCTGTGTCTGATTTTGTGATAAAGCTTTCAGCTCATCAGACACATTGCCAGTGGAGTTTGATAAGTTCCTATGTTGCACCTTCTTCTTCTGAGCACTCTCAGCTGTCACCTGTTTAACCCCTTCCTTTTGGATTTCTTTGAGGACTTAAGGGTTACAGGATTTGATGTTGTTGATACAAATGTGGTCTCAAACTCAGTTTTCATTTTTACCATTTTCTCTTTAATTTCTTCTTTTTGTTTGAGTTTGGAACTCTTTTGTACCAGCAATCATCTGTAAGATGATTGAACAAACCACATACTTCACATGGTTTCTTCTTCATCTTAGGTTGATCATCAACTAAAGAGGGTGAAGCAACTAGAGACTTGCTCTTCAATGCTTTGGAAGCATTGTTTGCTTTCTTGACTGCCTCTTTAATAGTCTTCAAACTCTTTCTACTGACAGTTTTCTTCTCTTCAGTACTGACAGTAGTGGGAGTTTGAACTTCAGGAGTTAAATCCTGCTCTCTAGTCCTTTCAGGTCTTTCAGAATTAACTCCTGAGTTGATCAACTCATTGATCATGTGAGTGTCAGCATTTGAACCATCAACATCAGCTGATAGGTTCAGAGAGGGCTTGATGCTGACTGCTACTTCTGATTGTGCTGTATCAGAAAGTAGATCACACGATGAGATGGATTGGTTATCACTCTCACCATCAGATTCTACCTCTGCTCTTGGGGTAAAATCTGTAGGTGGAGCAGTGTGATTGTAACCAATGCCAAACTTCACATTGGAAGCAGATTGCTTACTAAGAAGCATTTCAAAACCTTTGCATGATTGTACCCATCTATCACACTCTACCTGGGTAACTGCAAGGGTTTCTTTGAGATCATTGTACTTCTCAAGAAGTACCTCTTCTCTAGCCTTATCATCAATTATTTGGCATTTCAGTTTATAAATCTCATCATTTTTATCTTTAAGCACAGACTCAAACTCAGCTTTTCTTTTGGAAAAAATTTGTTCTAGCTCAATGTTCTTATTAATTAAAGCTACATTTGCTTCTCTAATGGAAGCAAATGCTGCTATGCATGTTTCAGAACATAATTTGGCTTTTGCCTCAGAGGATACCTGTGATACCTGAGGTGTAGAAGCATTAGAAAATGAAGTATCAGCAGACTCCAAAGCCATAAGAGCTAGATTCCCAAAAGGACTGTCACCACCATGTTGACCAGCACTGAGAACAGTTGTTCATGACCAGACATGTCATCTGGTAAACTGCTCCAGTCAACAACTCCTGGGGTGAAGAAGCTGTGTTGTTGAGGTTGAGTTTGTTGTTGAGATTGGGATGGTTGAGGTTCTGGTAGTGCATGAGGTTGTGGTGCCATAGGAACTTGAACTTGATTTGACTGTGGCATGTAATAACAAGGGTAAGGATATGGCATTTGACCCTGAGGAACAAAATATGCAGGAGATTGTTGTTGAGGATGATGACTAGAAGTGACAGGATGTTGCCCTCTGTGTTGTTGACTATTGCCAGGAAAAGTCACAAAGGGTGCAGTGGAGTTAGATCCAGTTGATCTACACTCTCTTGCAAAGTGTCCAAGCCTTTGGCATTTGTGACACCTCAACTTGTTCTTGTCAAAACCAACTTTGGTTTTGCCAGAGAGTCCTGGGAATTTTCTTCCAGTTCTTTTGTAGAACTTCTGAGATCTGATATTTATCAAGGCCATTTGGCTCAAAATATCCATCTCTTCTAAGTCGTCATCAGCAATCCCCTGAGATCATCCATAATGAAGCATAAATTGTCATTATTACACCCAGTAAACTGACCATCAACACTCACAAATGCAGAATCAAAAGTGTTTGAAGAGAAATTAATATGCTCATCATACTGGCATTCAGATGAAGCATATTCTGACTCATGACCAACCAAGGCAGTGTTGCCTGGTACAAAGTCTTCAGTGAGCTTTCCAGATGAAGACAGCTTTCTCTTCTGTTCTATCTCTCTCTCAAACGTGAGCAGTTTCCCATGGAGTTGGGTGAGAGATAGTTTGTCCAAACTTGCACTGGAGCGTAGGACAATAGTATATGTGTCCCATCTCTCAGGCAGTGATCTGAGAAATCTGTTATTCATCTGAATATTTGTGTACTCAAGTTTGACCATTTTTAATTCAGAGATCAAACAAGAGAACCGCTCAAATTGTTGAGTCAGTGTCTCACCCTTTCTATGAGAGAATGTCTCATATTGTTGGGCAAGGATTTCTCTATTATTTGCCAAGACCTCATCTGTTCCTCCAAATTGTTCTTTCAAGGCATTCCAGAGGTCATGGGCAGTTTCATGATGCATTAGCCCAGAATAGATTTCATTGGGCAGTGCCATGGCCAGAATTCCATGGGCTTTTGCATCAATTTCAAGCAACTTCTTATCCTCATCTGAGTATTGCTCCCTCCTCTTCGGACCATTTGATTGGTTTCCGGGTTATTCACCATAGGCTTGTGTGGACCATGTACCACTGATGTCCAACAACCTGCGCTGTTAACAGACAGGTGATGGAGCATTCGTCGTTACCATATGTTATACTCATTCCTAACCAGCATTGGTGGCTTGGTTGAGGAACCAGTATTGTGAGGATCATTGGAGGGAGTAGTCATTTTCAGTTCAAAAACGATTTAATTCAAGCTTTTAAAAGTTTTACACAGACCATAACAAACTCAATGAAAACCAAGAAAAGATCTCAGGATGAATGACTAGAGATACAGAAAATTCAATCTCTATAACCGTTTCTTGCAAAAACAAAAGCTAATTCAATCAAACTTAGATCTTGAATAGCAGTTTCAATGATCAATTATTAGATCGATCAATGATTAACCAGTTCTGATACCATTTGACAGGATCAGCGATCACAAGTTTGATGTATTAGAGTTCAAAGCAGCGGAATAAGAACAGGAATTAGAAAAATTGTAGCAAGAAATCGATACTTGTACGCATTAAGGGCACATACGGTTATAGTGAAAGAATATATTTCTGATTCAAGGAATGTTTATAGATATGGAATATTTCTGATCAAATCATTCATCTTATTACAATAGGTTGTTACTCCTTATATAGAGTACAACAATCACTGCTGTTATCACGGAAAGTGACAACTGGCAGATCTATTACAAAAATAACTAAATCTTAACAAACTACTGAAATGTTCACAACTACTGAGAACATATCAGAGTGTTAAGTACAGAATATAAAACTACTGATTAGAAACTACTGAAACTACAACGACTGAAGAACAAGCTCTTCAGTCGTTTTACAAAACTACTGAAACTAGAAATATAAAACTACTGATATCACAACTACTGAAGAAGTACTCTTCAGCAGTTGTGACAAACTACTGACGCTTCAGTACTTGATCTTCAGACTTTGACCTTCAGATGTTTCATCAGCTGATGACTTCAGTAGATATCATCAGCTGATGTCTTCAGTCTTTGTCTTCAGTCTTTGTCTTCAGACTTTGTACATCAGTTGTTGATCTTCAACACTTGTAAACTCTTCAGCTATTGTACTTCAGTGCTTTGGTCTTTCAGCTTCAGCACTTGTGTTCTTCAGCTGTTCAGCTTCAGTACTTGTGTTCTTCAGCTGTTCAGCTTCAGTACTTGTGTTCTTCAGCTGTTGTACTTCAGCACTTTAGTTCTTCAGCTGTTGAAGTCTTCAGCACTTGATCTTCAGCTGTTGAAGTCTTCAGCACTTGTCAAACTGCTGATGAGGCTTTCAGCAGTTGTTGTGATACCATGTGGGACTTAGAGGTTTTCTGATCTTGGCTCATTGGTTCTTTTGGTCCAACAGCCGGGGTCCATCATTGACCCCCCTTCGTGGCGCATAGCAACCTGGCCACAGTACCTAGGGTAAGTTTAGGTGTGCACCATTGTCATGGGCTATACCCTACCGTCATGCGTAAAGCTGATACTAGGCCAGGGTCCATCATAGACCCCTGTCATGGCGCACAGCAGCCTAGCCACAGTATCTAGGGAAAGCGACAAAGGTTCCATACATATGGTCAATTATAAAGAAAGACCCCGATATGCATCCTTCTGGGGTAGCTAACCCGCACACCATTGGGCTAACACCCTACAATGGGGCATGTCCCAACATACAAGGCTTGCAAGACTTTATTTACTTTCCATCGTTCATTAATGCATGCATTCATTCATCATGTTCCTCTTTTCATTATCTTCCACTTTACGTTACATAATATTTTCATTTCATTCATTAACATTCAACGTAAAGCCAAGGGAAAATAAACATACATAATAAGGAACATCATCACAGTCATCATCATCATACAGGGCATCATACATACATAACATACATACTACATACCATCATGCATAAGCATCAAACATACATCATAACATGCCCATCATAACATCTATGACCTCAAAAGTCAACTTACATAAACCCCCGGGAACATCCCAAGTCAAATCCTAAATCTCACTTTTCCCCAGAAAGTCAATTCTAAGTGTTCATCCGCATTTGTTCCACTTCATCCGTATTTGTCTTTCTTCATCTGCATTTGCTATGGTTCATTCGTTTTTGCCTTTTGTTCATCCGCATGTGCCTTTCGTTCATCCCCATTTGCCTTTTTGTTCATCTGCATTTGTCATACTTAGTCAATGCTCATCCGCATAAACTTTCCATCTGCATTGACATCATCTGCATTTCCCACTACTCATCCACATTACTTTTACTTAGTGGAAAATGTCCATTCGCATTGACTGCCTATGTTCATCCGCATTGACTTTCTATGTTCATCCGCATTTCACATACTTAGTCAATGCTCATCCGCATTGACTTTCCATCCGCATTAACATTCATCCGTATTAACTACACTTAGGCAATCATTCTAAACCCATTCGCACCTAAATATTGTTGGGTTTGCAAGAACATAAAACGTAGTTTAACCATTTAAACTTTCAGAAAACGCAGCGGATAATATTAGTTTAATGCAATTTTGAAAGCTGAAATATATGTTCTTTAAGAGGCCATTAAGCATATGAAACAAACCCATAAAACAAGGATCATATTATGTGAATAGACAAGCTATGAGAACATTAAAACAACATTATATGACAGCCACAAGGGGCTGTTAAAACTACCTTTCTGCAGCCTTCAAAACGAATGAAAGAAGGATGAGATGAAGATGATGATGATATTGTTTATGCAGCCCTCAAAGAAGAGAACCTCAATTTGTAGTACCCACAAGCTTGTTCCAAACACCTTGCTTTGTTAGGGAGCTTTACACCACAAGAAAACCCCTAGAAGAGCAACCCAAATCCGCCAATACAACCAAGAAAAACGATTTTTCAGCTTGTTTCTGGCAGCTTCAAATCGAAATGTTGCTGTCTTCAAAGAGAGAATATGTTGCCTTTTGTGTGTGTGTGAGAGAGAGTAGCAAAAGAGGGTTGAGTGATAATGTGTCTTAACTCTTGCAAAGAACAAGAAGCAAGACTTATCCCTCAATGGCCCAAAAGGGCGGCTGAAAACCCAACCAAAAGGGGTTTCCCTCTCTTTTAATCTTTTATAAAAAAAACTACACTTTCTAACATATTAGGTTACAAAATTAAAACATAGTTTAAATTTTATAACATAACATACTTTTACTTGACATTATTTAACCAACTTAAATAATGTATCAAATAAATATCTCATGAACAAATTATCCAAATAATATTGTTCTTTCACAAAAGCAATATTTAGAAAACCAATTTACTAAATAGGTGTCAATATTTATTGTATGATCTTATCAACAAATAAATAATTGTTGGTATTTGTATAGCTTGTTATTGGGTATAACCCGACTTGGATCATGACGTACTAACCACATCAATATTCTATGTGTTTTGGGCATATGAAACCCATTCGCACCTAAATATCAGATCTCAGCTCCCAAGCACCATCAATCATGTTCTAAGCTTAAATTTTACAATCTAAGCCACCAAAACACCATCATACATCATCAAGCATGAACATAGCCAATCACTACATCAACATACACATATTCAAACATACGGGTCCGAAACCCAGTTAAAAGAAAACATACATTCATGCATTTCCAGCCCCAAAATAGTTAAAAACTAGTAAATAAGGGGTTCTAGAACTCATTTTAGCAGCTCTTGAGTATGGCTTCTTCCAAACTCGTTTGCAATTGAGTTCAACCACCTAAAAACACACTAAAAACATACCCAAACACATACAAACTCACATAAGCATAAACCCGAGGATAAAACCAATCAAGAACATCATAAAACCATGAATTCTTACCTTGAATTCGAATTCTTCTTGTTCTTCCTTCAAAACCGAGAGTTTCAGCTCCTTATCTCTCTCTCTACCAATATCCGATTGAAAAAGGTGTGGTGTGACAATTTGGGCGGCCATACCACCTTTATCACCAACTTTTTAAACATTTTGTCCTTTTGGACACTTTTTACCCCTAGACTTGGGTTTTATTTCTTTTCCTTATTTTTCTTCACTTTATTATTCTTTCTTGACTTAAAACTAACCGGGTGATACAGTGAAATTAGGTAGAAATTTACTCACTGGAGTGTTAACATATCTACAGGTTGTGTAGTACAACCCTTGCTTTGCAAGCATGATTGAGAAGCTACTCATCGAGTCCAGGTGAGTTCTAGACCCCATATTTTAAAGGTTTTAAACTAGTTTGGAGTTGGAAATGCATACCAATTATACGTTTTAAATGACCAAGATTTTAAGATGTTTTAACAGGAAGATCAATTTTTCCATAGCCAAGGGCTTTGCCCCTTGGACCCCACTAGGGGCTACTGCCCCTAGGACCCGGCTGTCAGGGACAACCGCCCCCGAACCCCCGTTGTCCCGCGGAGGATCAGTTATGTTTTATGATGACTTATGCTTGTTGTGCATAATGCTTATGATGATGTGTGATGGTATATGTTATGTATGATGATGTGTGAAGATGTTATGCATATGTATGATATGTTTTCTTATGTTCCTTACCATGTATTATGATGTGACTTTACGTGGTGTAATTATGATAATGAAGGTAAAGTATTATCTTAACAAAATGGAAGATTTAAGATAATAAAAGTGGAACATAACAAATGAATGAAAAGTCTTGCAAGCAAATAAAAGGAGGTTCACAACTCATTGAGAGTTGTTAGCTCAACTATGTGTTTACAACGTGCGATCTTGGCTAACCCTTAAGGGTTCACACATAGGGGAGTTAGTCTATGTGACTACTCCATACATGCGATATATGCAATATGGGTCCTTGTCGCTTAACCCGATGATATGGCTATGTGCTCAAGAGGGGGGTTAAGCATATGACAGAACCTAGATAGAAGTAAAATTTATAAATGTACGAAAAGTGCGATAAGTACAAAACGTGCGAAATGTACAAAACGAATGATGAAAGAAGATAATATCTATTACCTTGATGTGTATGTTTGAAAACTATTGCAGCTCGTGTATGTTTTATCTAGATTGATCACGAGACATCAAGATTAGATTTGCACGTTAATACTAATTACTTTGTGTTTTTTTTATTTTAGACTTTGATGAGAGATAATCCTAAGAGCATTGTTTGTGATTTGATAGTATTTTTCAATGTTCTATCTTATCTAGAACCTAAGGATGATAGAATTTGTTTAAAACCTCCTACCCATTGTTTGTTAGGCTCATATTTCGTGAGAACGTGTTTTGCCTTTCATTCGTGGTATTAGTGTTTTGCGGCAATTTAATTGGATTTAATTAAGTTGCCTTTATCTTAGAGTTGGAAAATATAAATTTAAAGATAGTATGATAGAAAACCTAGGGGCGATATTTCATTAGACATTTTAATAAACCTATCTTGTGCTTTACACATGTCTTTGGTTTTCTTAAGAAGTAACAACATACCTAGCTAAACTTAGACGCGTATTTTTAGAGATAGTTATACAAGTCATTGCCTTTATGTCATCACATGTTAGTTGGATTCCTGTCTAGGTAGTTATTTCATATATTTGATCGTATTCAAGTTTCCAAATTTGAATTCTTATTTTTAATTTATTTCTAATGTCGTGTTTAGATTAATTACTTTTGGTTAAATTGTTTATTATGTTTATTATAAATTATTTAAAGTAATCCAATTAATTAGATTATAAGTCGATAGAAGTTTGGTAACGAAAACCGCCAAACGTGTCTCTAGGATTTGATATCCAGACTTACCTAAACTTTACTATATCACGACCGATACTTTTGTCGTTTGTAAATTATTGATGGTTGTTGCAATGGTGGTGGTAACGTTGAGGGTAGGGTATGGGTTATGGTGAGGGTGTGGTAGGGTGAAAGTGGTTGTGTTTGATTTGTACTTTATTGGATATTGTATTATAATATTGTATATTAGTTATTATTTTATAATACTAAGGCTATTGATGTTATTTGACACCAATTTAAAAGTTAAAGTTAACGTTCATCCAACGTAGGAATTAATTTATATAAATTATTTGACTAACCTTGTAATATTTAAAAGTTAGTGATCAAAAGTTAAATCAAAACCATCCGTGTAATTAAGTCTAGGATTTATATAATGAAGCTTGCAAGTGATTTTGTTTAGTTTTTTTACTTAACAAACAGTGGGTCTCATGTATAATGATTAGCATTATGGCAAACTTATAAAAAAATATTTTTGTGTTTGATTAAATGAGTTTGGATCTAATTAATATAAAAAGTCTTTCAATAATGAAGGAGATGCGTGTAATATAGACCTTTAATTTGAACCAAAAACACAAGAATGGGCAAATTCCATAGATTGTTTTGAAAGTGATAATTTAACATGTAATTTCTACAAGTATTGAAATCCTAAAATTATGGACGTACCCGTCTCCTCGTCCACATCGAAAATGTTTGTGTTAACTTGTCATAAACGAGCCTTCACGAAGTGTGTAGTTATGATGATACTTCGAATCTCAAACCATTAAACTTAAAATTAAAGACCATCAATAGAATAACTCCACTCAACCCCCCACTCACTTGCTATGATGATGTTATTAATTATGGAGATTCTATGGTTTTAATTGCTATGATGATGTTATTAATTATGGAGATTCTAAGGTTTTAAGTTTAGGTTTTCAATGAATTAGAAAAGAAGGAAAAAAAAGTGGTATGAAATGTCTCTTCACTCTGTGTCACTTACCTGCTTTTTGCAGAAAAAGTAAAAGCAAGACAATAAGAGTGGAATGAGACCAACTTTTTCAGTTAATGTTTATATTCTTTTGGCAACGCTAACTCATATTCTCTAGTATAAAACAAAATAAATCTACAAAGAATCATGAATTAAAATAATCTTCACTTCATCTCCTTTTACCATTCCATTCCTGCAAAACATAATTTGGTTTGTTAGCAAAGCAAACGACAATAACAACAACAATGAGTAGCATCTCTTATTTGCTCTCCATTGATCATTTAATCAATTGTTATTTCTTTTAAATATAATAAATATATGTTAATTTCATGCATTTAAATGTTATCTAAACAATATTATAACTATTTAATTGACTTTATCAACAAACCAGGTGTGATTGGGATATGGTATGATATGAATAATAACCAAAGCCATTTATAAACTTGTTTTTGTAACGATGAGAAGAGATTTGTATAGCGAATGAAACCCAACCTTTGTTAGTTCAATGGTATCAGGAGTGTCGTTGGGGAGTCAAAAGAAGCATAGTTCGGTGTAGCCATGGGAGTATGGCAACAGTGTCTCTGCATAATCAAGTCTTGAGCTCACGCTTCTTCTAAAACGGCTTTGGACCGACTCGACTTCAGCCCAGAATATGCTGTACACTGGCCTATGATCTGAAAACCTTGATTCCCCACGCACGTATGATAACTGATGAAGACCTCCCCCGTACCATAATATCCGGTCACACCTTCATTTTCAAATACATGTATCAGTAACAGGACATCATCCATAAAATGAAACAAAAACAAAAAAACAAAAAAAGTCTCATTCATATGGTACAAAACTGTGGGAACAACATAAAAACTTATGCCACACAAATCTTACCATGCAGGAGTTCGTCGTTTCTCCTTATGGTGCAAACTGTCTCCAGTATACCTGTCTGAATTTGTGAGGTACTTGTACGTTGGTGGAAAGTATATCTTTCCTTCATTCCATCCTTGGAATACACGGCCCCTTCTTTGCTCGATTCGCAGCTATAACCAGAAACCCAAGTGAGCCAATGATCACAAAAACAATATTATTACTGTAAATCTTTGAATAGAACTATTCAGGAGGTCGTATGAGTTGAAAATAACCTCATTTGACCCATTCACCCTTGTAGCGAAAATTATTGTTTGACTTGTGAGATATACAACTCAACTCAAATCATCTCATTGTTGCTTTTACCTAAAAAAACATATGGTATACCTGATCTTTCTCTAACAATGCTCTCCAGTTTTGCATTTCCACAAGCGCCTTAGCAGATCGATAAGAGAGGGCAATTCGGTAATTTAGATCCCCAAGCCAGATAATTCGACTGGACAGATATACAAAGAACACATTAGCCATCAAACATGCTATTTAACATCAATCAAACTCTTAAAAGTGAATCTAAAAATCCATACAGACATATCTCACTGCATATGTAAGAACAAAGATAACAGAATCTTACTCATGCTCAAGTATCGTTTCTGGGGATTTTTCTTCGTTCATGCCTTGAACACGTGGAAACCTCGTTTTCTTGACGATTTCCATGAAATCAGAGTTCCTTCTTAGTTCATCACCCTCCTTCTGACCGGAAGTCAAATGGCTACAGACAAAGCAAAAACTTGTTTGATGCAACAACATACTCACAGATACAGATCCCTGCAAAAACCATATAAACATATTCTTCGTTTAAATCTCGAATTACACATATCTGATTTGAGTTAAAACAAAAGGAGAAATAAATAAATAATCAGGACCATGTTTACCTTATTTCCAAGATAACCCATCAACCCGCGGCCAACACAAGACACTTTCATGTTTCGAACATGCTCCCTCAAATCGCTCTTCACCCAAATAGTCAGAAACACACCAACCATCTGTTTACTTGAAACCAAACAATATTGAGAGTTTGCGGGCAATCTGTACACATCTTCCATAGGAACAGCTGATGCTGGTGAGACTGAATTGGTGCTGGGTGAATCCCCCATGTGTCCATAATCATCCTCAGATCTTGAACCGTCGCTCGGTCTTTGACCCCACGAAGAGTAATCACTCAGCCTGTTACCAGACGAGTAGTCACTTGGTCTATAATTAACCGAATAGTCACTTGGCCTGTAACTTGAGGAATAATCACTTGGTCTGCGACTAGAGGACGAGTAGTCACTTGGCCTATGACTTGAGGAGGAATAGTCGCTTGGCCGCTGACCAAAGATGGCGCGGTCACACACACTGTATCGCCTGTCAAGCCGAGGCTGACTCACTGATGGGTCATTTTCATTTCTCCAGCTTCGTGGAGCCTGAAACGACTTCCGATGGAACATAGTTGAGGTTTTTTTTCTTGATGAGCCCTCAAAATCAGCATCATATTCAGCAACCGGGTCTGGAATGGGGGAAGGCGTGTAACAACCGCTTCCTCCACTCGTACCGGGCCGATTGTTCAGTGTCCTACGGATCAAGTTTAACCATCTTTTTGCAGGGCCATTGTCTTCTGCACCAAGAATATTCGCTGCATTTAAAGGAACCACCTCTTGAAATCTGAAACAAACCAAACGCCTCCTTCATTAATGTCATCAAAACTTATGATTTTGATATGAAACACAAACAGCATTAATAAAAAATAATAAATAAAAAAAACGTACCCAAGTACATATATGTCTGCTTGTGGAGCAGCATGTAACCAATCATCAAGATTCATATTACTTGAAGGGGATTTTCCTCCCACATTCCATGTAGCTGCAAAAATACTGCAAATTCGAAAGAATCATAAAATTGCCCAATTTCAGTTAATCTTTCTGTCAAAGAAAAATGATTGCAAACCTGTAATTATGCACGTTTATAATCTGTGGATGATCAAGATCGACTCTACTCCGCCTGCTACGATCACTGCTCTTGCTCGATTTCTCTGTACAGCGATAATGCGATTCAATCGACGGCGAAAGCAAACACAATTTGATGTTTTTAAGGTTAACAACAGTACCTGTTTTGGTCTTCTTGATAGCAGGTGGTTCCCTTTCAGAAAAAGTGTTCCTCCACTCGCAATCACCAACTACAAATGATCAATTCGACTGCAATTAGCCCCCCAAAATCAAAACTCAAACGCAAATTCATCAGATAGATACCCACCTCCATAAGCAGGTTTGTCAGCTTGGCAGTCGTCTGGTTTGCTCTTGATGCTGAACCACTTTCTGACCAGCGACTTAGACCACGAGAACTGTAGCAAAGGACATGAATCAACAGAAACAAAATAAAGACATGAATCAACAGAAACAAAATAAAGACATGAATCAACAGAAACAAAATAAAGACATGAATCAACAGAAACAAAATAAAGACATGAATCAACAGAAACAAAATAAAGACATGAATCAAGAAAGAACCTTGTTCTTTTTGGAAGCGTCATCCCTCATTGTTGGTTGGTTGCTAGCAAGTCATGCGCATGCGCCTGTAATCGAACAATGGCAATGGATTTGAGAGCTCAAGAGGATAGTTGGAAGTAAGATTAGATGGAATGCGAGGTGGGTTTGCTAAGGAATGTGCAAAGACTAAAGGGTTTGTGGTGGTGTGGTGCTTTCTCTTTGTGTTGGAGACAAGCCCTGGCTCCTGAGGGTGAGCGATTGAGAGGAGCAGAGTGTCGAATATGAGCGGAATAAAGTGCAGTCAGCAGCAAGCAAGCAGCAGCAGCAGGGCAGTCAGTGGTCTTTTTCTTTTCTTTACGGAGAGGGTGACGACTTTTGTTTCTACTCAAAACCCAAGGAAGGCCTGCCCGGACCGGAATGCCTTCGGGCAGGGCTTCAAACATGTGTTTTGGTCAAACAGCTGCCCGAGATATCCCAGGAAAAGCAAAAGATAAAGTGAACAAGCCTACTATTGTAATCCATATGGGATTCCTACCCTTCTTTTTCCTAAATCATTGTCTCACCTTGTATAATAATATTATATTATTATTAATATTAATATTATTATTAATATTAATTATTATTAATATTAATATTAATATTATTATTAATATTAATATTATTATTAATATTAATATTATTATTAATATAATATTAATATTATATTAATATTAATATTATATCCCCCTTCCCCTCCTCTTTTCACTTTTCCCCATTTTTCTTTTTCCAACCTCAACAAATCATTCTCATCTATGTGTGCATATAGGTTTTTTGGAAATATTGAAAACCGAAAAATTACCTGAAAACAAGGCTATTTCATTGCATAATCGTGGTTTAAAACCGCTTTGCTTTGACGGTTTAACCTCGCTGGTCATAATCATATATTCATCCCTATGTCGCTTACAACTAATATTTTCTATATAACTATTCTGTTCAAACATTAAATATTCACGAAATACAAGTTTCCAAAATACAACTTCACACAACAATTATTTGCTTGTTTCAAAAGCATAGACAAGAGTTACTTTTCTAATACAACTTAATCATTCACATGACAATTTCACCATTTACTTTTTTTTCTTATACTTTTGCTACTTCCCTTAATCTCTTTGGAATTTTCACATCGAAACACACATCATATACACATAATAAATAAATCTAAGGGCATAAAAAAGTTGCTAAATAACAATAAATAAAAGTTTCATATATGATTCAATCGCACATCAATGCGGATGAAAATTGGCCACTTTGTCAAAATAACATTAAACGTGTGGTTATATGTAGGGCTGATCAAACTAGTCAACGCTCGCTCGACTTTTATTCGGAATTTGCTTGAAAAAAAAGGTTCAATTTTTTGCTCGGCTGGAAATGAGCCGATCAGCTCGGATCGGTTTGTATACGACCCAATCATGAGCAAAGGTCCGTTTAGTTTGGTTCGTCTCGAATTAATATGTATATATAATTTATACATAGCACTCTAGTCGATTAAACCCATTATATACAAATATATTATTATATCTAGGCATATTTGATTAATTAACCTAATAAATACTTATACATTAAACATAAAAGTGAAACCCTATGTTAGATCTAGGACTTATAGGTCTAGATCAATTTGTATAGGCTTAGAACTTTAATCAATTCTTGTAATAACTATTTGTAATTGTCATTTATTATACATGCATTAATTATATATGCTAACCTATATATGTGTTATAGATAATTGCAGGTACAAACATTATTCTTGATCAACTTATGAAATTGACCAAGTGTAAGAAACATCTACGGATGAACATTTTGTTCTTCTATAGATATGTTTCTTACAAGTAACCTTACATCCGAAGAGCCTCTGTGGATGAACAACCAAAACTGAAGAACAAGTTTCCTTCGGATGTACAAGTTTTCTACGGAAGAACAAATTCCTACGGAATACACTATTCCTGCGGAGTCCAAACACTTGTATAATGCAAGTGTTACAAGTCAACAAGTCAACAAGACAGTTATGCGAATCCCAAGAAATCTCATGATTCCTTAACTGACACAAATCAAATCCCAAGAGATCCAGTGTTTCATATAACAGAAACATCATTGTCTATATATATGGATCCTAGTTTCGATTCAAGGATGATTGTTTTTAGACGATTGATTGAACAGCAACAGCAATAGCAATATGACAATCACAGTCTCTCAATCAAACCCTAGCAACCGTCACATCATAGCAAACTTTGATATCATTCATTCATTATTTTGTAATCATTAACATATTTTAATGAAATACATATTATTCATTAATTGTGTTTCTGTTAGTGTGTTCTTGAATATTTATTGATATATAAAGTTATTACAAATAATTAAACCAAATTAACGTTGATTCCGCAAACGTTGACTTGCCATCAACCGACACTGATAATTCCTGATTGCGATCCTTGGATTCACAGGTGGTATCAGAGCCAAGTGCTCATTGATTTAGATCAATTGATCTATCAGTGTTAGTTGTGTTTAATTGCTTTAAATTCTGTAGATTTGTCATTTTTTGCTATATTAGATCTACTGTTTTTAAAAGATTTTTGTGTGAAACTTGTTTGTCGTTCAACAGCATTCAATTAGATTAACTTGTATTTATATTCAAATCAACTGAATAGCAGATGTAGTTGATCATTCTCATCAATTAACATCATGAGCAACTTCAGTGGACCATCTTACCAACCACCAAAGTTGGAAACAAAAGCAGACTTCAAGTCATGGAAAATTAAGTTTAGGAATCATGTAAACTATACTGATTCTGACTTATGGGTCTCCATCACTAAAGGTCCTTATATTCCACCCACCCTTGGGCCGGATTATAACGACAAAAATCAACCAATCAGTACCAAAGATCTATCACTTGATGATGTCAAAAAGGTGAAAGTTGATATCAAAGCATACAGTTTGCTTAGTATAGCTTTACCTGAAGAGATATTGATCAAGTGTGAGAACTATAAAATAGCAAACTCCTTGTGGAAGATACTTCATACTCTCTACGAAGGGAGTGATGAGATCAGAAGCATAAGGAGAGACACCCTCAGGTCACAATATGAAACATTTCATCATATTGATGGTGAATCAATTCCTCAACAACTTCATAGATTCATGCAGTTGGTAACTGAGATGAATATTTTGGAGTTGAAATATACAATGAGGAATTAAACAAGAAAATGCTCCACACTTTGCCAAAAGTTGGAAGCAAACAGTATCCATGTTCAAGAACACAATAGATCTGAAGTCAACTGGTCTAGATACTCTGGTTGCAAAAGTGAAAGCTCTTGAAATGGATGAAAAATCAAGAAACAAGAGTGTGAGAACTCATGTCTCACCCTATCACTTCAAAGAAACAAATAATGCTGGAAATACATTTATTTCAAACAATGAAAGTCATAACTCTTGTGCTTGGAGTGATAATGAGAAGGAAGTTAGCTTTTATGCTTCTAAACCCTCAAAGAAATCATCTCAAGATAAAAATCAAAAGGATAAAGGAAGAAATGCTGATAGAAAAGATACAACTGCAGCAACAGCTAAGTCTTCACATTCAAACAATCAGTTAGAACTAATCACTGTGATATTGGATTTTGAAGAACAAAAAGCAGCCTTGCAGCTTTTAGTTCTAGTTTTCAAGCTTATCTGGGAAGCTCTCTAACATCAGCAAATATCTGCCAACAAGACTTAGAAGAACTACATCCTGATGTAGTGGAAGAAATGGACCTACAATGGCAGATGGCAATGATTGCTTATAGAGCAAAGCAATATCTCAGGAGAAACAAGAACTTGGCATCAGCAAGTAGAACATCAATGATTGGTGTTAAAAATAAAAGGTAAGATGCTTCAAGTGCAATCTCTATGGACATTTCTCCAGAGAATGTAATCAACAATCATATCCAGAGATGAGACAACATCAACAGCATCAGCAACATCAGATTCAACCTCATCACAATCAAATTCTCAAAGACCTCTACACAGACAATCTCAACTGATCAATGCATCCCCACCAGCCACCAATGAATCAGCTGGACCTAGTAACTCAAAGGAGTCAGGGCTGATCATACTTCAAGATGGAACATGTGACTGGAGTGTGTATGAAAGAGAAGTCTTGGAAGAGAATCAAGCATTGATGGCTCATATGGAACACAAAGTTCCTCCAATGGCCAGAGAGGTAAAAGAAAGGTTGTGTTCATCAACATGTGTTGAGGAAGTTGAACGCTATAGAGTCCATGCTCAACAGTTGGCTGATAAAGTAAAAGAAACTATAATTTTGAATGAATCCCATGTCAGAGAATATAAATTGTATCAAATCAAAATTAACTCTTTGCAAATGGATTTAGAAAATTTTGTTTCTGAAAACTATAGCCTAAAAGCCCAAGTTGAGCATCTGACCACTTCCTTAACAAAATCCATAGCTGATCATGCTTCAACTGAAGTGAAACTTCAGAAGTTTCAATTATCATCTCAACAATATGAGAAATTACTAAATTCTCATATTGATTCAAAGAAAAGGTCTGGGTTGGGTTATAATGTTGTTGCACCACCTATAAATGATAATTACACATCTTTACCTACAACAATGACCAACACTCTGTCAAATCATTTTGTGCCTAGCACAAAGTTTGAAACAGAATCAACTCAAATCAACATTAACAATAAAGCTAAGGTGAGTGAAACTAAATCCTCTGAATCAGAATCTTTAAATCAAAATGATTCAGAATTTGATTATGATAATTGTGATGACTTGGATGATTCTGATGAACCTGATGTTGATCAAATGACCATTGGTAAGAATGTTCATATAAAATCGATATTCCAAGAGTGCTTGAAGAATCAAAGCTGCAATATCCTCCAAAGTAGAGAAACATGTTGAAGACTATTTGCAAGAGGATTGCTGAACTCAATGAAGGACTTCAAGAACTGAATCTTCAAAAGGAAGTTGATAGCTACGGATCAACTGAAGAAGTACTTTTATATCATGCAAATAAAGGTAAGAAGAAACAAGTATCAACTAAACAAAAGAAAATTTTATCAGTAGAAGATCTGCGGAAAGTAAAATCTGCTGAATCCGTATAACTTCTACGGAAGAAGAAAGCCGAATCTATAGATGAGGTGTTAAAAAGAGAGATGGTAAACAAACAAAAGATGTTGAATCTGAAGCAACAAAAGTCATCAAAGGACAAGAAAGATTCAATCGATGATGCTTCAAGGAACAACAAGAACAAATCAAATTCTTCAAAAGAGGAAACAAAGGCTCCTAAACTGAACACGAAAAAGAAGAAAGATGAGCATGAAGAAGAATCTGAAGAAATTTATTGCAAATGGTGTGATATGACAAATCACAATACAGAAGACTGCTACTTCAGCAGTTACTGTTCCATATACAATATGAACAATCATATGACTTCAGAGTGTTACTTCACCAATTCTGTGCTATTTGCAACAAAAATAATCATTCAACTCACGAATGCTATTTTAACAAAAAGAACAAAAGGAAAAGCACAGAGAAGTCAAAAACTGATTCAACAAAATCAGACTCTCAATCAGCTGAAAGTCAAGATGATTCAAAGCAAAATAAGGTAAATCAAAAGCAAAAGTCAAAACCAAAGTAGAAATCTTCTAAAGATGCTAAATCTGTGAAGAAAACAACATCAAGCCAATCCAAAACACCTCATAAAAAGGTGGACTTGGCTGAGAAGAAGTCAATCATCAGTGATAATTTCTTTGATCATTTTGAAAAGGGATCACATGTGTCTTAATCAAAAGCAAAAGATGATGAAACCTTCAAAAGTGTAGGTTCATCTTCTAAATCAAAATATCAACCAAAGAAAGATAAGGTGAAGGAAGAATTAATTAAGAAGAAGACTCCAAAGCTTCTGCATCAGCTTCAACAGAATCATCCACACCACCATCAAATCAAAATGAATCAACTAGACATGAAATTAATACTGAAACTTCAGGATTAAGTCATAAAGGAGTAAAAAATTTTAGACACTGCTGACAACCCAAGATCATTCAGACTTGGGTTTCACTTCTAACTGATTTATTTCTGAATGCAGGAACATCATTGAGAGCTGACAACAAGTGGTATGTTGACAGTGGTTGTTCCAGGCATATGACAGGAACCGTTCACTTTCCCATGATTTCAAATATAAAAATGCTTCTTATGTGGCATTTGGTGGGGATAAAATGGGAGGTAAAATTGTTGGTGAAGGAATGATAACAAATGGTGTACTCAAGTTTGAGAAAGTAAATTACTGTGAAAATTTACAGTATAATCTACTTAGTGTGTCTCAAATTGTGATCAAAATTATACCACATTGTTTGATAATACTAACTGTTACATTCTTAAGCCAGGATTTATTATTCTAGAAGAATGGATCCTCCTCAAAGTAGCAAGAAAAGGAAACACTTATGTTTTGGATATGAACAACACTTCACTCACAAAACATGAAACATACCTTATATCTAAACTATCAAAAGATTAGTCTCAATTATGGCATAGAAGCTTGTCCATTCTAACATGAAGAACATGAACAAATTGGTGAAAAATGACCTGGTCATTGGATTTCCAAACAAAGAGTTTCATTGCTCAACTCACTGTTCTTCTTGTTACAAAGGAAAACAATATAGAGTATCACATAGATCCAAAATTATCAATGCTAAACTACACCACTCAAATTGCTTCACATGGATCTGTTTGGTCCTACCAATGTAATGAGCATAGGAAAAAGGCAATATTGTCAGGTGATAGTTGATGATTTCACAAGATCACATGGGTCTTTTTCTTTAAACAAAAGAGTGAAACATCAGAAACATTAATGGACTTTGTGATCAAGATTGAGAATCAACTTGATACAAAAGTTAAAATTTTTAGGAGTGACAATGGTACTGAATTTGTCAATTTTGAACTGGATTCTTTTTGCAGGAACAAAGGTATTGCAAGGCGATTTAGTGCACCAAGAACTCCACAACAAAATGGGGTTGCTGAAAGAAGAAATAGAACTCTCATTGAAGCAGCCAGAACAATGCTAGCTGATTGACAATTGCCCATCACTTTTTGGGCTGAGGCTGTAAATACTGCATGCATTGTTCAAAACAAAACATTAATTGTCAAAGAACATAACAAAACTCCTTATGAGCTCTTATTTAAAAGAAAACCATACATGGGATATCTTAAAGTCTTTGGATGTTATGTAACTGTTTTGAACATAAAAGAGTCATTGGGAAAATTTTCAAAAAAAGCATATGATGGTTTCTTTGTTGGATACTCTTCAACATCTAAATCATATAGGGTTTATATTCCACAACATAACATTGTGGAAGAGACTCCTAATGTATCTTTGATAAAACTGTATTTACAAAGTCAGTTAAAGGTTCATCATGGTTGTTTGACATAGATGCTTTATCTAAATCATTTAACTATGATCATTTGAACAATGCAGGATCTAATGAAGTATGTTATCCATTTGTTCCACCTCATATGACTGAAGTAACTTTATCTACTGATCCTCCAAGGATACCCCCATCCTTGGGTGAAAACACATCAGTAGCAGCAGATACTACTTTTGGAAATGAACATGGTGCATCCGGAGATGTGAATGTTGTCCCTTCAACAGAATCAGGCTCTCGAGTGAATACAACAAACATTGGAAATGATTCATGTCCTCACTTATCATCCGAAGAAGTTCCTATGGAAAATCAAAATACTTCCAGAGAAGTTCCGACGGAAGAGTAATATGTATCCGGAGAAGTTCCTATGGAAGAGCAAAATGTATCCGAAGAAGTTCCTACGGAAGATGCTCCTGCAGCCCATAAAGAAGACTCTCATGATCCTTCAACTCATGTTGAACATTTTGACTATTTCTTAAACTCTCAACCTGAGTTGTATCAGTGTGAGGCAATGGAAATGACTAACCTAGAATCATCTATACCAGTTGAATCAACACCTTCAATGAGAATCCATAAGACTCATCCAATCAACAACATCAATGGAACTCCTGCAAAGAGAACTACAAAAAGCCAAAGTGGTACAGCCAACCTTTGTCTCTTCAGTTGTTTTCTCTCTCAAGTGGTCCCTCCAAACATCATTGCTGCTTTAAAAGACAATAGTTGGATTGAAGCTATGCAAGAAGAGCTTTAACAATTCAGAAGGCAAAAGGTATGGTCTCTAGTTGATCTGGCTGAAGGTCAACATCCTATTGAAACAAGATGGCTATACAAAAACAAACTGGATGATAGAGGGATTATTGTAAGAAACAAAACAAGGTTGATTGCACAAGGATACACTCAAGAAGAAGGAATAGACTATGATGAAGTTTTTGCACCAGTTGCAAGAATTGAGGCCATAAGAGTGTTTCTGGCCTATGCATCATATAAGAAGTTTACTGTGTATCAGATGGATGTCAAGTGTGCATTCATATATGGGAAGATTGATGAGGAGGTTTATGTGTCACAACCCCCTGGTTTTGAAGATGCTCATTATCCCCATAGGATATACAAACTAGATAAAGTCGTATCCTCATGCAAAACACCAGCATCAATAATTGATAAGATTGTTCCTGATCCTTCTGGAAAATCTATTGATCAATATTATATAGATCAAGGATAGGTTCACTTATGTATTTAACTGCTAGTAGACCTGATATTATGTTTGCTGTGTGAGTATGTGCTAGGTACCAATCTGATCCCAAGGAGTCTCATCTTAATACTGTAAAAAGGATTTTCAGATACCTCAAAGGAAAACCAGGACTTGGTCTTTGGTATCCGAAGGATGGAGACTTTACACTCTACTTATACTCAGATAGTGACTATGGTAGAAGTAACAGTAACAGAAAATCAACAACCGTGGATGTCAATTCATTGGACCAAGGCTAGTATCATGGCAGTGCAAGAAACAAACTAATGTTTCTGTATCCACAGCTGAGGCTGAGTACATAGCTTCTTCAGCTGGTTGCTCTCAAGTTCTTTGGTTGCAAAACCAATTGCTTGACTATGGTTACAACTTCCTTCAAACTTCAATTTATATAGACAATTCTGCTGCTATGTTTATAACTGTTAATCCTATGCAACATAGTGAAACAAAACATATTGAGATAAGATATCATTTTTTGAGAGATTGCTCAGAAAAGGGTTTGGTTAAGTTAGTCAAAGTGGATACAACAAATCAGCTTGCTGATTTATTCACTAAAGCCTTTGACTCAGTCAGATTTAACTTACTGGTTGAGTCTCTAGGCATGATTAACTTAGATTATCAAATTAAACAAACAAAATATCATGTGTAATGATACTTAAGCATGACATATGCATGGAAATGATAGTACACTATAGCTTTGCCTATTCCTGAATTCATAAATAACAATAAATCTCAGCAAGTTTCTTGATATGTGAGTACATTCATCTTGGTTGGAAACTAAACTGAGTGCATGCCAACATAATGCTAAAGTGATTGTTTGTGGGAAACTTCATTTTGAGAATACAAGGTGAGTCTTTTTCTGATGTGACCAAATCACTCATCTAAACACACTATGTACCAACACTTTATAATATTTATCTTTGCAAATCATACTCCCTTTATTTTGTGTAAACAAAGACCTGGGTGTATGATCACCATACTGAAGTTCAGTTACAAACGATAAAAAGATCATGATCCTCATCATCCCTTTGTTTTGTGTAAACAAAGACCTGGGTTAAAGGCACCTCTGTTTTACGTGAGTAAAGACCTGGTGACCTGATGATGATCATATCTAAGCTCTCAAAAGAATCTTATGTGATCAACTGTATATTATCTTGAGCTTTTACATCATTGCATGAATGAGATGCCAAATGCATCTCAAGATAGAACTTATAACTTAAAGTACATAGTTCTTAAGTGTGAAAAAGTGATGATTTGACTTGCAAAAGGAGGACAAAATCTTTGGGAATTGAATGTGAAGCCCATAACAGTTATTTCCAAATCAATATGAAAACATGATAATTAGCATGCCTAGTTGGTACATGAGCTCTTGTATGGATTTAAGTGGAAAATATACTTGCAATCAAAACTTTGTTTCGGTATCAACTTAACAAAATAACTCATCAGGAAGAGGCTTAGTATTATAGTATGATCCCATCATATGTGTATATATGTCTCATCATCATCATATAGTTAAAAAATCAAGTTATCCTCTTAAGAAATTTATGGTAAATGCTTAATTTCACCATTAATCACAAAATTTAGGGGTAGTAGAATACATGAAGTTAAGTTTTTCAATCAGCAGCATTGTCTATCTCATTATCAATTTGAAGGAATTGGAATCTGAGCATCATCTTAGCTTCTGGATACATGAAAATTTTATTAAAATCATTTTAAGCTTTCTTGTGCTAAATTGCCATGTATACAAAGTCAACAAGGTCCTAAAGCAATAAATGGTTCTAACCAATGGACTTGGACCATATAAACAATAATATTTCTCTACATTGTGCTATCTTAAGCATCAGCAGAAGCTACAGTGCTATATTAAGCATTAGCAGAAGCTACAATGTGGAAAACTTAAATGCTTATCCCTAGATTGGTAAACTACGGATGAACAAAGATCAACAAATGTAATTTAATTTTAAATGTTCATCAGCAGATGTTGTTGATCCATAGATGTTCCGCGGAAGAATACGTTGAGGGTCCCACTTAATTAATGAGATAAAATTAATGTGTCTGAGAGTATAAATGATGTGGTCTGACTTCTCAAATTCATTATTCGCTTTTTCAGCTCACTTTTCAAACCTAGAAAAACTCACTCTTAACAAACTTTTCCCTCCTCCATAGCATTTAAAATTTTACCACATCAAAACATTAAACAAACATATATCTGTGTTCCTAATCTGCTGTTATTAAGGTTAAACATGTCGTAATATTCAAGAATGAACTGCTTGATTCGTGTTTTATCTCACAACTGTTCGTATTCTCATATCAAAAATGTGATTCTAACAAATCTTCTTTTTATGATCAGATGGATAATCGATTTGCGAGAGAACACAATGTGTGTGCCTTCTTAAACCCTGACGATCCTGTTTCAGAAGGGTGTCAAGAAATAATAAGATATTTGAGAAGATCAAGACTATCCTACGCCTTATGAGCAGAGCCTGTGAGTTATCGATCACATATTACTGATTTCTGGAACTCTGCATACATAGAAGAAGATGGTGAAGTTATTGTTGCTGATGTTAAAAAACGAAGGCTGAGAATCGATGAACAAACAATAAGAAGAGTTCTTGAGTTGGGAGATGTTGAAGCTAGCACCCTGATGTGTTCGAAAACGAATACATAGAGAAAGTTTTTCTCATGATGGGGTACGATGGTGATTTTGAAAAGGAAGAAATCAAGAAAGGAAGACTATGTAAGCCATACAGATTTCTCTGTCACACTTATCTTAAGTGTATCTCAAACAGAAAATCTAGTCTTGACAGATTTTCAAGACATATCTCTTCTGGCATCATTGGTATTTTTGAGGGAAGAACCTACAATTACTCAAAGTACATCTTCAACTGCCTATGTGATCACATTAAAGTGTAGAAGGCCGATTAGATGTATATGTTTCCAAGGTTTCTTCAACTAATCATTAATGCGGATCTGCCTGGAACTTTTGTGGGTGGTGGTGTGTTTGTTCAAGCACACCTTGGCAGATCTGTTCTGAACAAAATTTCTAGGAAATATGAAGAAGGTGACATGGCCATGTTTGCACATGCGGTTGATGCTGTTGCAAATATTCCTCAAGAGCTTGTGTGGGAAGATCAACAAGAGGACTCTCCAGCCAATTCGTTTCAAGACACTCATTCACCTGCTATATCACCCATACATCATCAAGCTCAATCATCCCTACCAAATTCACCAGCAAGCCAAAACATTAAACCAAACTCTCCATTTCACCCTCTATCACAAAACAGCCAAAACATAGAACCAATCTCTCCCATCCATCATCAATCACCAAATCAACAACAAACATCCCAACCACAATCACCAGCCAACCAAAACACAGTGCCAATCTCTCGAATCCACCCTCTATCACCAAATCATCTTAAAATGCAACTTTATCAACAACCTACAAAAGCCAGAAAATTTAGCCACTGAGAGCATTTACACTGGGGAGACAGAGTTAGCCTCACAAGCAAGTATAGTTAAACTGTCATTATCCAAAACTGAATCCCCTGTACTCTCAAATGAAACTGAACCAGTCTCACCGGTCACTGATCATCATCAACAACAACAACCACATCAAGAACCAAAAGTTCAAGTTATTGAAATCAGTTCAAGTTCGGCAGGTGAAGCACATAAAGAAGTAACATATGATGAGATTGCTTCTCAACACAAGGAAAGAGAAGAAGAGGCAAACTATGTCGATGTGATTGCATATAATGAAGATAATCTAAGTGATAATGATATCCCTGTCAGCAAGAGTTATCTGGTTGCTGAGTACAACAAGCTAGTGTTGAAATCGAACAAAAGAAAGCAAAGAATACAGGAGCTGAAGGGAGTGATCAGAGAAAAGGATGAAGAGCCGATGAAACAAGAAGCTAGAATAAAAAGGTTGAGAGAAGATGCTGAATGCAAAAATGAATTCATTGATTCTCTACTTGATAAGGAGTCTGAGCTTAAAGAGTCAGCAGAAACTGAAAAGGAAGAAAAAGAAAGGATGGTGATGAAGCTTGAACAAGCAAATAACTCTATGTCTGCTCAATCAAATGTGATAAAAAGAAAAGAAGAAGAGATTGAGCAACTCAAAATGAAGATCTATGCATTAGAGTCAAATGCTGATGTTTCAACTGTTCAAACAAAACAATCTGCTGAGGCATCAAAAGAGCTAATTCAGTACTCAAGGAAGAGAAAGTATCTTGGTGCTGCAGAGAAGAAGATGGCAGCTAATGAAAGTTCTTCCAAGAAACAAAAGCTCACATCTCCTCAACACACACCAGTAGATTTATCTACTGTGAAGTCTATCTTTCACCAGGATGATGACAGTGATGAAGAGTGGAAAGAGCTGATCAAGGAAGACTCTCCAACAAATCAGGAAGTCTCAAAGGCTGATGATCTTCTGACTTCAAAAGACATATTAGAAGAGAGGCCTGAATCAACCATGTTCATGACACTCATAAACCATGGTGTCCCTTATGACATGGTTGAGAGGCTAAACATGACTGAGATGAAGAATCTGTTGAAAGAATTTAAGCTTGCTGAGTAAATACAACATGACTTGCTGGTTACAAGGCCATAACTACAAACCACATGAGCTTAAGGGAAGATCAGTAGGAGAACTTAAAAGGATGATGGAGCATGTGATGAATGTTGAGCTGGATACTGGTGTAAAATTCAGAACTGAGGCTCCACATCCATCCTATGAGCAACAAAGTAAACTTCCTGGTGACCTTATAACAGTTGAACCTAAAGATCAGCACAAAGGGAAGGACAAATTGATCAAAGAGCCAAGAGAAGTAATACTAGGCAAAGTATGGCCACTTGGCACTATAGTGAGGGAGATAACTAAACAAAAATCCACTCTGATACAACTAATAGACCACCTCACAACTCCCAGTTCTATGGAAGAGAAGAGGATCATGGCCTGAAAAAATGATCCACACTGGGATTGTGCTATTATTAAAAGAACATCTGGAAGAGTTGAATGCTTCCATGATGTATTTTCAGTGGTGAGTCTGCCAAAGAATGACATCAAAGATCTTCAAAGCCTGATCATCTGCAATTATTC
Organism: Flaveria trinervia; assembly: GCA_025506515.1. NCBI lineage: Eukaryota > Viridiplantae > Streptophyta > Magnoliopsida > Asterales > Asteraceae > Flaveria > Flaveria trinervia. The sequence goes on along the minus strand of CM046455.1, from coordinate 39,183,397 downwards.
AATTCACCCTAGAGGAAGAGACTTCTCAACTCTAGTGGGAAAGCTCAAGACTAAATTAAAGATGATGTCATCAGAGAAGCTAAAAGAGAAGATGCAGAGCATCAGAAGAGAATCAAAGGGCTTAACAGATACAAGTCCAATGCCTCAGAATCTGTAGATGATGAATTCTTGAAGAGGGTTGGCTACAAAAGTAGAACTACAAAACCAATCAAATGCATTGAGGGGACACAATTCACATACCCTATAACTGAATGGGGTTATGTTGAGAAAACAAAGGAGTTGGTGCTGCTAAGAAATGCTGAAAATAAGAAAGCTGACCTCATACCTTAATGACAAATTCTTTCCCAAGCTGGTTGATGAAAAAGCACAAAAATGATTTGTTCCTGCATGTCCATGTGATACAAGTGATTGACAAATTACATGCCAAAGCCTACAAAAGAAGAAGATTCAATGTTGGACTGCTGAAGGGACAACTTTTGATGAATTCACAGAACTCATAATTTCAGAGCAAGATGAGCTAGAAGTGGTGAATAACAACAATGTGTTAGACACACTCACTACGAAGGAAGATGTTCTAGGGATAAGCTTTGAGACTCTGAAGAAGTTCAGCAAGATGAAGATCAACTACAAGTATGATGATCAGAAGACTGCTATGTCTTACTTCTACAACAAGATCATTGCCAGAGTCAAGGAGCTTTCTGTCTTGAAGGATTGATTACAAGGATCTAAGCCTAAGGGGGAGTATTGTTAGACCTAGGAATTATAGGTCTAGATCAATTTGTATAGGCTTAGAACTTTAATCAATTCTTGTAATAACTATTTTTAATTATCATTTATTATGCATGCATTAATTATATATGATAACCCATATATGTGTATTATAGATAATTGCAGGTACAAACATTATTCTTGGTCAATTTATAATTGACCAAGTGTAAGAAACATCTACGGATGAACATTTTGTTCTTCTGTAGATATGTTTCTTACAAGTAACCTTACATCTAAAGAGCCGTTGCGGATGAACAACCAGAACTGAAGAACACGTTTCCTTCGGAAGTACAAGTTTTCTACGGAAGAACAAGATTCCTACGGAAGAATAAAACGTCTACGGAAGATAAATCGTCTACGGAAGAACAAGACTTCCACGGAAGAACATATTCCTACGGAAGACATTATTCATGCGGAGTCCAAACACTTGTATAATGCAAATGTTACAAGTCAACAAGTCAACAAGGCAGTTATGCGAATCCCAAGAAATCCGATGATTCCTTAACTCACACAAATCGAATCCCAAGAGATCCGGTGTTTCATATAACAGAAACATAATTGTCTATATATATGGATCCTAGGTTTCGATTCAAGGACGATTGTTTTTAGATGATTGATTGAACAACAACAACAATAGAAATACGACAATCACAGTCTCTCAATAAACCTTAGCAGCCGTCACATCATAACAAACTTTGATATCATTCATTCATTATTTTGTAATCATTAACATATTTTAATGAAATACATATTATTCATTAATTGTTTTTCTGTTAGTGTGTTCTTGAATATTTATTGATATTTAAAGTTATTACAAACAATTAAACCAAATTAACGTTGATTCCGCAAACGTTGACTTGCCATCAACCGACACTGATAATTCCTGATTGTGATCCTTGGATTCACACCCTAAGCTGTTAAAAGATATTTTTTTGATCATCTCACACTCTCACCGTCATCGTTCTCTGCATATGCTCTACGTCTTATCAGATACAACCTTGGTCTCATCGGTAGCCATCACGTATTGTTATCCATAAAAATATTATGTAATGCAATGTGGCTGATTTAAATGTCATAAAACTTTATATGCTGCAGTATAAATCATATGTCACACAAGATAGTTGGGTTGTATAAATTGTTTGTCACTCGTTTGCAATCGCTCGACGCTCGCTCAGAAATTTAACGCTCAAAAAATGCTCTTTTCGATTTTCCACTCGGTTATGAACAAGCCCATCAACTAGGTTCGATTTGGAAACGAGACAAGCACGAGCAAAGGTCCGCTCCAGTTCGACTCGTTGGTGAACAACCCTAGATATAGCACCGACTTTTCATTTACTATTATAAAAGTTGACAATTTAGTTTAATCAACATATAAATCATTGATATACAACCCGATCGACCTCAAATTACGTGTTGTTCAAAGATTTACAAACTTATTTTTATTTAGTTTGTTATTATGTCACGATCATTGTTAGTCTACTTAATTTTTTGGAAATCGATGTAGTTTACCAATATTATAACATATTATACACTGAGACTTCCCTCTCAACACACACACATACATATAATCAGTGTGTAAATAAAAAAGTATGTATGCATTTGTTTATTTTCTCACGGTGCCAAAGCAAAAGTGCGAGTTTAATGTTGTTTTAGCTACAAATCCAGGTTCTACATGTTCAATCTATATGACATGACACAACCTATGTGTTTGATCTTATAAAATTGGTAATCTTAAAATACCCGTTATTTTTAATATCCTTTTAAGACCATCATCTTATTAGATTATATTAATTAATGGACGTTTTACATCCAGATAATACAATTATCAGAATCCATTAAAGAATCCTTGAAAAAATGTCAATTGATCAAGTTTTACTAATCAATGATAGGATCGCTGATGCAATTCCTCTGATGGTTTCATCTGAGCAATCGATGCAAAGATTCACATGATGAGGAATAACCGGTCTTTTCTACTTTCAAGAATATTCATCCTATTAGTTTTCACTGATCAATGGAAAATCTTTGGTTTTATGTTCCTCTAAAGCTCATCAAGGATAGATTCACCTGAAGCGTAACTCGGTTACAAATTAGTTTATCTTTTAGTATGAGTCATCATTAATGACATCAGCTCGAGCTACCATAATACATGTTTCATTTAATGAGTTGCCTTTTAATTATGTAAGTAACTATTCTGAGATTAAGTAACTGAAATTGGTTATTATCAAGAGAGCTGTGAGCTTAGTGTCTGTCACACCCCTACTTATAGTGAAAACATGAGTATGCAATAACTGAATTATCATGACACATTGGATGTAAAGAGAAATACTATATGCTACTTTTTACAATGGTTCATGATGTTACTTGACACAAAAGTGACATGTACCATCGTTAGTCAATTCTTCATGAACAAATAAAAACAAACAAACACAATCCAACTCTAAATCCCACATGAGACAATTAAAGGGCAAAACACACCCTATCAAATATTCATGTTTCAAATAATAAAAATCCAATGGTCAAAGTAGGCAAACTAAAAAGTCTTCTCCTAGCTATCCAAATGATTCCAAAACTTAACTTTAGTTGTTTTTACCTTAAAAAATTATTGAAGATGTCAACACATAATTGGTGAGTTGGTAGGTTAAGAATAACAAATATTGTGTTGTGTTGTGTTGTGTTGTATGAGTAGGACATATGTGTATGTAAGTTACATATAAGAAGAATCATCCAACGATTTTTGGATTATATTCACCCATTAGTCCATTCGTGATTAATGACGACTCTACTAGCATAACAACAATCGAGGGTGGGGGTGTTAACCTAATAGTATTACCAATACATTTGTGTCAGCTCAAACCCGAAGTTAAATTCTTATGAAATAAAGAACCACATATAATTATCCATGCCATAAAGATATACAACTTGCAACACAAACAACACCTAAAAATTGTATGAAAACTTGTCATGGTATAAAATGATTTTCAGCATCCTCTTCCCCCTAATTGAAAAAAATAAATACAAAGAAACAGGGCCGCAAAACTCACCTTGATTAGTATGCAAAACATTGTAGTTAAACCACAAACTTAGCAAGCTACAAACAATGATACACATCCTTATTCAAAGCTAACTAGCTTTATTTGGTAATCTCCCTTGTTAATACCCTCATGACCCAACTTGTGTCAATAACATAAAATCATTGTTTGTCTTAGCATTTGCATGTTTACGATTATTACATAAAATTTGGTGTTACATTTATACTGCTATTTATTTGTTTACAAAAGTTACCCATTCATAAATTCAATATCACTAAACATCATATTATTAATATTGATGTCCAATTATAATATTACTTTAGTTGCTTATGTTATAATTATCTTTTTAATAATTCTTATAAAATATTTTAGCATAAGTTGCAGTTTGTGCAAAGATTTTCTAAAATATGTTTGGAGGTTGAAACAATAAAGAAATGAAGCGAATACCAATTGGATTATCAAGATAACACATGGAGTTAAGTTTTTGGGAAAAAATACATGATTTTGATAAAATATGAGAGAGACATGTGCCTCTAATTTGTAACACCCCGAAAAGTCAAAACGAGTCATCAATGCAATTGGGCTTAACTAGTGGGTATTTTATAAAAAAAATAAAAGAAGGAAATGGGTTATGGGCTAAATTAGGCTTTTTGCAAGAGCCTAAGTGATTAAGGGCCCATTATCAGCCCCCTTACCCACCAAATCAGTCACCATCTTCCTCATTTGTAACTCTAGCCATCAAGTTTTAGAGAGAGAGTAGAGAGAAAGTGAAGGAAACTCAAGATTTGGAGCTTCAAAGGTTAAGGGATTAAATATCTAAGTGTTAGAAAATCAACCATAAGAAAGAAGCAAGAAATCCATGTAAGAATCAGCCTCTAAACCCTTCTGTAGATCAAACCCGAATTCTAGGGTTTTGGGTTTTGAAAAGTTGCAAAGAATCGCATAAAGGTCACATTTTTACGTATGAAAAATGTAAAAATATTAGATATAGCCTCATGGATGATAAACTAGTATTTGGACATAAAAAGTTGTGATTTTTTGTTAAAAACGGTTGGTTTGTAATTTTCATGCGTTCTACGAAACTGTTTGTGCATCCAGCGAAATTGGGTGTTCAAGCTACGAAATTGTGAGTTTTCAGCGAAACTATAGTTTCGCAGGTAATTTCGCAGCCATGGAATCCAATGAAAGTTGGGCAAAACAACCATGCGAAGCTGGTAGCGAAATTGCCACTCAAACTGGCAGTGAATCTACTTATCAAGCAGCAAGATTAGTAGCAAATTTAGGCAGAAATTAACTCATTTGAGTGTTAACTTATCTGTAGGTTGTGTAGTGTGATCCTAGCTTAAAAAGCTTAGTTTAAAAGCTACTCACGTAGTCTAGGTGAGTTCTAGATCCCCTTATTTATAAGTTTTTCTATGTTTTAGGGCTATTATGCATACTAAATATATGTTTTTAAATGACAAGATTTTATGAGGTTTGACAGGAAGATAGACTTTTCTATAACAAAATGTGCTATATAAATGTTTAAAAATAAAATTTTTTCATGTTGACCTGGCAGCCTGGCCCCGGCTAGGGGCATTGCCCCTTAAACCCCATTAGGTGTTCCTGCCCCTAGCACCCCCCTATGAGGGCCTGCCGCCCCCGAATACCCGGTGTCCCGTGGAGGGTCGGATATGTTCTATGATGACTTGTACTTGGTATGCTATGTACTTAATAAATTAAGTATTATATATTAAAGTGGAAGATAATATAAATAAGAAGTAGAACTTAACGAATGTTACCCCAGGCCTTTTGATGATGAAAGTGTTGCAAGCATTATGATATACTTCACTTATTTGAGTCTGATGTATTAGATGGATCCGTATTCATGAGTGGGCTATGTGCCTTGCAGTGTGGATCAACTATCGAGTGTTAGCTACCATTTTCATGTGTACTGACAAGGATCGACATTCATTGTCAATCACAGGGAGCTCTTGCTTTGTGCAATGTTGTTTATGATGAAGTGAAAGATAATAAAAGAAGGAAAGATAATGAACATACTTATTAAGACGCTAGTGTTATGTATTATAATGTATGCATGGTCATTATAAAAATGATAAAGTTTATATCATCTTATATTAACTAAAACTAAAACTCACTCAGCAAAGCTAACTTTTATGTATAATAGTTGACAGGTAGATGATGCTGTTGAGGATGGCACAAGGTGGAAAGCTACTTGGATGGCAATGGATGACATTTATGTTTATGAAATCTCTTATTGTAATTTAAGACAATATACTATGTTTTTATTCTATTTTGAAAGATAAATGAAAGATTACAATATGAACTATAGGTTTTTAGTGAATGTTTATTTCATTCCGTTACAAATTTTACTATTTAAATTATTTTATGCTATGATTAACCAACTATGAGGCTTCTCGAGAACGGGGCCTTACAAAATTCGGACCAATTAAAATTTCTGAAAATTCAGTTTTGATCAGTCTTTTATTATTAAATGTTTGGGGCTAAAAACTTGTCGGTTTTGACAAGACCACTTGGCTTGGAAAGTAGACTATTTGAACTTAGTTTTTGTAAGCCCCTGTTCCCGGAACGCTCACAGCTGGTCAATCATTGCATATAAAACATATAATACATTAACTTTACTATAACATTGAAGTGGAAATATTAAGATAACTTTTCATCTCGATATAAATGCTTTTGCAAGTTAATACAACATTCGTTACAAAACATCGTTGTTCGCATTACAATGCAAAAACATCAATCAAAAGAATGCCATCCAAAAATGAGCCAAGTAGTTGCCCCATGCCATCCTCAGCAACTATTACCTGCCAACTGGAAACACATAAAAGTCAGCGTTGCTGAGTGAGTTCTAGTTTTAAAATAAAATGTACTTTACTTTCTTTCAAAACCGTTCTATACTTTCATATATGATCACACATCATACGTACACGTAGATAATAACATTATTATCTTCCTTTACTGTTCATCACTTTCTTTCTTTATCTCTTTCCGAATCAGCGTCATCATCTATACCCCAAATGTAAGCACAAAGCGGGTACTAGGCCGAAGATCATATTTGACTTCCATAACGCACATAGCCTGACAGCAGGACCAGGGCAAGCGACAAAGATCCTAACTGTTACTACACCCCAAACATATGCACAAAGTGGGTACTTGCCCTAATATCATAAATGACTTCCATAACGCACATAGCCCGGCACCAAACCAGGGTGAGTATCCACTATAACCCACGTACTATACAACTGGTCGTCACAAAGACTAGACCCTTGCGTGCATCCTTATGGGTTAGCTAAACCACACACAGTTGAGCTTACGACATTTTAGAGTCGTGCACCTTCGTACAATTGCTTGCAAGCCTTTCTTACTTTCTCTTTCATTAATGCATGCATTCTATCATTATATTCTTTTTTTATTATCTTTCCACTTTACGTTACATAATACTTGTTGGGTTTTGTAGATGTTAATCAAAGACATATTAACTATTAACATGTAAAACGCAGCGGATTTTCAGTTCAAATAAGGGTTAATGTATCATATACATTATGTTAAAGCAAAACCCAAAACAAGGATCTTATTATATGAATAACACACTATCACAACATACATATATCAACCATATATACTACCTTTAGAAACGTGGAATGGAGGTTAGGAGATGATGTTGAATGTCAAGACTTCAAAGTAGAAATCCTCAAGAGATGATACCCCAAGCTTCCTCCAAACACCCACTTGCTAGGTCTTGCAACACCAACCTCAAAGACACTCTTGAGGATCGATTTTTCAGCCAAAAACAACACTTGTTTTGAGCTGGAAATGCTTCTATTTTCTGCTCCCAAAACCGAGTTCTATGGAGAGATTGGAGAGAAATTCCTTTCTATGTGTGTGTGAGAGAAGGTGTAATCTTGGAAGAGTGTTGTAATGAATAAATTTGCAAGGACCAAGATGTACATCAAGAGCCTTGCAAGCCCCAAGGGCGGCCGAAATGTGGACAAGAGGGTCCCTCTCATTTTTGATTTTTTATCCAAAACACACTTACACTCTATTGATTTTATAAGATTAAAACCCTTTTATCTTATAAAATTAATACACTTTTGTTTATATTATTTAACCAACTTAAATAATAGAAACAAGTAATTTCTCATGAACAATTATCCATATAATGTTGTTCATCATCAAAAGCAATGTTTTAGAAAACCCGGTTTCTATGTTGGTGCTTATATATTTGTTTGATCTTATCAACGAATAATATTTATCGGTGTTTGTTTTGCTTGTTATTGGGTATGACCCGACTTGGATCATATCACACTAGCCACATCAATTTAGTATGTATCTTGGGCAGATCAAATCCTTCAATCTCCCACTTGCACAAGATTCATAGAGAATTGATGCAAGTAGCAAATAACGCCTAGCAACGGTTTGCTACCCCTAATGTATATGACTAAGTGCCATTCAATAACATCATCCCTTTCAAGTACCCTACTTGAATATGATTTAGGTGAATAAATCATTTATCCTTTTGTTACAGATGTCATGTTAAATCCTAGAGACATAGAATAGTCATTCTCCGTTGATTTAACTTTAACAGGCCTTAGACATCTAACTCTTAACGAATAAGAGGAACAAATTCCATCTTGACTACATACGTCTCTCACAATCACCTTATATTATACCCGAACTCAGCCTTATGTACTGCCAATATTTCAGAACAGCAAAGAACTAACTTAAAGTACAATACTTGGTGAATATCAAGACCCAATATGTATCTCAGGTATGAGGATACAATGATATTCGCCTTTACTCAATATCTCTTATGACTAATCACAAAGATTCCATGCAGAAATAATTGAGAGCGGGTCAGTCCAATATCCATATCCCATAGATATCAATGAACCTTGGTAGCAACGTCTTGCTCTATATTCATACTTAGTGAATATCAACCAATCCAAGTTCATTATAGTCTTACATTCATAGTTGTTCCCACAAGTACGATCGACTACGGACGTTTTAGAATAACTTACTTATTCACGGATTTAAACATGTTAAAATAGAAGAACAAATGAAAATTATAACCATATAATTAAGTCAAATTACATAAGTTCCAATATCCAAATACAAAATTTGATCAAGTCCAATTACTAGAATATCGAAGTCCTAAGGCCCAAGTATGACTTTCATGCTTTGACCTGTCTAGGAGCTTCGTGAATGGATCCGCAATGTTTTGATCGGTGTGAACTTTGCGAATACATATCTTTCCCTTTTCAACTTCATCCCTAATGTAGTTGAATCTCCGTTCAATGTGCCGAGTCTTTTGATGAGCACGAGGTTCCTTGATTTGAGCAATCGCGCCCTCGTTGTCACAAAAGATCTCTAGGGGTCTTGAATGGTAGCAACGACCCCTAGATCAGCAATGAACTTCCTAAGCCACGCAGCTTCTTGAGCTGCCAGTGAAGCGGCGATGTATTCAGATTCTGTTGTAGATAATGCCACTACATCTTGCTTTGAGCTCTTCCAAGAGACCGCTCCTCCATTCATAATGAAGACATATCCCGACTGTGATCGAGAATCATCTCGATCAGTTTGGAAACTTGCATCTGTGTAACCCTTTACCACGAGCTCCTCCTCACCAGATCCATATATTAAGAACATATCCTTAGTGTTCCTAAGGTATTTCAAAATACTCTTAACAGCCATCCAATGACTATTACCAGGATTCTGCTGATATCTGCTTGTCATACTTAGAGCATATGACACGTCCGGCCTAGTACATATCATTGCATACATGATGGATCCTATAGCAGACGCATATGGGACTCCACTCATTCTTTCTTGTTCAACCTTTGAACTAGGGCATTGAGATGAGCTCAATATAGTCCCCTTTTGAATAGGTACCAGACCTTTCTTAGAATTCTCCATCTTGAACCTTTTCAAGATCTTATCAATGTATGCACTTTGGTTTAAACCTATCAGTCGTCTTGATCTATCCCTATAGATCTTTATACCCAAAATATAGGTGGCTTCACCAAGATCTTTAATGGAAAAACAGCTTCCAAGCCAGGCTTTTACACCATCCAAGGTTGGAATGTCGTTTCCAAATAGTAAAATGTCATCAACATATAATACAAGGAAGGTGATAGTGCTCCCACTAGCTTTCTATATACAGGCTTCATCAGCGTTTTTGATGAAGCCAAATTTCTTTACTTCATCATCAAAACGGTGATTCCAGCTTCTTGATGCTTGTTTCAATCCATAGATTGACTTCTTTAACTTGCATACCTTTTCAGGATGTTTTGGATCGACAAAACCTTCAGGCTGTTTCATATGGACATCTTCCTCAAGATATCCATTAAGGAAAGCGGTTTTGACGTCCATTTGCCATATCTCATAGTCATAATATGCTGCTATGGCAAATAATATCCTAATAGACTTTAGCATTGCCACAGGTGAAAAGGTTTCATCATAATCAACCCCTTGAGTTTGAGTGAAACCTTTTGCTACAAGTCTAGCTTTATAGGTATCCAAGTTTCCATGCATATCGGTTTTCTTCTTGAAAACCCACTTACTCCCAACTATCTTGGACTTAAGAGGTGGTGTAACCAATTCCCAGACTTGGTTATCATACATGGATTGCATCTCAACGTTCATGGCTTCTTGCCATTTGTCACAATCAGGTTTTGATATTGCATCTTGGTATGTGGTTGGTTCATCTGAATCTACCACATAGCATCCATCCATGAAAAATCCATATCTCTCAGGAGGAACACTAATTCTACCAGATCTGCGAACGTTTTGTGTATTTTGATCATCCATATGATCATTCTCAACATCCTCATGTTGATTGCTAGTATTAACCAATTGTGTATCTTCTTGTGAATCATGAACCTCTTCAAGTTCCACTGTTCTTCCGCTAGTTTCTTCCAAAGAAACTTAGTTTCCAAGAACTCTGCCTTTCGAGCAATAAACACTTTCTGCTCTGTCGGATCATAGAAATAATATCCAATACAATCTCTAGGATATCCGATGAAGATACACTTCGTGGATCGCCCTTCCAGTTTGTTCTGAGTGTATTGCTTAGGATAAGCTTCACACCCCCAAACTTTCAAATATGATAATGATGGAACCCTTCCATGCCATACTTCGAAAGGTGTCCTTTCCACTTTCTTGGTTGGGGCCATATTTAAAATACGGGCCGCGGAGAGCAACGCGAAACCCCAAAATGACAGAGGTAGTGTACTTCTAGCCATCATAGATCGAACCATATCCAATAGAGTTCGATTCCTCCTCTCAGACACACCATTATGTTGTGGTGTTCCAGGTGGAGTTAGTTGTGAGACAATCCCACAACTTCTAAGATACTCTTGAAATTCACTACTTAGGTATTCACCTCCTCTATCTGTGCGAAGAACCTTGACCGTTTTGTTCAGTTGATTTTCAACTTCATTCTTGAATATTTTGAACATTTCAAAAGATTCATGTTTGTGTCTTAACAAGTACACATACCCATAACGACTATAATCATCGGTAAAGGTAATGAAGTATCTTTCACCATTCCTAGTCATTGGTTTAAAAGGTCCACATACATCCGAATGTATGATCCCTAATAAATCTTTCGCCCTTTCATTAGTCCCACTAAAAGGGGCCTTTGTCATTTTACCTTGTAAGCAAGACTCGCACACATCGAATGAATCATTTTCATTGGTTTTCAAAAGACCATTCTTTTGAAGTTTATGCATACGATTCTTATTTATGTGTCCAAGGCGACAATGCCAAAGATAGGAATCACTCAAATCTAATTTGAGCCTTTTGGTGGTTGCTTGGTACATTGAGCTATCATATGTTGTGTTATCATGAACCAATTCATAAATACCATTACAAGGAATAGCCTTAAAATAAAACACATGATTCAAATAACATGAATATCATTGTCAACAAATTTGAAATCATAATCATATTGTCTTAAACGGGAAACAAAATGATGTTCCTAGTCAAACTAGGAGCATACAAAATATTCTTTAAAATAACTTCCAAACCACTTGGAAGCTTCAAAACATAGTCTCCTTGGGCTTCCACATGAACCTTTGCACCATTGCCCATGAAGAGACTAACTTCCCCTTTTGAATAATGCTTACTTCTTTTGAACCCCTGCAACAAATTGCAAATATGAGTTCCACATCCGGTATCTAATACCCATGTGTTAGAAGAAATTACATTTAGCTCAACATGTATCATAAAGATTGTACCTGAGGTTTGCCCGTCCCTCTTCGACCTCAACGCTTTGAGATAGACCGGACAATTGCGTTTCCAATGGCCTACCTCACCACACTCAAAACAAGGGTCATCTTGAGCAACCTTTTGCTTCTTTTCTTTTGGTTGGGGGGTTCCATTTTTGCCTTTCCCTTTCCCTTGACGTGCCCCTTCCCTTTGGCAACGCTTGCCTTAGGGTTGGGGAGGTGCCTCTTCCTACTACCTCCTTCATTGATCGTAAGGACCGGCAGAACCTTTCTACCCATGCCCGCCTCGGCCGTTTTTAGCATTGAATGAAGCTCACCAATGCTCTTGTCCCAACCATTCATGTTATAGTTCATAACAAAACTATCAAACTTCTTTGATAGAGAGTTGAGGATCAAATCCGTTGCCAACTCGTTGGACACACGACAGTTAAGCCTTTCGAGGCGATCAATGTGGCTCTTCATCTTAAGAACGTAGGATGACACCGATTGGGTCTCGTCCATCCGACATGCATGGAGCGCTCGAACCGTTTCGAAGCGCTCTACCCTTGATTGTTGTTGGAACATTTCCTTCAACTGGGTGATCATGTCAAAGGCATTGTGGTTTTCAAAGTCCTTTTGCAAGTCGGGAATCATACTCGCTAGCATGAGACATGAGACTTGCACGGAGTCCTCGGTGTACTTGACCCACTCGGCAAAGGCCTCAACGTCACTCTCATCGGGTTGATCGGGAATGGGATCGTCTAACACATAGGACTTCTTTTCTTGCTTGAGAACTATTCTCAAGTTTCGATACCAATCCATGAAGTTCCCATGGTTTAGACGTTCCTTTTCGAGGATCGTTCTTAGTGATAGGTTATGGACGGTCGGGATAGCGTTGTTGTTGTTAGCCATCTACAATTTACAAAGTTCAAATTTTAGTATTTCGATGTTTAAGCAATTTTTAATTATTAATACCCTTTTACGTCTCATAGACAATTAATAATTAAAACTAGAATCCAACGTTACATTTAAATATCGGTTAGGTGACCTTTATCCCTTTATTTAAATTAACAAGGTAGTCAACGTTTTGACAATTGTAACCCATTACAATTTCTAGTTTTTATGGGATCGTTTTAAACATCTTATGTTTAGTTTGGCATGTTAATCCCATCAACACGTTTGTACGTCATGCTTCGGTGATCCTAATGCATGATTTCCAAATCAAGTCGTCCTACTTAGACACACGTGTGGTATCACTAATATAAGTGGTTAGGTGACCTTTATCCCACAAATATAGTAATTTCACCTCAACTTCTCAAGTTTCTACATTTATGGTTAGGTGACCTTTCCCATAAATAAGTTACAAGTGAATTGAGTGTTGTTTAAAAGGATGGTGTTAAACTTGTTTTTTTAAAAAAGGGTTTTGAAGTTTCTAAAACTTAGTTATAGAAAACCTTTTATACCATACAACTTGTATGCATTCAAATGCATGGTATTATTTGAAAAACAATTTTTAAGGTTCCTTTTAATAAAACCCATTTTTATTAAATCATTAACCCTTAATAAACTCATTTTATTAATCCATTTAATGATTATAAAGAACCATTTTTATGCTTGATGCGCCATAGTTGTTAAACTAGTTTGTCAATATTCAATCCAAACAAACACAACCAAGATAACCAAACAAACAAGCAAACATAATTAATAAGTGCACAACCAAAGCCAATAATTTTGAACACACTTGCTTGCCATAACAAGTGTGTTAAGGAGTCAATCCAAAGGTAAAACATGACACATTGTTGAGTTGATGAACTCCCACTTGAACTTGCATCCAAATGCTTCAAGTATGCCTTTTGTGTTGTGATTCCATCATCATCTTTAGGCTTCCTTATGTGTTACAAAACAGCCCCCAAAGCTTATTACATAGAAAAGGTCCTAATACATTTTTCTAGTAAAAAGATACAAGCTAATCTATTTATTACATACCAAATGAAATAAATAAATTACATATGCTTTATTACATCCAAATGAAACACAATCACAAATAATCAATCACAAGGTCATGGCTAGGCTTTGTGCACTTAGAACACATCCAAAACAAGTCCAAAACGATAATGTGGCAGCCCCTTTTAACCCAAGTTTTTGGCCAACACAAACCAAGAACATGTGGGTTTATGTCCAAACAAACAAACCATCATATGATCTATATTTTCAAGATCTTTACATGCATATAAAGTAATATCTTGAAAACAAAGGGACTTCCATGAAAAGAAATTTCCAGCCCACTTTTTAGAGAAAAAGGACCCGAAAATTTCATGTTGGAAGCATGTATCCATATAATCCGGCTCTAGATGCCATTGTTGGGTTTTGTAGATGTTAATCAAAGACATATTAACTATTAACATGTAAAACGCAGCGGATTTTCAGTTCAAATAAGGGTTAATGTATCATATACATTATGTTAAAGCAAAACCCAAAACAAGGATCTTATTATATGGAATAACACACTATCACAACATACATATATCAATATATACTACCTTTAGAAACGTGGAATGGAGGTTAGGAGATGATGTTGAATGTCAAGACTTCAAAGTAGAAATCCTCAAGAGATGATACCCCAAGCTTCCTCCAAACACCCACTTGCTAGGTCTTGCAACACCAACCTCAAAGACACTCTTGAGGATCGATTTTTCAGCCAAAAACAACACTTGTTTTGAGCTGGAAATGCTTCTATTTTCTGCTCCCAAAAACCGAGTTCTATGGAGAGATTGGAGAGAAATTCCTTTCTATGTGTGTGTGAGAGAAGGTGTAATCTTGGAAGAGTGTTGTAATGAATAAAGTTTGCAAGGACCAAGATGTACATCAAGAGCCTTGCAAGCCCAAAGCGGCCGAAATGTGGACAAGAGGGTCCCTCTCATTTTTGAATTTTTTATCCAAAACACACTTACACTCTATTGATTTTATAAGATTAAAACCCTTTTATCTTATAAAATTAATACACTTTTGTTTAATATTATTTAACCAACTTAAATAATAGAAACAAGTAATTTCTCATGAACAATTATCCATATAATGTTGTTCATCATCAAAAGCAATGTTTTAGAAAACCCGGTTTCTATGTTGGTGCTTATAAATATTTGTTTGATCTTATCAACGAATAATTATTTATCGGTGTTTGTTTTGCTTGTTATTGGGTATGACCCGACTTGGATCATATCACACTAGCCACATCAATTTAGTATGTATCTTGGGCAGATCAAATCCTTCAATACTTATCATTTCTTTCACAACTATAAAACGTAAAGCCACGAAAAATAAACGTACATAATATGGAACACAAACATAACCATACAAAATGTCACTATATGAGGCATCATCATACATGTCATAACAATCATCATACATGCCATAACATAGTCCATACATCAACAAAAGTCAACTTATTTCACCCCCGGGCACATCCCAAATCAAAGCCTACATTCCATTTTTTCCCCAAAAATAAGAAAATATTCGAAGTCTTTAGGCGCATGCACTATTCAAGCGCATGGCCTTTCTGGGCGCATGGGGAACACTTAGGCGCATGGGAGATTTTCAGGCGCATGGGAGATTTTCAGGCGCATGGGAGATTTTCAGGCGCATGGGAGATTTTCAGGCGCATGGCCACTGTTAGGGCGCATGGACAACACAGTCATTTCTCGACAAATTCTAGGCGCATTCGCACTATGTAGGCGCATGAGTGCGTGGGCGCATGTACACTTAGTAAATGTCAACCTATTTCTAGGCGCATGGGTACTATTTGGGCGCATGAGATTTTGGGCGCGTGGGAACACTTAGGCAGTTATTTTGGTTGGGCGCATGGGCCACTGTTTAGGTGCATGGGCAGACTAATTCACACTTAAACAACATAATTTAGTCCCCAATCATCATATAACATGTTCTAAGCTTAAATCATACATCCTTAGTCATAGAAACACATTCATATCATCATAACACATACATTACCCAAAATCAAATCCCACCCGCAACACAAACACATACACACATACAGGTATAAATCCTAACTTTATAAAAACATTCATACATGCATTTCTAGCCCCAAAATAGATTAAAATAAGTAAAAAGGAGTTCTAGAACTCACCTTAGCAATCTGTTAGGTATGACTTCCTTCAAAACCCGTTTGCTACAAGTTCAACACCTAAAACCCACCAAAAACACACACCCGAACACACACAACACATATAAGCATACAACCGAGGCTAAGGCCAGTTAAGAATCATCACAAAACCATGAATTCTTAACTTGAATTCGACTTTCTGCTCTTGTTCGTCTTCAAACCCGATAGTTTTCAGCTCCTGCTTTCTCTCTTTAAAGAAAATCCAAATGATATGTTTTGAAGAGAGGGTGATGGGTGGCCATCACCTTTATCACCAACTTTTAAAATATTTTGTCTTTTTGAAACTTTTAACCCCTTAGCTTGGGTTAAATTGCTTTTCTTTCTTTTTCTTCTTTTTATTCTTTCTTTTCTTTCTTATCTTACAGAAATAACCGGCTGTTAGAAATCACCCCTTATTTAGGTTTCGTCCCCGAAACCTGTTATTCCTCAAACAATTGTGGGTAATGCTATCTCATCTCTTCTCCGTCTCCCACATAGACTCAGATCCAACCCTGTGCTTCCACTATACATGCACAAGAGGAACCATTTTATTCCTTAACCTCTTCTCTTTATGATCAATGATCTCCACTGGTTGCTCCACATAATTGAGCCATTCATCTACCTAGATATCCTCTAGTGGTACAATCATATCCTTGTCTGCTAAACACTTTCTCGATGAGATACATGGAATGTCGGTGTGAATTTCACTTAACTCATCTGGTAACTCTAGTCTATAGGCCACCTTTCCTACTCGAGCAATGATTCAGAAAGGCCCTATGTACCTCGAGCTCAACTTGCCCCGCTTTTTGAACCGAATGATACCTTTCCAAGGTGAGACTTTCAACATAACTCTATCACCCCCTGGAACTCAATCGGTCTACGTCGTTTATCATACGACTTTTGCCTATCTTTAGATGCGTTGATAAAGGCCTTGATCCTTTCCACCTTCTTAGTCATACCTTGACCACCTCGACGCTCCCTAACTCTTTATGGCCAATATCACTCCAACACATTGGCGTTCTGCATCTCCTACCATATAGCATCTCATAAGGAGGCATACTAATACTGGCATGGTAGCTATTGTTATATGAGAACTCAGCTAATGGTAAGTGGTCATCCCAACTTCCTCCAAAGTCAATGACACATGCCCGAAGCATATCTTCTAGCATCTGAATGGTCCTTTCTGACTAACCATCTGTCTGGGGATGATAAGCCGTGCTAATATGTTACCTCATCCCCATCTCATCTTGAAATTTCTTCCAAAATTTAGATGTAAATCGGGTGTCACGATCAGACACAATAGACACCGGCACACCATGATGAGTTACAATCTCCTTGATGAAAAGATCAGCCAACCTCTCACATGAATATGTCTTGCGGATCAGTAGGAAGTGAGCACTCTTCGTCAAACGGTCAACTATCACCCATATTACATCATACCCTCACACGGTACGCGGTAGCTTTGTAATAATGTCCATGGTGATATGCTCCCACTTCCATTGCGGTATATCCAATGGTTGGATCTTCCCATATGGCCTTTGGTGGTCGGCCTTCACTTGTAAACAAGTAAGGCACATACTCACATCTTCCGCTACATTGCTTTCATACCCGACCACCAATAATCTTTCTTCATGTCTAATACATCTTTTTAGCACCGAGATGAATGGAGTATCAAGTCTTATGGCTTCATCCATAATCTCACACGTAGATCCCCAAATTGAGGAATCCATATCCGTCTGAACCGGGTTCTAACACCGAGTGTGCTTTCACCCAACTCGGCGACCAGACCTTGCATTCTTTAAGAGTTAAGATGATCTTCCTTCAATGCCTCATCTTGAAACTCTTTGACCTATGTCAACACATCAGAGATCATAACCAACTGATAAGCCTTCACCCAATCGGCTCAGGTCTCTCCTTTCGACTAAGGGCATCCGCCACCACGTTGGCTTTGCCTGGATGGTAATGGATCTCACAATCATAATCTTTTATGAGCTCCAACCTTCGTCGCTGCCTCATGTTCAGATCTTTCTGCTCGAAGAAGTACTTCGAGCTCTTGTGGTCATTGAATATAGTGCACTTCGTCCCGTATAGGTAGTGCCTCCAAATCTTTAACGCAAAGACCACAACTGCTAGCTTCAAATCATGAGTAGGATAATTAACATCATGAACTTTTAACTGTTGGGATGCGTAGGCTATAACCTTTCCACTTTGCATCAACACACATCCCAACCTCGAGTAAGAAGCATCTGAATAAACCACTAAATCTTCGCTTCCATCGGGTAATGATAGAACAGGAGCTTGAGTTAACATCGACTTTACTCTTTGAATGCCTTCTCCTGAGCTTAACCCCATACAAAGTTCACATCCTTGCGGGTCAACTTGGTTAGTGGAGAAGCTATCTTGGAGAAGTCGTGAATAAATATTTTGTAATAACCCACCATACCCAAGAAACTACGAATCTCGGATGGCATCTTTGGTGACTTCCATTGCATCATTGCCTCCACCTTTGCCGGGTCTACCATAATCACTTCGGGATTCACTACATGATCCAAGAACCGAACTTTGTGCAACCAGAATGCGCATTTGGAGAATTTAGTATATAGTTTCTCCCATCTCATGTTTCCAACACCTCTCAAATATGACCGGTATGCTCCTCCTCACTCTTTGAATAAATCAAGATATCATCGATAAACACTATCACTGATTTATCCAACATCGGCCAACACCTCGATTCATTAAGTCCATAAAAGCAGCTAGTGTGTTGGTTAATCCAAAGACATAACAAGAAACTCGTAGTGTCCATAACGCGTGCGAAAAGCTGTTTTAGGAATATCCTGCTCCTTCACCTTCAACTGATGGTAGCCAAATTGAAGATCTATCCTTGTGAACCAACTGGCACCCTGGAGCTGATCAAATAGGTCGTTAATTCATGGTAAGGGGTACATATTCTTCATTGTCAGCTTATTCAGTTCACGGTAGTCTATACTCATCCTCATGCTACCATCATTCTTCTTCACGAATAAGACCGGAGCACCCCAATGAGAGATACTCGGTCTAATGAACCCGTTATCAAGAAACTCCTGTAATTGCTCCATCAACTCCTTCATCTCAGTCGGAGCCAACCGATACAGTGCCTTAGCAACAAGCTGGGCACCTTCTATCAAGTCAATCTGAAACTCGATCTCACGGTCAGGTGGCACTCCAGGTAAGTCTTCGGGAAACACGTCTGGAAATTCAACACAACCGGTACATCAGGCAGTTGTGGTGTTGCCGTATCCACGTCCTTTACGTAAGCCAAATAAGCGCTACATCCATGGCTCATGCACTTTCCCGCCACCGCCATCGAAATCACTTTCGGGATCATCGTGACTCGATCACTATAAACCGTCACCAAACTCCTATCAGGCGCTGTCAATCAAATCATCTTCTTGCGACACACGATGTTCGCCTCTTAGTCCGCCAACCAATCCATTCCAAGGACTATATCGGAACCCGCCTAGGGTCATCACGAATGGTCTAACAGGGAACTTGTGACCTTTTAATTTTACATCCACCTTCTATCATCTCAGAGATCCTGGTAGACTTACCTATGGCAGTTTCTACATCAAAGTGCGTATCTATACTCTTACTACTAATAGGCAATTTAGCACAGAAAGCAGCAGAAATACAACTTTTACT
Organism: Flaveria trinervia; assembly: GCA_025506515.1. Classification (NCBI taxonomy): domain Eukaryota; kingdom Viridiplantae; phylum Streptophyta; class Magnoliopsida; order Asterales; family Asteraceae; genus Flaveria; species Flaveria trinervia. The sequence goes on along the minus strand of CM046455.1, from coordinate 39,163,538 downwards.
AACACCAAAATCAAATAACACAGAGGCTAAAGTTTGGTTTACTAGAAACGTACCTGACATAACATCAGGGTCCGTCTTAGCCTCCTCCTGTGTCATCGTGAATGCTCTGGCACTCACCCTCTACCCTTCACCTCCAGCCTTCTTCACTCCCGAACCTTCAACCCTTGGCTTCTTGCGGTCCCTACTCATGTGGCCCTCCTTGCCACAAGTATAGCACCACCTTACCTCGTAGTTCTTTGACACATGTCTGGTCCCCCCATAACGGAAACATACATTAGATCCCACTCTACATTCCCTAGTGTGCTCTCGTCCACACTTAATACACCTACTCGGCCCCGCACCGGATATGACCACATGTCGGTCATCCACCCATGCACCTTTGTTGCTTGGAGCGGCTCTGCCACGTCCAGATTGTTTCCCATTCCAATTCCGGTCACCACCACTCCTCTTGCTGACTTCAGCCACCACCATAGTCCGCTTATCATACAATCTCTCTGCCAAGTCAACTGCCGACCTAAACGTGCTCGGCCAGGTAGAGATCATGTGCTTACGGACATCCGCCGGCAATTCCTGGATATAACTCTTAATCTTTCGTGACAGAGGTGTCACCTGATCCGGCACCAGCCGTGCCATCTCATTAAACTTCATGGTGTATTGCTGATGTGTCATTGTTCCCGCCTCTAGCTGCAGGAACTCCCTTTCCACCTTATCCATTTCCCTATGATGATAGAACTCCTTGATCTCCAACTTCTTCATAGCCTCGTGCCGCCTCCTGCACATGCTCTTCTTCTTCCTCCTCATCATCGAAGAGGACCGTCTTAGTCTCCGGTCGCTCCCGTCCTCCCGAGGACCGGTTCCTCTCCCTTCTTTCTCCTCCCCGCACCGCCTTTATCACCTCTGTCACCACAGACGGTAGGATTGTTTGCATGACCTGATCACCTCTTCAACAACAACTTCCTCCACTGTGGCTCTTAAGTTAGCACTCTCGTCCCTGGCCTCCGGATAAGGGGTCTCGGGTTCTTCATGAACCACCTCTTTGGCTCTAGCCTTCCTCTGTGACCCGTGGTTCAGCACCACGTCCACCACGACCTCCACCACACAAAGCTTTTGAAGATCTACCACCGGCCATCCTCTAAACACACTATAAGATTCAACACTAACATGGTCATTCAAGGGAATAGCTTAGTTTATGTCAAGTATAGTAAGTCCTAATTACAATGGCCAGTTATGATTAGCCACTTACTTTACTCTTCATACCCCAAGCATTTCTTATCCTAACTACATCAGTATCTAAATCTACTACCATCACATAAACCACATAACATGCGCACATAATGCCTGTTAACATTAAGAAAATACCTGATGGCATGCAGCTACTCGGACTGACATCCCTTCTTTTTCCATCCCATTTTCAGTTTAAGTTTAGGTTTCTTTTGAAAATTTACCCGTTTCACTTAAACTTTGGCTTTGATACCAACTTGTAAGGCCCTGTTCCTGGGATGCTCACAGCTGGTCAATCATTGCACATAAAACATATATATACACTAAATTTAATAAAACATTATAGTGGAAACATTAAGATAACTTTTCATCTCAATATAAATGCTTTTGCAAGTTAATACAACATTTGTTACAAAACATTGTTTGTTCGCATTACAATGCAAAAACATTATTCAAAATAATGCCATCCAAAAATGAGCCAAGTAGCCACCCCATGCCATCCTTAGTAACCATTACCTGCCAACTGGAAACACATAAAAGTTAGCATTGCTGAGTGAGTTCTAGTTTTAAAATAAAATGTACTTTACTTTCTTTCAAAACCGTTCTATACTTTCATACATGATCACACATCATACGTACACATAGATAATACATTATTATCTTCCTTTACTGTTCATCACTTTTGGTCTTTATCTCTTTCCGGATCAGTGTCATCAGCTATACCCCAAACGTATGCACAAAGCGGGTACTGGGCCGAAGATCATAATTGACTTCCATAACGCACATAGCCTGCACCAGCACCGGGGCAAGCGACAAAGATCCCAACTGTATACTACACCCTAAACGTATGCACAAAGCATGTACTGGGTCGAAGATCATAAATGACTTCCATAACACACATAGCCTGGCACCAACATCGGGGTGAGTATCCACTATAAACCATGTACTATACAACTGGTCAGTCATAAAGACTAGACCCCTGCGTGTATCCTTATGGGTTAGCTAAACCACACATAGTTGAGCTTCGACATTTTAGATTCGTTACTTTCTCTTTCATTAATGCATGCATTCTATCATTATGTTTCTCTTTTCATTATCTTCCACTTTACGTTACCTAATATATTATCTTTTATTTCACAACTATAACACGTAAAGCCACGGAAAATAAACATACATAACATGGAACACAAACATAACCATAAAAAACATCACTATACGAGGCATTATCATACGTGTCATAACAATAATCACACATGCCATAACATAGCCTATACATCAACAAAAGTCAACATACTTCACCCCGGGCACATTCCAAGTCAAAGCCTACATTCCACTTTTTCCCCAAACATTAGAAAATATTCGAAGTCTTTAGGTGCATGGGCACTATTCAAGCACATGGCCTTTCTGGGTGCATGGGGAACACTTAGGTGCATGGGAGATTTTCAGGTGCATGGGCACTATTGGGGTGCATAGGCAACACTTAATCATTTCAGGGCAAATTCTAGGCGCATGGGCACTATGCAGGCGCACGAGTGCCTGGGCGCATGAACACTTAGTAAATTTCAACCTATTTCTTGGCGCATGGGTACTGTTTGGGAGCATGGGCCACTGTTTAGGCGCATGGGTAGACTAATTCACACTTAAACAACATAATTTAGTCCCCAATCATTACATGACATGTTCTAAGCTTAAATAATACATCCTAAGTCTTAGAAACACATTCACATCATCCTAACACATACATTGCCTAAAATCAAACCCCACCCGTAACACAAACACATACACACATATGGGTATAAATCCTAACTTTATAAAAACATTCATACATGTATTTCCAGCCCCAAAATAGTTAAAACAAGTAAAAAGGGGTTCTAGAAGTCACCTTAGCAATCTCTTGGGTATGACTTTCTTCAAAACCCGTTTGCTACAAGTTCAACACCTAAAACCCACCAAAAACACACACCCGAAGACACACAACACATATAAGCATACAACCGAGGCTAAGGTCAGTTAAGAATCATCATAAAATTGCGAATTCGACTTTCTGCTCTTGTTCCTCTTCAAACCCAAGAGTTTTCAGCTCCTGCTTTCTCTCTCTAAAGAAAATCCGAATGATATGTTGTGAAGAGAGGGTGATGGGCGACTATCACCTTTATACACCAACTTATAAATCTTTTGTCCTTTTGACACTTTTAACCCCTTAGCTTGGGTTAAATTGCTTTTCTTTCTTTTTCTTCACTTTTATTCTTTCTTTTCTTTCTAATCTTAAAGAAATAACTGCGTTTTACAGTTTTAGACTCAAAATTATTTCATTTTGAACTTCGTACAACCAAGTTACGACTTGTACAAAAGACCAAGTTTTCTTAAAACAAGCTGTCTAAAAAGCCAACCTTTATCCTTTGCACCAAATTTCACAATTTGTTTATTATACTCACCCTAAAACCCCCAACTAATGAATATTTTATATCCTATTTAACTTGTTAAGTTGAACTAGACTATTATTTAGGCATTGATCTCAATTCCATTTTGTTAAATCAAATTTTGGTAATCTTGGTTCGCATTCTTTGTAGATTAACATCTAAACTATAATGTTTTTCAAATCTGATCGTGTTTAATCGTTCTAGTAACATTCACTTAATTTTCTTATGATGACATTTTGTCAAAATGTCTAAAAGGACCAGCAAACTACGGATTACAATCAATGAATAAGATTGAAAAAAAATACAAAACTAGGGTTTATCGATTTATGACGATCCAAATCCCAAGATGCACAATTCCTTACGATTCAATCAACAATATCAAGAACAAATGATTATTAAATGGTGATTTAGATGTTTGATGATGATTATCATCAAGAACATGAACAAAAAGACTAAAATTATCAAAATAAATAATATTTATTATCGGTCAATATATAGATGATAAAAGATTGATCAAAATCAGTGTTGATCGCTAGAATGTCTAAAATCAATGTGCATGGTTGTGTTGTTAATCGATAGTTATGATGAACAAACAATGAGAATGGTGGCTAGAGTTTTATCTAGAGAGAGTAAACTTGAAAAAGAAGTTTTGTAAATGAAAGAATGAGAAAAACAATAGGGAACCCCTTATTATGAGTTCTAGAGTTTCATCCCAGTGAAAGTACCTGCTTCATATGGTCATTCACAACTTATCCAACAAGCATGGGGGATGGGACAAGATTCATGAAGATATCTCCTTCATAGTATATGGAATGGTCCAAGGGGGTCAAATTCAGGTACTCACAATTTATGTATACTAATTTACTTGCAAATTTAGACTCCTTAGAGCATTATATGTTCCCCAGATATATGTTCAACGCATTCTCAACTATGAACTGGGTTCATAGTTGAGGGGAACAGGTAATATTCTCAAATTGGGACTGATGAAGCCCGATATCTTTAGGACTATAAAGAAGCCAACTGTTGATTTCTCAAGGGTAGAAACAATCTTTGTCCCAAAAATGTTAGAGCTCATTGCTCAAGGTGACAACCTAGCAACACAAGCTAGTGTTGAACCTACACCTTCTACTTCTTAACCAACTAAACAACCACAAATACTCCTTACCTAATAAAGAATATCCAAATGAACCCCTGCTCAAGATATTAAGCTTGTGCAGACCCCCATATAATCACCTATATAAAAAGAAGTGGACATTGGAGCTCCTACTTCTCCTAAGGAGCAAACCACTTCCATCTTAACTACAATCAGTGTTGAGGTTTTTTATTCTTAGCCTCATGAGCTCATTACCCAAACAACCATAAGCCTTCATTCAGAGTCTCAAAACTCTAGTGAACAGCCTTCAAGGGATAGTTACCATCCCTGCAGGATCGATTTTGTCACTTAATACTTGGTTTTTCTCTCAAACTCACTTATACTACACCCGGATAAGATAAAGTAGAGTCTCTTCTAAGAGTGATTTCATGAGTTACAATGAGAAACTATATATATAATACTACCTACAACCAGATATACTTTGATACCAGCTGGAATCCTCTAACTAAAGCAAATACTACAAAGCTATAGTTTAAGGTATCTTAGATAAAGTCTTATCTAAGATATGGTAGTCATGACATGTCCATGACTTACCTTTTGTCACCAACTAAAGTAAGAAACTGTACTAACTAATAAAGGTGAACAGTGGAATAAAGTATGGTCAACTACATGGCTTTTGATAAAATGCCATGCAGTATCTCAGAGGTCTGCAACAAAGTGACAGAGACCATACTTGTGTCACTGGTTCATAGTAGTGTCTGCCGAAGGTTCAATGGCTTTGGAAGAACAAGTTCTTAAGAAGCCATTTATACTTCGGAAGAGGCTACTTCTTCCGAGGCTTGATGAACTTCTTCTGTTCTTTATATTTTGAAGTTCACTTTTGATCTTGTCTTCTAAGACTTGATCTTCGAAAGTGAACACTTTGCCTTCGGAAGTAGAGTTTGTCTTCGGAAGTTGAACTTTCACATATCTTCGGAAGAACTCTATTTCCTTAGGAAGTTCCATACTTGGCTTCGGAAGTCTTTTATTAGATGCACCAAAATATTCGAAGTGATTTGGTTTTGTTTCCACCAGCCTTATTCTTAATCCAACAAACTCCCCCTAGGCTGGTGCTACCAAAACCTCACTTGTTCCTGCTCCTCAAAACTTTCAGCACCAAGGAAAGCAAATATTTATCTGTTTCTTTGTTCTTCCTAGAAGTAGTGCTAAGAAGCTTGTACAAATCATTATGTAACTCCAGGATGATCACACTTGAATCAAATCATGAAGAATTAGATCAAAATATGATAATCACAATCAAAAGCCCTTTGATCTTTAATTAGATTGCAAAATATGTGTTTACACATAATCCCACAATCTATTGGTCATACAACCATCAACCAACACTAATGACAATTAACCTATTTATAGTCTAGACTAATATTCACTAATTGCACTTAACTCCCTAGACTTAGGCTAATTAATACAAAACTACATATTAAGCATAAAAATGACTAAAAACAAGATAAAATATATTTTGTTCACCCAAAATATATTTATTACAATATAACTCCTAGTCATCTAAATCTTCAATGTCTCATCTTGGTTACTCATTTCGAACGTGTCGGGTTTGACTTTTGCGTTGACTTTGACCGTGACGTTGACTTTTGTTGACTTTGATTGTGTTGATAATATACTATCTTGTACAGCTCCAACAATACTCCCCCTTAGTCTATCATTATCAACATCTTTACGTGAAATCAGCACCGAGAAGTCAACAGTAGAAAAATCTTCAAATTGAAACTTTTTAATCTGATGAGAAATATTATTAATATCATAAGCTTCCCCTATTTATATGCTCCCCCTTTTCGAGTGCAAGCTTTGCAAGGATATTGGAACAACTTTCCCAAATCTCTTGAGTGCTTTAGAAGATGTAGGAGGAGGATTCCTAGCTCGGTATCTTCTGCAAACTTGAGGAACAGGTTCTCTGATCAGGTACACTGCTCAACTGATGATCGGTCATCACTTATAGCAAATATCTGAAACACATTCACAAACAAAATTTCAACATTTCTAATTAGATCATTTCATTTTAACAAAATAAACCCGTGTTTATTTGTGTTTGAAAAACAAGCAAACCCGTGTTCGGCTGTACCTAATTTCTGTGAAATGCATGAAAAATGACAAAATTGTTACAACATAATATGGAAGACCTAAAAGAAATGTAGAAATGAAAATTTATTATAATTTTTCTTTTTGTTATATGCATTAATTATAACATTTTATTATCTATAATTTTTTTTATAACCGAGAACTGAGTCGATCATGAGATCACATCCTCAAGATATACTTTAGCACAAAGATGAAATTAATCATCGACAAGCAATAAGATCACATTGATAACTGAATCTAATCACAGTCTTTGATTGATTTTTGAAATTCTTAAACAGAAAAATAATGATTGCTGATATGTTTATCCACTTAAACTCATGCCCTATCTTTTTCCAACAAGCAGCAAATGATTCGTTATGGTTCGATTAAATACTTTAGAATGCTAGGACCCCACAATCATTTGGCAAATACCCTCACCCAACCTCAGGATTTCTTGAACTTTTTTATGATCTTTATAGAGCAAGGCTTATGCATTAGTTTGCAAGTGATTATTAACAGAATATTGCGTTATGTGATGAATTCATCGTTTAGATGATTTGACACTACTTAGACCAAAATGGTGAGAGCTCGAGGTGTATACTCTCGTATAACAAAGGAGATGACCATTTAATCATGTGTCGATGAGAGCTCCAGATCAGTACTATCCGTACATCAAATGAGATCATCACTCCAGGTCAGTACTTCCGTACAGCAGAGGAGATTAGCACAAATACAAGACACATAAATACACCAGATATAGCTCAAAGATATGAAATATATGATTTGTATCATAGTGGGAGAAAGATCAATTCTCAATCCAACTTTTATCAGGACTTAGTTTATTGTGCAGGCCAAATGATTGCGTAAATCCAGATGTCTTTAAGCATAATTTTAATTTAAATCATTATGCCGTTGTCTACTTTATTCTTCAAGATGAATCTACCAAGCATATCATTAAAGAATATGTTTTTTTCTATTATTTGCAATTAAAAATAAGATGTAAATCAAATCACAACATCAGTTACTATCATTTCTCATTTTAAAATGCAAGTCATGCAAGAACAAGCAATTCAAGAAGATATACAATCATTTCTCAGTCATCTCAAATCAAGTTCTCAGTTCTCTCTTCATATTTTTATTTAATTTTGATATACTCTCCCCCTAAATTATTATATTTTGAAAACCTATTTTTGTTTTGTTTTTTTTCTAATTTTTTATTTTTTATTATATATATATATATATATATATATATATATATATAGATATATATATATATTAACACAATACTGTACAAAAATAGAAATTTACCGAAGAAGGTTTTCCAATTACACTGATATGAATATAAGAAATGAATTGTCAAGAAATATGCAATGATTGTGAAGTGAGAAAGGTGATTGTGTAGATAAAAATCCAGATTGTGAATAAAATACCGTAACCTTAACCTGTTTGTTCCGCCTCAAATTTGAATTAGGAACAATAACCGGATTCCTAACAGTCCTCCTGAATTATTCCTGCACTCATAAACAGATTAGTTAGAGAGGGGAACCCAGGCCATCATAGTCCTAGGTGTTCCTTTTGCAATGGTAGAAGTAACCTGCTTCAACAAACAATCTGCTAAAATATCGGGGATAACTGTATCCTTCCTTTTAATTTGCCAAATTTGTTTCGGTTTAATTAAATTGGATTTGAATGAATTAAATTTGGAAATCATTTTCTGTTTAAGACCGGAAGGAAAAGAATTTGGGTTTGAACCTTTGGTCATTTTCATTTTTGAATCATGTGAAACCGACTTCACATGAAAGGTATGGATAGAGGATTTTTCATCCAACCATTCAAAGATATGTGCTTTTTACCTCTTGATCCAGAGAAGCAACCAGTGTTGCCTTTACCGTTTGGAGCATTCTTTGTAGACTTACATTTGGAGAAGTAATTCGTTTTGCCTTTACCATTCGAAACAAGTCTTTGAGGGCACTTCTTTACCACATGACCTTCTTTTCCATACTAAAAAAAGCCTTGAAAGGCTTTTGATGCTTGACTTACCCGTGTGAAGCATTTTGGAATTGGAGATTGCTTTGATGTTGTTGCAGATTCTTGCTTGTTTTGGCGTTTGCTATGTTGAACAGGGGATGAGATCTTTACTAATTGACTTGGTTGTTTTGTAATTTGAGAAGAGATCCGTATTTTTCTTGAATTAGTTTTTGGAAGCATTTGAGACTTGAAAATTTCAGGTGATATCTTGATCTTTGATGAACTGACACGATTCTTTGTGTTTGATTCATCATCTGAGATTGACCAGTTTCGTATACATAGATCTGCTTACAATGGATCTTGATTGACAGGAGTGGGATGTATTGTTGTTATTGGAACTTGATGATTAGGTGAATCCTGATTTATCTCTTCTATCATAACCTTGACAGGCTCAAAAGTAGGAATTTCACCTGCTTTAAACTTATCATAGAAGTTAGAAGAAATAGTAGCTGTATCAAAGAAGGAATTTCACCTTGACAGGCTCAAATAACCGGGACTAAGCAATCGTTAGCTTGACTGTCAGCATTCGGTTTATTGTATCCCATACCAGTTGTAGAATCATAATCATCTCGCATGCATATTATTAGTAGATAATTCAAACAAATCATTTTTAAGATGAGGTCTAGGGATTTGTGAATAACATAAAGTAGAAGGGGGTGGAACAACATTAAATACAGTTTCACTATCGTATTTTTATCCAATCCCATGTTTTGCCCGCGCCCCTTGTTGTTTAGCAATAAGCTCATTTGTTTTCATGTTTTAAATGGTCCATTATCAAACTTTGTTTGAAGCTTTGTCATTTCAAATTAAGCTAAAACAACCCTTTCTCTTAAAATACTAATTTCAACGTGTAAGGCCCCGTTTCCGGGACGCTTACAGCTGGTCAACCATTGCACACAAAATATATATTTATAGTTATTTTACATAAACATTCACAGCGGAAACATTTAAAAATGGAATTTCATTTCATCATAAAAACTTTTGTAAAATAATGCATCGTTTGTCGATTACAAAATTACATTTGTTGTATTACATCACAAAAGCTTTAAATAAAAGTTTTGAATTCGCCGCTGGTCTATCGAGAGGGAACGAGGAATTCTCAACGAAAAAAGTGCTCTCTGAACCGAACATGAAAGTCGTTTTCCATCAGACGGGTGGATCCCAATAATCAGTCTCAGTATTGCTATGGCTCTAAGCATCTATCGTTTGAGATATTATGATGAGGAAAATTGGCCAATCTACATACCAAACATGAATCAAGACAACTTTAAAATAGCAATGATTTGAAGCACTTCTTTTTACACTATTTCAGAAACCCAAGGACTCAATCGTATGGATATGTAAAATATAGGATTTCCAATCCTAGCAGGAAAAGGAGGGAAACGGATGCCATCCAAAAAAGCTGAGCGGCTGCCTCGTGCCATCCTCAGCAACCTTACCTGCCAACTGGAAACACATAAGTCAGCGTTACTGAGTGAGTCCTAGTTTTATATAAAACTTACTTTTCTTTCATAAAACTATCCTTTCTCTTAAAATCATATTATATTTTACATTCATTCGTGATCATATATTGTACGTACATACAGATAATATCATTATTATCTTCTTCATTCTTTCGTTCATACTTTCATTCATTCATCATTTCATTCATTTCTTTCATCATCACCATGAACTTTACCCTTCATGCTCGTGATACCGTGCCTAAGCCTATAAAAGACCTTCATCGGTGGTGCCCAGCACCAAGTGGTCACAGTACCTAAGGTAAAGTTCAGGTGTAACATTACCATATGCTATGCCCTTCATGCTCATGATACTGGACCTAAGCCTATTAAAGACCTTCATCGGTGGTGCCAGCACCAGGTGGCCACAGTACCTAAGACACGCAACAATGGTTCATCCTATGGTCAATCACAAAGAAAGACCCCAATGTGCATCCTTTGGGGTAGCTAACCCGCACACCGTTGAGCTAACACCTACAATAGGTGTGCACCTCCATACATTTGCTTGCAAGCCTTTCTTACATTCATTCATTCATTAATGCATGCATTCATCATCATGTTCCTCTTTCATTATCTTTCACTTTACGTTACATAATACTTCAGTTCATTCATTATCATAACACGTAAAGTCATAGGAAAGATAATCATACATCATCATAAGGAACATAAACATATCATTCATACATCATCATGCAGAGCATCATACATACATAACATACATCATGTATAACCATGCAACATCATCATCATCATCATCAACATCAATCACATAACATAACATGCCTATCATACCATCTATGACCCCAAAAGTCAACTTACACAAACCCCTGAAATCTCCTAGGTCAAAGCCTACATTACTCCCTTTATCACCAAAAGTTAGAATTTATCCTAAGTGTTCATCTGCATTGAACCTATTGTTCATCCGCATTGACCCTATTGTTCATCCGCATTTGATTTGCTTCATCCGCATTTGCTATAGTTCATTCGCATTTGATTTGCTTCATCCGCATTTGGCCTTACTCATCCGCATTTCATGTACTTAGTCAAATGCGCATCCGCATTGACCTTATCCGCATTGACTTCATCCGTATTGGACTTCATCCGCATTCCCAGACTTATTCAAATGCTCATCCGCATTGACATGTCTCATCCGCATTTCCAAGACTTAGTCAAATGCTCATCCGCATTGACTTCATCCGCATTTCCCAGACTTAATCAAATTCTCATCCGCATTGACATGTCTCATCCGCATTTTCTAGAGTTAGTCAAATGCTCATCTGCATTGACTTCATCCGCATTGGCTTACTCAATGGTTAATGTTCATCCGCACCCTTTCCATCCACATGGACTTCCAAACACTTAGGTAGATTTTAAAACTTAACATGTGAGCCTAAAACATCAGATTCGATTCCCATGCACCATTCATCATGTTCTAAGCTTAAATCTTACCCTCTAAGCCTTAGGAACACAATCATACATCATCAAGCATGAACATAGTCACACATCACATCATAACATCATCATACACACATTCAAGCGTATGGGTCTGAAACCCAGTTTAACAAAAACACACATTCATGCATTTTCAGCCCCAAAATCGGTTAAAAAACAGTAAAAGAGGGGTCCTAGAACTACCTTTGCAGCTCTTGAGTATGGCTTCCTCCAAACTCATTTGCAAAATTGAATTCAACCGTTAAAAACCCACTAAAAACATACCCGAACACATACAAACACACATAAGCATAAACCCGAGGATAAGACCAATCAAGAACACCATAAAAGCATGAATTCTTACCTTGAATTCAAATTCTTTCTTCTTCTTCTTCTTCAACCCGAGCTCTGCTCTTTCTGTCTCTAAAACCGAAAATTAGTCGTATATGTGACATATGGGCGGCCATACCATCTTTTACACCCACTTTTCAAACATTTTGTCCTTTTGGACACTTTTTACCCCTAGACTTGGGTTTTATCTCTTTTCCTTCTTTTTCTTCACTTATTCTTCTTTCTTGTCTAAAAAAATAGCCGGGTGTTACAAGGCCACCCCCCTTAAAGAGGTTTCGTCCCCGAAACCTGTTATTCCTCAAAGAATTATGGGTAATGTTGTCTCATATCTTCTTCAGTCTCACACGTAGACTCGGATCCCTTCCTGTGCTTCCACTGCACACGCACAAGGGGAACCACTTTATTCATCAGACTCTTTTCCTTTCGATCAATGATTGCCACTAGTTGCTCCACATAATTGAGCCGTTCGTCTACTTCGATATCCTCCAATGGAACAATCCTGTCTTCATCAGTTAAGCACTTTCTCAAATGAGATACAAGGAATGTCGGATGAATTCCACTTAACTCATCAGGTAACTCTAATCTATAGGCTACCTCTCCTACTCGAGCAATGATTCAGAAAGGGCCTATGTACCTCGGGCTCAACTTGCCCCGCTTTCGGAAACGAATAATACCCTTCCAAGGTGAGACCTTCAACATAACCCGGTCACCCACCTGGAACTCAATCGGTCTACGTTGTTTATCGGCATACGACTTCTGTCTATCTTTGGCTGCCTTCATGAAGGCCTTGATCTTCTCAAGCTTCTCAGTCGTAGCCTAGATTACCTTCACGCTTCCCAACTCCTTCTGACCAATGTCACCCCAACAAACAGGTGTTCTGCATCTCCTACCGTATAGCATCTCATATGGTGGCATACCAATGCTGGTATGATAGCTGTTGTTGTATGAGAATGCGGCTAACGGTAAGTGGTCATCCCAACTTCCACCAAAATCAATCACACATGCCCGAAGCATGTCCTCCAACGTCTGAATGGTCCTTTCTGACTAACCATCAGTTTGGGGATGATAAGCCATACTAATATGTAATCTCGTCTCCATGGCATCATGGAATTTCTTCCAAAATTTAGATGTGAACCGAGTGTCATGATCAGACACAATAGATACCGGCACACGTGACGAGTTACCACCTCCTTGATAAACAGATCAGCCAACCTCTCGGATGAATAGGTCTCACGAATCGGTAGGAAGTGAGCGCTCTTCGTCAGACGGTCCACAATCACCCATATGGCATCGTACCCTTTCGGAGTACGTGACAGCTTCGTAATGAAATCCATGGTGATGTGTTCCCACTTCCATTCCGGTATATCCAAAGGTTGAATCTTCCCATATGGCTTTTGATGGTCGGCCTTCACTTGTAAACAGGTAAGGCACTTACTCACACACTCCACCATGTCGCGCTTCATACGCGATCACTAATAATCCTTCTTCATGTCTTGGTACATTTTCGCGGCACCTGGATGAATGGAGTATCGAGTCTTGTGAGCCTCATCCATTATCTTCACCCGTAGATCCCCAAAACGAGGAATCCACACACGACCAAATCAAGTTTTAACACCAAGTGTGTTTTCACCAATTCCCTAACCAGACCCCTCATTCCTTCAGAGCTAAGATGATCTTCTTTCAGTGCCTCATCTTGAAACTCTTTGACTTGCTTCATTACATCAGAGTTCATAATTAGTTGGTATGCTTTCACATGAATCGACTCAGGCTTCTCCTTTCGGCTAAGAGCATCAGCCACCACGTTGGCTTTGCCGGATGGTAATGGATCTCACAATCATAATCCTTTATGAGCTCCAATCATCATCTCTTCCTCATGTTCAGATCCTTTTGCTCAAAGAAGCACTTCAAGCTCTTATGATCAGTGAAAATAGTGCACTTCGTACCGTAAAGATAGTGCCTCCAAATCTTTAGTGCAAAGACCACGGCTGCTAGCTCCAAGTCATGAGTAGGGTAATTGACCTCATGAACCTTCAATTGATAGGACGCATAGGCTATAACCTTCCCTCTTTGCATTAACACGCACCCCAAACCCGAGTAGGAAGCATCAGAATAAACCACCAGATCTTCGCTCCTATTGGGCAATGACAGAACAGGAGCTTGAGTAAACCTCGCCTTCAATTCTTCAAACGCCTTCTCTTGAGCTTGACCCCATACGAACTTCACATCTTTTGGGTCAACTTGGTTAGTGGAGAAGCGATCTTGGAAAAGTCATGGATGAATCTTTTGTAGTAGCCCGCCAAACCCAAGAAACTATGAATCTCGAATGGCGTTTTTGGGGACTTCCATTGCATCACTGCCTCCACCTTAGCCGAGTCCACAATAATCCCATTGGGATTCACCACATGACCTAGAACTGAACTTCACGCAACTAGAATGCACACTTAAAGAATTTGGCAAACAACTTCTCCCTTCTCAGTGTCTCCAGAACCTCCTGAATATGACTGGCATGCTCAATCTCGCTCTTCAAATAAATCAGGATATCATCGATGAACACAATCACTGATTTATCCAGCATCAGTCGACGCACACGGTTCATCAAATCCATAAAAGTAGCCGGCGCGTTGGTCAAACCAAAAGACATGACAAGAAACTCGTAGTGACCATAGCGCGTGCGAAAAGCTGTTTTAGGGATATCTTGCTCCTTCACCTTCAACTGATGGTAACCAGATCGAAGATCTATCCTTGAAAACCAACTGGCACCCTGGAGCTGATCAAACAAATCATCAATTCTCAGTAAGGGGTAGTGGTTCTTCACTGTCAACTTATTCAGTTCATGGTAGTCAATACACATCCTCATACTACCGTCCTTCTTCTTTACAAACAGGACCGAAACACCCCAAGGACAGATACTCGGTCTAATGAACCCGTTATCAAGCAGCTCTTACAACTGCTCCATCAACTCTTTCATCTCTGTCGGAGCCAAACGATACGGTGCCTTGGCAATGGGTTGGGCACCCGGTATCAAGTCAATCTGGAACTCAATCTCACGGTCAGGTGGCACTCTTGATAAGTCTTCTGGGAATACGTCTGGAAAGTCACACACAACCGGCAAATCAGATAGTTATGGTGTTGGCGTATCCACATCCTTTACATAGGCCAAGTAGGCACTACATCCATGCCTCGTATAATTTCCCACCATCGCCATCAAAATCACCTTCGGAATCGTCGTGACTCGATCCCCATAAATCGTTACCAAACTCCCGTCAGGCGCTGTTAAACGAATCATCTTCTTGCAACACACAATGTTCGCCTTGAAGTCCGCCAAGCAATCCATCCCAAGAACCAAATCAAAACCACCCAAGGTCATCACGAACGGCCTAACAGGAAACTTATGACCTTCTAGTTCCACATCACAGTCCTTTATCATCTCGGAAATCCCGGTAGACTTACCTATGGCAGTTTCTACATCGAAGGGCGCATTAATACGTCTACTACTAACAGGCAACTTAGCACAGAAAGTGGCAGAAATAAAACTTTTACTGGCACCCGAATCGAATAACACAAAAGCTAAAGTTTGGTTTACTAGAAACAACCGGACACAACGTCAGGGTCCCGTCCTAGCCTCCTCCTATGTCATGGTGAATGCCCTAGCGCTCGCCCTTGGTCCTGCACCTCCACTTTTCTTCGCCCCGGAACCCTCGGCCCTTGGCTTCTTACACGCCCTACTCATATGACCCTCTTCACCACAGTTAAAGC
This sequence comes from Flaveria trinervia, assembly GCA_025506515.1. Lineage (NCBI taxonomy): Eukaryota > Viridiplantae > Streptophyta > Magnoliopsida > Asterales > Asteraceae > Flaveria > Flaveria trinervia. The sequence continues at coordinate 39,147,609 of CM046455.1, read as the reverse complement.
ACCGGCCGTACGACAGTCCCTGGCCATGTGCCCCGCCTTCCCACATTTAAAGCACAAGTTCGACCCAAACCTACATTCCCCACTATGCTCTCTCCCACACCTACCACACTTCTTCGTACTCGCACCCGACGCGACCACACGGTGGTCGTCCACCCGTGCCTTCTTTTACCCGTCGAGGCATCACTCCGACCAAACCTCTTCCCATACCAGTTTCTATCACCTCCACCCTTCCGACTACTTTCAGCCACCACCACCACACCCCATTCGTCATATACCTTCCTGCCAAATCCACCGCCGACCTAAATGTGCTCGGTCGGGCGGCAATCATGTGCCTGCGAATATCGCTGGCAATCCTGAATATACCTCTTGATCTTTCGAGACAGAGGTGTCACCTGATCCGGCACCAGGCGTGCCATTTCGTTAAATTTGGTGGTGTACTGTTGGTGTGTCATCGTTCCCGCCTCCAGTTGCAGAAACTCCCTCTCAACCTTATCCATTTCCCGGTGAGGACAAAACTCCTCGATCACCAACTTCTTCAACTCCGACCATCTCATTCTCCCGATCATCCGACTACCCTCGGCTTGGACTATATTGTCCCACCAGCGCAGAGCCGAGTCTACAAAAGAGTGGGTAGCGAACTTAACTTTCTGGTCTCTCAGCACTCGCTGATATCAAGTACAGCCTCCATTTCCCTCATCCACGGTGAGCAGCAGCAGTAGTGCCGTTACCATCAAAAGTAGGGGGCTTGCATCTCATAAACACCCCGTAGTTACAGCCTCGTACCGCCTCCTGCACAGGCTCTGCTTCTTCCTCTTCTTCATCATCAGACGGAACCGTCTCAGTCTCAGGCTGTCTTCTTTCACCCGTGGGTCTACTCCTTTCCCTTCTCTCCTCTTCTCTAACTGCCTTTATCACTTCGGTCACCACAGACGGTAGGATCGTCTGCATGACTTGATGCACTTCCTCTACAACTGCCTCCTTCACTGAGGCTCTCAGATTAGCACTCTCATCTCCGCCCTCTGGATGAGGGGTTTCTCGTTCTTCATGAACCACCTTTTCGGCCTAGGCCTTCCTCTCATAACCCATGGTTCAGCACCACGTCCGCCACCACGCGATGCTTTAGATGATCTAACAACGGCCATCCTCTAACTCACACTGCAAGATTTAAATACTAATACGGTCATTCAAGGAAACGGCTCAGTTTATGGCAAGTGTAGTAAGTCCCTAATTACAATGGCCAGTTATGATTAGCCACTTACTTTACTCTTCATACCCCAAGCATTACCTGTCCTGACTACCCCAGTATTTAAATCTACATACAACACATAACACATACCATGTGCACATAAAACCGGTTAACATTATGAAAATACCTGATGGCACGCAGCTACTCAGATTGGCATCCATTTCCCTTTCTATCCCATTCTCAGTTTAAGTTAAGGTTTATTTTGAAAATTTTACCCATTTCACTTAAACTTTGGCTCTGATACCAACTTGTAAGGCCCCGTTTCCAGGACGCTTACAGCTGGTCAACCATTGCACCCAAAACATACATTTATAGTTATTTTACATAAATATTCGCAGCAGAAACATTCAAAAATGGCATTTCATTTCATCATAAAAACTTTTGCAAAATAATGCATCGTTTTTCGGTTACAAAATTACATTTGTTGTATTACATCACAAAAGCTTTAAATAAATGGATGCCATCCAAAAGAGCTGAGCAGCTGCCCCGTGCCATCCTCAGCAACCTTACCTGCCAACTGGAAACACATAAAAGTCAGCGTTGCTGAGTGAGTCCTAGTTTTATAATAAAACTATCCTTTCTCTTACAATCATATTATATTTTACATTCGTTCGTGATCATACATCGTACGTACATACAAATAATATCATTATTATCTTCGTCATTCTTTCGTTCATACTTTCATTCATTCATCATTCCTTCACTTCTTTCATCATCACCATGAACTTTACCCTTCATGCTAGTGATACTGTGCCTAAGCCTATAAAAGACCTTCATTGGTGGTGCCCAACACCAAGTGGTCACAGCACCTAAGGTAAAGTTCAGGTATACCATTGTCATATGCTATGCCCTTCATGCTCATGATACTGGACCTAAGCCTATTAAAGACCTTCATCAGTGGTGCCCAGCACCAGGAGGCCATAGTACCGAAGACACGCAACAATGGTTCATCCATAGGGTCAATCACAAAGAAAGACCCCAATATGCATCCTTTGGGGTAGCTAACCACACACCGTTGAGCTAACACCTACAATGGGTGTGCACTCCATACATTTGCTTGCAAGCCTTTCTTACATTCATTCATTCATTAATGCATGCATTTATCATCATGTTCCTCTTTCATTATCTTTCACTTTACGTTACATAATACTTCGGTTCATTCATTATCATAACACGTAAAGTTATAGGAAAGATAATCATACATCATCATAAGGAACATAAACATATCATTCATACATCATCATGCAGAGCATCATACATACATAACATACATCATGTATAACCATGCAACATCATCATCATCATCATCATCATCAACATCAATCACATAACATAACATGCCCATCATACCATCTATGACCCCAAAAGTCAACTTACATAAACCCCGGAAATCTCCTAGGTCAAAGCCTACATTACTCCTTTTTCACCAAAAGTCAGAATTTATCCTAAGGTCATCCGCATTGACCCTATTGTTCATCCGCATTGACCCTATTGTTCATCCGCATTGACCCTATTGTTCATTCGCATTTGATTTGCTTCATCCGCATTTGGCCTAACTCATCCGCATTCATGTACTTAGTCAATGCTCATCCATATTGACCTCATCCGCATTGACTTCATCCGCATTGACTTCACCCGCATTTCCAAAACTTAGTCAAATGCTCATCCGCATTGACATTCTCATCCGCATTTCCTAGAAACTGTCAAATGCTTATCCGCATTGACTTCAACACATTTCCCAGACTTAGTCAATGCTCATCCGCATTGACATGTTTCATCCGCATTCCTAGACTTAGTCAAATGCTCATCCCCATTGACTTCGTCAGCATTTCCTAGGTAACACAACGAGAGTAGACTAGAGGTTGCTAGACCGCAATTGATATGTCGGTAGATTCAACACAATAGATGATTAGACTGACTGGTGATCTCAAGATCAAAACTAAGTTGTTCAACTGACTGTGGGCTTCCTCCATCTATTATGGGTAACACAATTCAACAATATTCCAATAGGGGTAATGAGCATGTACAAACAACACAAATGTATGCGATGACCAAACTGAGCAAAGCACGAAAAAAAATGAAAGAAAAAATGCTATAAAAGTAATGAATTATGTTGTTGGTGCATTTTGTGCAAAATAAAATAAGTGCTCTAACAAGGAGATAGTTGTGTGCCTCTCTGTTGTGCGATGGCATGACGAGGTAAGCATAAACTAGATATCTAGAATTCATGTTGTTTGCGCCTCTCTGCCTGTGCGATGGCACTACCTGAGATTGGCTTCTCTTGAAAGGTCATAAGAATTAGTATCTCTCTTGTAAACAAATACCCGTAGAACTGCTCAAAAAGCTCTGAGGAATGTTGATTACCATAGAAGTGTGGGATCACAAATGTTAGTTGAAATAATGAAACAAACTTACACCAGTTGTGTCAAAAGTGTTGGACCAAAAGAACCAATGAGCCTGATCAGAGAAACCTCTAAGTCCCACAAGACATCACAACAGCTGAAGAAGACCTGATCAGCTGTTCTACAAAGTCTGAAGAATACAACTGCTGAAGTACGTCTGAAGTACTGAAGACAAAGACTGAGACAACAACTGAAGATCTAAAGTCTGAAGACTTCAACAAGTACTGAAGACAAAGACTGAAGATCAACAGCTGAAAGACAAAGTCTGATGTTCAAGTACTGAAGACATCAGCTGATGTTAACAGCTGATGACAACAGCTGAAGAGGGCTTCTTCAGTTGTTGTGATGGTTTTTCTTCAGTAGTTTTCTTTTCCTTTCAAGTGTTTATTTTTCTTTTCAGTACTTGTAAACAACTGAAGAGGTTGTTCTTCAGTTGTTGTAGTTTCAGTAGTTTTATGTTTTTCAGTAGTTGTAAATAAGATGTTTAACACTTAGGAACATTTGTAAGAAGATGTCAGTTGTTGACATCTTCAGTAGTTGTTAAACATCAGTAGTTATAAAACGGTTACATGTCACTTTCAGGTGACATCAGCCTACGTCATTCTTTCCTTTATAAGGAAAGATGACTCACCTGTAATCGTGCCTTTGAGGCCGACAATCTTAATGCAATATTCCTTTTGTCGGATATTTCTCTCTCTATAACAAAATTCTTTTATCGTTTTATATCAATTGTTCTTGTTGAATTTGTCTAATTCTGAGCTATTCCGCTGCTATATCTGTTCAATCGATTAAACCAAGGGCTGAGATCCTAACAAATGGTATCAGAGCAGGTTAATCATTGATCGATCTAACAATTGATCATTGAAACTGTTCAATCGCTCTAAGTTTAATCGAATTAGCAAATTCGCAAGGATCTGTTATAGAGATTGAGAGTGTATCGCTTCTGGCCGTTTTATTTGAGGTTCTGTGTGGTTTTGAGCTAAATTTATTGTGATTTTACTTGAATCTGTCTGATTTTCCACAATGACTACTTCTTCGAATGATCCTTTCAATACTGGATCCTCTACCAAGCCTCCGATCTTGGTGAGGAATGAGTATAACATTTGGCAGAGAAGATTGCTCCATCACCTGTCTGTCAATAGCTCAGGTTGTTGGACATCTGTGGTACATGGACCACATAAGCCAATGGTGAATGATCCGGAAACAAACCAGTTGGTTCCAAAGAAGAAGGAGCAATACTCCGATGAGGACAAGAAGTTGTTTGAAATCGATGCAAAAGCCCATGGAATTTTGGCTATGGCTATTCCTAATGAGATTTACTCTGGGCTTCTGCATTGTGAGTCTGCTCATGACCTCTGGAATGCCATCAAAGAACAATTTGGTGGTACTGATGAGGTTTTAGCAAACAACAGGGAAATCCTCGCCCAACAATATGAGACTTTCTCTCATAGAAAGGGTGAGACTCTGACTCAACAATTTGAGCGGTTTTCATGTTTAATCTCTGAATTGAAAATGGTTAAACATGAATATACCAGGAGTCAGATGAACCATAGATTTTTAAGATCACTGCCTGAGAGATGGAACACATATACCATTGTTCTACGCTCAAATGCTGATGTTGATCGCCTATCTCTCACCCAACTTCATGGGAAACTGCTTACATTCGAGAGAGAGATAGAGCAGAAAAGGAAATTGGTTTCATCTGGCAAGCTCACTGAGGATTTTGTCCAAGGGAACACTGCCCTGATTGGACATCAAGAGTCAGAATATGCGTCATCTGAAAGCCAGTATGATGAGCATATTGATTTCTCTACAAACACTTCTGAGCCTGCCTTTGTGAGTGTTGATAGTTATTCTGCTGGTAGTAATAGTGACAATCTATGTTTCATCATGGATGATCTCAAGGGGATTGCTGATGATGACTTAGAAGAGATGGATATTTTGAGCCAAATGGCCTTGATAAATATCAGATCTCAGAAGTTCTACAAAAGAACTGGAAGGAAATTCCCAGGACTCTCTGGCAAAACCAAAGTTGGTTTTGACAAGAGTAAGTTGAAGTGCCATAAATGCCACAGGCTTGGGCACTTTGCAAGAGAATGTAGATCATCTGGATCTAACTCTCCTGCACCTTTTGTGACTTTCCCTGGCAATAGTCAACAAAACAGAGGGCAACAACCTGTCAATTCTGGTTATCATCATCAACCACAATCTCCTGCATATTTTGTTCCACAGGGGCCAATGCCATATCCATACCCCTGCTATTACATGCCACAACCAGGCAGGTTCAAGCACCCACTGCTCAGCAACCACATGCACTCCCTGAGCCTCAACCATCCCAATCTCATCAACCTAATCAACTTCAACAACACAGCTTCTTCACACCAGGAGTTGTTGACTGGAGCAGTTTACCAGATGATGTGTGGTAATGAACAACTGTTCTCAGGTGCTGGTCAACATGGTGGTGAGCATCCTTTTGGAAATCTAGCTCTCATGGCTTTGGAATCCTCTGATGGATCATCCTCAAATACCTCTTCAACACAGGTATCACAGGTATCCTCTGAGGCTAAGGCCAAATTATGTTCTGAAACTTGCATAGCAGCATTTGCCTCTATTAGAGAAGCAAATGTGGCTTTAATCAATAAAAATGTAGAGCTAGAACAAACAATTTCCAAAAATAAAGCTGAGTTTGAGTCTGTGCTAAAAGAGAAAACTGATGAGATTTACAAATTAAAATGCCAAATTTCTGATGATAAGGCTAGGGAGGATGTACTCTTAGAGAAGTACAAAGACCTCAAAGATACTCTTGCTGTCACCCAGGTAGAGTGTGATCGATGGGTACAATCTTGCAAGGGCTTTGAAATGCTTCTTAGTAAGCAAACAGCTTCCAATGTGAAGTTTGGAATTGGTTATAATCACACTGCTCCTCCTACAGTTTTGCTTCAAGAGCAGGAGGAGCGAATCTGATGGAGAAAGTAATGACCAATCCACCTCATCATGTGATTCACTACTTGATAAAGCACCATCAGTAGTTGAAGTCAGTAGTAATCCCTCTGTGAACCTATCAGCTGATATTGATGGTTCAACTGCTGACACTCACATGATCAATGAGTTGATCAACCCAAGTGTTATCCCTAGAAGTACTGAGGGTACTGGAGAGCAGGGGATAACATCTGGAGTTCAAATCCTAATGACTGACAGCACTGAAGAAGAAAACTGTCAGTAGGAAGGATTTGAAGCCTACTAAGGAAGTTGACAAGAAGGCAAAAAGTGCTTCTAAACTGCTGAAGAGCAAGTCTTCAGTAGTTTCATCTTCTTTAGTTGATGATCAACAGAAGATGAAGAAGAAACCATGTGAAATATGTGGTCTATTCAATCATCTCACAGATGATTGTTGGTACAAAAAGGGATCCAAACTCAAACAAAAGAGAAAATTAAAGAAAACTTGGCTAAAATGAAAACTGAGTTTGAGTCCAAGTTTGTACCAGCAGCATCAAATCCTGTTACTCCTATGACAAAAAGAAATCTAAAAAGGAAGGAGTGCAACAGGCAATAGCTGAGGTTGCTCAAAAGAAGATGGTGCAACACAAGAACTCATCATCAAACACCAATACCAATGTGTCTGAAGAGCTGAAAGCTCTCTCCCAGAATCAGACACAGCTGGTAATGATGGTTCAACATCTGTTGGGAAGAGTTAACCAACTTGATGGCCCTGTGTTGAAACCCCAGAAAAGGAGATCCAAGCCGAAGGATTCCTCTTCTACACACATCTCCTTCACCTCAAGCTATTGTGTCCAATAAACCTGTTAGTTTACCATCTGTTGATGAGACCAGGCCCAAAACCAAAAAGGTTTGGGTCTCCAAAACTAACTGATTGTTTATTATGCAGGTTTCTTCAACATGCCAAAGTAGCATCTGGTATGTAGACAGTGGGGGATCTATGCATATGACTGGGAACAACTCACTTCTTAATGACTACTCTCCAGGAAGGAAGGGATTTGTTTCTTTGGCAATGATGCAAGAGGTTACATCATCGGGAAGGGCTTTGTTTCCAATGGGGAAATAAAGTTTGATGATGTCAACCATGTGGAAAATCTCAAGTATAATCTCTTGAGTGTCAGTCAATTGTGTGACAAAGGCCATGTTGCCCTTTTCACAAGCCAGAACTGCAGGATTCTGTCATCCAAAGTTCTGAGTTTGATTGACAAGGTATTGGATGCTCACACTCTCCTGAAGGCCAACAGGACAGGAAGAGTGTATGCCTTAGATCTTTCCAAGAAAATTGATCTCAAAGGCCATCCTTGCCTATTTTCCAAGGCCTCTCCTCAAGAATCTAATCTATGGCATAGAAGGCTGGGACATGTTAATTCAAGAACATGAATCAGCTGATACACCATAGTTTAGTAAGGGGAATGCCTATGAAGGAGTTCAAGTGTGAAAACAACTGCACTGCTTGTTTGAAAGGAAAACAGCACAAGGTTTCATTTCCACCTATTGAAGAACCAAAGTCCACTGCCTGCTTACAACTTCTTCACATGGATCTCTTTGGTCCTGTGAGAGTGATGAGCATGGCACAGAAAAAATACTGTCTGGTAATTGTGGATGATTACTCCAGATTTGTATGGACTTTCTTTCTACATTCAAAGGATGAAGCTGCACAGAAGATCATAAACTTTGTGTTGTATGCTGAGAAGCAGTATTCCCTCTCAGTCAAGTGTATTAGAAGTGACAATGGAACAGAATTCAGGAACAATACACTTGATGAGTTCTACCTTTCCAAGGGAATAAAGAGACAGTTTAGTATTCCAAGAACTCCTGAACAGAATGGAGTTGTGGAGAGAAAGAACAGGACCCTCATTGAAGCTGCAAGGTCTATGTTGGCTGATTCTGGACTGCCATTGACCTTTTGGGCTGAAGCTGTCAACACAGCATGCTATGTGCAGAATAGAGTGCTAATAAATCAGAGGTTGATGAAGACTCCATATGAAGTTCTACATCATTTGGCCCCTCTCATTTCATTTTTTAGAGCATTTGGGTGTCCCTGTTTCATTCTCAACACAAAGGATCAGCTCCAGAAATTTGATCCTAAGGTGGATGCAGGGTACTTTGTTGGTTATTCATCAACTTGCAAGGCATACAGAGTCTTCAACTGCAGAACAAAGATGGTTGAAGAGACTTTACATGTCAAGTTCAATGAATCTCCAAAGGACAAGATTCCACAAAGCCCTGTGGAGCTCTTTGATTTGGACATACTGCAATATGTTCCTTATCAATCTCCTGCTGTTGCTCCTGTCAACAGTTCACCACCTGGTGTTACTACTGAAGATGATGATGATAGTAGTAATCACCTCTTCAGGTTTAGTGATCAACTGCCTGAGTCCTCTAAACCTGATGCTCCTGTAGCTCCAGCAGCACCATCCACAACAAATGCTGATGAGATTTCTGCATCCTCAACTTCATTTGAGTTGCCACCATCTTCATGGTTTCAAGAATCTGCATCAACATCTGCTGCTGCTGAAGACCTACAAACACTTGCACAGATTTGATTGTTTACCAAGAGCTGAAAAATCACCCAATATCTCAAATCCTTGGTGATATCAATGCTGGTGTCTCAACCAGAAGCCAGTTGTCCAATTTCTGCTTCTATGCTCTCTTCATCAGTCAGCTAGAGCCGAAGAACTATCATGTTGCTTTGAGACAATGGATGGGTTGAAGCCATGCAGCTTGAGCTTCTTCAGTTCAAAAAACAGCAAGTGTGGGAGCTTGTTCCTCTACCCCCAGGTAAGTGTGCAATAGGCACTAAATGGGTGTTTAGGAATAAAACTGATGAAAATGGGCTAATTGTTAAGAACAAGGCCAGACTGGTTGTGCAGGGGTTTGCACAAGAAGAAGGTATTGATTATGATGAAACCTTTGCCCCTGTAGCCAGACTGGAGGCAATTAGATTGTTTTAGCCTATGCTGCACTCCACAATCTTAAAGTTTTCAAATGGATGTCAAAAGTGCTTTTCTATATGGTACAATAAAAGAAGAAGTTTATGTGTGTCAACCACCAGGCTTTGAGGATAATAAGCACCCAGAATGGGTATATAAGCTTGATAAAGCTCTTTATGGGTTGAAACAAGCACCTAGAGCTGGTATGAGACCTTATCAAACTTTCTTCTACAGAATAATTTCACTAGAGGCTCCATAGATAAAACTTTATTTATTAAGAAGGTGGATCAGCATAAGCTACTTGTTCAAATTTATGTTGATGATATTATATTTGCATCCTCTGATCCCCAATTGTGTGAGGATTTCCAAACCTTAATGCAACAGAAGTTTGAAATGAGTGCAATGGGAGAATTACAGTTCTTTCTAGGTTTGCAAATCAAACAAAAAGCTGATGGAATTTTCATTCATCAGTCTAAATACACAAAAGATCTTTTGAATAAGTTTGATTTACAAAACTGTAAACTGTTCTGTTCTACTCCATGTGCAACACCACACAATTGGATGTTGATCAGAAAGGTAAAGGTGTTGATGAAACCCTTTACAGATGTATGATTGGTTCCTTGATGTATTTAACAGCTTCTAGACCAGATATTATGTTTGCTACATGTGTTTGTGCTAGATTTCAGGCTGCACCTAAGGAGTCTCATCTGATTGCAGTCAAGAGGATCTTTAGATATCTGCAAGGCACACAATCTCTAGGCTTATGGTATTCCACTGGACATTCTTGCAAATTAGTTGCTTTCTCTGATAGTGACTATGCAGGATGTAAGTTGACCAGGAAATCAACTTCTGGTGGATGCCAATTCCTAGGCAACTGTTTGATTTCTTGGCAGAGTAAGAAACAAACATCTGTTGCTACATCCACTGCTGAAGCCGAGTACATTGCTGCTGCAAGTTGTACATCCCAAATACTCTGGCTTCAGAATCAACTTTTGGATTATGGCATTACAGAGACTAAGACTCCATTATTAATGGATAGTGCTTCAGCTCTTTGCATTGTCAAAAATCCTGTCCAGCACTCTAGGACCAAACATATAGAAATTAGACATCATTTATAAGAGATTGTTTTGAAAAGGGTCTAATTAATCCTATGTTTGTGCCTAGTGCTGATGAGCTTGCAGACATTTTTACTAAGCCTTTGGATAGTTCAACTTTCCACAACCTGGTGTTAAGGCTTGGTATGCTGCAGCTAGAATAAGTGACAACTACTGATGATCTCAGTAATTACTGATGATCATTGGTAACCATGTCACATATAAGTACTGATGAGTTATTTTACCCTCAGTAGTTTTTATAACTACTGAAGGCTAAATGCTTTAAGTACTGTACTTTCTGTTCTACACTACTGATGTAGTTACAACTACTGAAATCAGTAGAAACAGATAAGTACTGATGTCCTATGAAACAACTGAAAACAGCTAAAAGCTGATGAGTAAGTGTTGAGGACAGTATGAAACAGCTGAAAGGCTATGAATTGACGACAACTACTGATGAGTACTCTCTCTTCAGTAGTTCACAAACTGCTGTTTCTTATAAACAACTGAAGCAATACCATGTCTTCAGTAGTTTCACAACTACTGATGACTAACACCAAGTCTTCAGTTGTTTACAACAACTGATGGCAAAAACACGGTCTTCAGTAGTTTCACAACTACTGATGACTAATACCAAGTCCTCAGTTGTTTCAACATCTGAAGTCCAACTTGTCTTCAGTAGTTTTTAAAACTACTGATGCCTAAATCAGAGACTTCAGTTGTTTCAACGTCTGATAGTAAACACCATGTCTTCAGTTGTTTTATAACTGCTGACCACACCAATACCATCAGTCGTTTCAAACGTCTGAAAGTTAATACCACGTCATCAGTAGCTTCAAATACTGATGACTAACACCAAAACCTTCAGTCGTTTCATAACCGTACCCTATATATACCTGATCCCTCTTTCAGAGTTTTTCATTCTTTCACGACCTAAACTTTCAAAAGCTCTGAAAACCTTTCACCTTCATTAATGGCGACCATGCAACTCAAACCTCGACACAACTGTGTCGCGTACCTTACAAAATCGCCCTTCTGGACCAAATTTGAAAATGCTATAGATCTTATGGTCCAATCCCCACTAAAAACGGCTTTCCTTTTAAATCCAATCATTTATGCCGATTCGCTACGTCAGTTTGGATGAATGCGACCGTTAATGGAGAATCTATCCATTCATCTATCAACTCGCATAAGGTGGTCATCTCTACTGCTACCATCCGCCAAATATTACTGTTAGATGATGCTGCCTACCCTGTTGGATATCCTAAGCGCCAACTTGATCTTTCTTTGGACAACATGGATATCAGGGTGATCTTAGTGCTTCAACAATCCTGAAGAAACATTTTCCAGATGCTGAACGATTATTATTTCATATGGTAAATGTTTGCCTGGCTCGAAGACTTCCTCTTGGGATCAACTGTCTTCCAGATGGCAACAGGTATTGTTCTCTATCCTTGAACAAGAACCACTAAACTTTTCTGAAATAATTTTTCTTGAATCAAGGATATGGCCACAAAACCACTTTCTAACCGTTGGATACTATATCCTCGGTTATAATGGCCATAATAGAGAATCAGCTTTCTGCTGAGGGACTAGTTGGTCTGGGAGTCCCTGCTTTGGCTGTATTGCCGGAGGTATACTCCCGACACAACACTGACCAAACTCTCAAACAGGCTGCCAAGCTGCGCAAACCCACGCAGCTGGAACCCACAGCCTCCACCTCCACATCCAAAGTCCCCTCCAAACCCACAAAGAAGAAGCCTAAGAAAGCTACTCAGGGATTGAGTCCCCTGTGGATGCTCCTGCTGCACCAACGCAGGTTATCTCTGCTGGAAATAACCCCCCAGTAGAGACTATGACTCCACCAACTGAAGCCGCTCAGGTTTCCTCTCAAAAGGAACCTGAAGCAACCACTCAAAGGGAAGCCACAATGCTGGGATCCTCCTCACTTGAGGGGATTACCATTGAAGAGCACCACTGTCCCGGTGCACACTGCTTCCACACCCTCTCCTGATGCAACCGCCCCTCAAAGCCCTACTATCATTGTTGCAAAAGTGCTGACGCAGTTGCATTCCTCACCCCCCACCCAGACACCAATTACTACTGGGATAACCTCAACACCTGAGGGGGAGGATCACAATGCTTCTGTCAACCCACAGCACAGGGGTTATCATGTTCCATCTTCTAGTGTAGATAAGGAGGTGCGAACTTCTGGTGAGGCTGCCACTGCCTCTGACTCAGCAAATGACCAGGATGCAGTTGGTAACATCTCTAAGTCCTCACCAGTGGCAACAGCTGATGAAGGACATAGTCCTGAGGCTGGAAGTCCCCAGAACCGAGAACAAGGGGCACATGCTATAATTGATCTACACTCAAGGCATGTTCATTCTGACTTTGTCAGGAGGTCAGGTGATTCAGTATCAACTGATGATGACCTGAGCTTCTTCTATGATGTAGTTGCTCAAAACACCATTCTAGAGGATGAGGTTAGCAGACTCAAAGAGCTGCTGGCCAAGATGTCTCAGGATGCAAGTCCATCTGCCACCACAATACACCCACAGATGGCACCTTCTTCTGAAGGTCCCCTACACACTGAGCCAGTATATACTTCCAAGCCACCAGCCTCTGCTTTCGGCACTGATTCTCAGGAACAGAACCATCCTGATCAATCAGTTGCTACCTTCAAAATTCCCTACCTCTCATCACTCCCATGATCACAGATATAGTGATCAAAGCCATTGATGAGAGGCTTCCTACAATAATACAACCCTGGTGGAGGAGTTGGTGACTAAATCTCTTTCTACTGCTCAAACCCTTGCACCCAATGCAACCAAAAAGGGGGAGAGTCAGTTAGTTAAAGGAAAAAGGAAGAGGATAGATGGGGAGAAGGCGAAAGAATCTGAGGTTGTAAATGAGAAGGAGAAGGAGAGTGTGAAGGGAGCTGAAGTGAATGAAAGTCAAAAAGACTTTCATGTCACATATCAAAAGAGAAAAGGAGAGTCTGAGAAGGAGAAGGAGCTGAAGGATATGGTGAAAGAAGCTGACGCCAACCATAACCGTTCAATGGATAAAATCATTGAGCAGTTGTATAGGCAGGGTTTTGACATCAAACAACTAGACTCCGAGATCAGAAGGATGGAAACAGAGGAGATCAATCAAGATGGGCTAGCTATGATGCCTTAGAAAGAGAAAGGCTGGAGATAATGATCAGATTTATAGCTAAATACTTGGGAAGATCTCTAATGGAAATAAGGGCCTGGACCAGGGACAACATCTTGGCAATAACCACCAAGATTTGTTCGTCTGAAGAATACTCCAAGGGTTAGTGATTGAGGTATTGAATGAAGCTGGGGTTGGGAATCGAAAAGAACTGACAAAATTTACCAAAGCCTCCCTTACAGCCAAAATGCTAAAACAGTCTGAAAAGCCTCAATCCTCAAAATCACTATCTCCACAACCCACTAAAACAACTCCTTTACCCTCTAAACCAACCATCCAACCCACAAAACCAAATCCTTTACCTCTAAAACCCATGCCAGTGATGTACCTAGCCAAAAGAAAAGAAAGGTACTGAGGCCTGATGAAGATGAAGAGGAGGATGAAGACAGACTGCCACTCTCTGCAGTCATTACTTTGCCTAAGGCTAAACCAATGTCCATCACTCCTGCTTCTCAAATGCATGATGTAATGATAAAGATTGAAGAGGAACAGATGCAAAAACATGATGAGGAAATGCTGAAAAGCATTGACAAAGCATATGCTACATCCTCTTCAATGATCAGCATGAAGAAAGAAGTATTAAGATTGTACACCCTTGCTAATACCTTTCAATACCAAAGGGAAAGAGTAAGGATATGGCCTGATCCTAGGGTGGCACACCGGATTGTCAAGAAAGAAATTCCTTCAAGATACAAGGGCCAAGTGAAGAGAGTTGTCGACGAAGACATCACTGTGGTGCTTGTAGTGTCCCCTTGGGAAATTGTTGAAGAGTTCAAGAAAGCCTATGAAGCCAAACAACCACCTCAAAAGATGTTAGAGAACAAAATTATAAAGAAGGGATTGGTTTACAAACGACTTGAAAACTTCAAACAAGAAGAGCTCAACCTGCTCTTAGAAGGGACTCATCCAGATGAGTTTGCTTATAGACAAATAACCACGGTTGAGCTCAAGAATGGAAAACAGGCCAAGTACATATCTGAAGTGTATGGCCGAGAAGGATTATTTGATGGTGTGCCCGAGGTGCTGACAATGGATGAGCAAATCATGTTTTTAAGGGCTTACACCAGGGAATCATATAGGCTGATACACGGGAAGTAGATCTCATGGTTGGGGCAACAGCTCGGTGTCCAAGTCCCCAATACAGAGCTCCCAACCATATCATGCCAAACAGATCATCAGAGACTTCTTCCCAGGCCGGTGCTGAAAAAGGGTCACTTCTCATCTGATCAAGAGGATTAAAAGACCAATCTATCTGCCAAAATAAGTGGGACTCGTCAATAACTTAGAGGTTTTGGCTGCATTGGTTCAGGGGGAGTTTGTTGGACCAAAAGAACCAATGAGCCTGATCAGAGAAACCTCTAAGTCCCACAAGACATCACAACAGCTGAAGAAGACCTGATCAGCTGTTCTACAAAGTCTGAAGAATACAACTGCTGAAGTACGTCTGAAGTACTGAAGACAAAGACTGAGACAACAGCTGAAGATCTAAAGTCTGAAGACTTCAACAAGTACTGAAGACAAAGACTGAAGATCAACAGCTGAAAGACAAAGTCTGATGTTCAAGTACTGAAGACATCAGCTGATGTTAACAGCTGATGACAACAGCTGAAGAGGGCTTCTTCAGTTGTTGTGATGGTTTTCTTCTTCAGTAGTTTTCTTTTCCTTTCAGTAGTTTGTTTATTTTCTTTTCAGTACTTGTAAACAACTGAAGAGGTTGTTCTTCAGTTGTTGTAGTTTCAGTAGTTTTATGTTTTTCAGTAGTTGTAAATGAGATGTTTAACACTTAGGAACATTTGTAAGAAGATGTCAGTTGTTGACATCTTCAGTAGTTGTTAAACATCAGTAGTTATAAAACGGTTACATGTCACTTTCAGGTGACATCAGTACGTCATTCTTTCCTTTATAAGGAAAGATGACTCACCTGTAATCGTGCCTTTGAGGCCGACAATCTTAATGCAATATTCCTTTTGTCGGATATTTCTCTCTCTATAACAAAATTCTTTTATCGTTTTATATCAATTGTTCTTGTTGAATTTGTCTAATTCTGAGCTATTCGCTGCTATATCTGTTCAATCGATTAAACCAAGGGCTGAGATTCAACAAAAGTCTGTTGTATGGTTTAAGAGGACAACATATTGACAATCATTGTGGCTCGCAATTCTTGAAAGTCAAATCAATGTGGTAATCTAATAGTCCAGTATGATTTCCTAATAGTGCTAACGACTTGGATGAACAAACCCAAGAATAGAGATCAAAAGATTTTGATAACAAGTCCTAAATGATGGACTTGCGTATGATTCCAAAATTGAATTGGTGCAGGTGGTCAATCAAGTGAGCTGCCTTTCGGAACCAAATCCGTAGATTTCATTTTAGGTTGTATCTCTCACAAAAAGCCAAAAACAAGTTTTATTTTTGTTCCGTTAGTTTATGTTTTTCTAATTCATTTAGGTCTTTTAGTTTTGTTGTTTTGCCGGATACATCATGAAAATCGGTAAAGGTCATGTCTGAATGACCAACTGTGTTTTCCAAGTTTAAAACAAATCACGTCTGAGGTGCAAAGTGTTAAAAAGGTCACGTCTGAGGTGACTAATGTTTTTAAAAGGATCACGCTGAGGTGATTAAAAAATTGAATTAAAATGATCATGTCTGAGATGATCAAAAGTCATAATGTTAATTTCAAAAGTTAAAAGGGTCTTAAAAGTAAAATGATCAAAATGGCAGAAAATATACTAAGTGTGACCATTTGCACGATTGGCCATGAGTAGGACCAACCATGTGAATGGCTCCCATTCGCACGACTGGACATGAGATTGAGCCATTCATCCGAATGGCTTATCAGAATGTTCCATTCGACCGAATGGAAGGGGGCGAATGAATCAGTCGCCCGACTGAGACTCAGTCGGTTAAATGAAGGTGCGAATGAAAGGGTACGATTGAGTCAGTCAACCGACTGAACGTCAATCGGTCAACTGCATGCGACTGACGGGGCCAATCGCACGATGAGACTCAGTCGCCAGAATGAACTAAGCTAATGAGGCCAGTCGGCCCATTGGGCTCAGTTTTAGTATTTAAAGGGCCACAGTCGATCACATTTTACTCATCACTCCAATCGATTTCTTCCCATTACTCTGCCAAAATTTCTCTAGACCTTGTTTTCACATTGCTGTGATCTTCTGACGTTCGTGTATATACAGGTACATGGCACTGATATCGCACCAAAAATAGAAGGAATGGAACACCTAATAATTGGTGATATATCGAATGAAAACAAGAAATGGACTATAAATGACCTAATAACCAACCTAAACTATGCAAAATGTAAAATTAAGTTTAGTAGGTTATTAGTGACTAAATGGCGAGTCTATTGAACTGGTAACCCATGTTAAATCACTTGTTTTGGTCAAGATTCGAACAGCAGACGACTGAACAGTGGGACAGGCGACTGGTCGTCCGAATGAACTCTAATCGCACGATTGAAACTTGCGATTGGATCAATCGGCCGAATGACCATGCGAATGAGCTCAGTCGGCCAACTGAACCAATCGCAGACTCAGTCAGCAGATTGAACTCAGTCGCATGTCTCATTCACCCGAACGAACTCAGTCGTATGAAATAACAACTGACTGACTTCAGTCGCATGATTCATTCGCACAAATGAATCAGAATGAATTTAAACATTACACTTAGAACTGAATTTTGATGTATTATGTACTACTGGTTCTGTGTCTTGTGTTTCAGGAAAATGGCTGTTAGATGGTCCATTAATCCAAAGCATAACATATGTGCTCACTTGGATCATACTACTCGGACGGGGCCGAGTTCACAGAGATTATAGCTTTCCTTAGACGTTCCCAGATACATAAGGCTATATCTACACCTTGCACGCCCTACAGGTCATTACACCAGGCCTTCTGGGAGAATGCCTCAGTTGATCGCTCTCGTGAGCCGTACAGTATACGGAGCTCCATTCTGGGTCATGATATCGAGGTTACTGCTACTGATATCTTGAGAGTTCTTGAGTTTGGGGACGATACGAATCACCCCACCAGATTACATCCACTGACTGTGAGAGGCTGCTTCCTGAGGATCAAGTACGCTGGGGACATAAATTCGGGTGTGCTCAACAAGAGCAACCTGTGCCCCCAGTACAAGTACTTGGCGCATGTGATCCTAAAGTGCATTGCTTCGAGGAGGGGTGGGTTTGATGATCTATCAGACTAGATTCATAATGCTTACGTGGCACTGGTGCTGAACCACCCTTTCAGCTTTTCGAGTATGATCTTCTCTTATTGGTGGAGAACCTGGAGGCAAAGGGGAAGGAATGATTTTGTATGTATCCCAGGTTTCTACAGCTGATCTTCAACGAGAACCTGCCACTTCTTCCTAAGGAGAGTCATGATGCAGTTGCTTTGGAGATTATGGATGACATGACCTTGGGTCGGATGAGGGTGTATAGGGGCAAGCAAGTGAAGCCCTAGGTGAAGAGGTTGATTGGCCATTTGGCCAACGAGAGATATATGGCGCCGGGGAGACGCAAATGGCGTCATGATGACAGTGATTCTGATGACGAGAGGCTACTGCTCCCAGAGCATGACTCTGATGATGACGACAGTGGGGACGCTGGGGATGATATGCCTACTCCACCTAGAGGCTCAGTTTCTGATGTTTACCTCCAGTGTCCGCCCCAGCTGGAGACATAGCCGAGTCTGTGGTTCCATCAGGATTTTGTTCCTGGTGAGGAGGAAGAGAAGTCGGAAGAGAAGCCCTTGACACATACTGTGGGAAGCAAGGTTGTTCCCACAGAACATGGGCTAAGGGTGTTTGGTGAACGCCCAAGAGACTCAGGAGAGACAGCCACTGATTCGAGTTATGCACCGGAGTCAGCTAGCAGGGTTGCAGGGGGAGCATCCACCTCAACGGGAACGAGGAGGAAAAGGATGGCTCAACCCCATGGTCAGAAGAAGAAGAAAAGACGACTCACCTTCATTACCATCACATCCACCACATCTGCCACCACCATTACCACTTCCACAGCCACACCATCCACCACCACAGCCACCATAGCCACCACAGCTACTACTACCACCACCACACCTCCCACCACTGTACAGATTCCATCTACCACCATATCTTTCACTCCCACATCACCTCCACTATTTCATAGACCCATCTTCACTACAACCACCACCACCACCACTACCCACCAAGCTGGATCCTTAGCCCATCCATCTCATACTTATGGATCACCTCTACCTCCAATTGGGGGTAGAGGAACAGCTGTCTGCGTTCAATAGGATGGTGATGCGCCTATTAGCTGCATTTGAGGAGAAGGCGGCTCAGATCCGCCAGCTTGCTGATCTTACTGTTGCTCAGTCTCACCAGATAGAGCAGCAGGCTCGAGTGATAGAGGAGCAGGCCCAATAAATGGCTGCTCAGAGCCATGAGATATCCCAACTCCAAGCACATAGTGTCATATGAAACAAGAAGATAGAGGAGTTGGAGGAGGTGAAAAAGACGATCATGTTAAAGCTAAAGGGATCTAAGGAGGAGCCCTTGAAGATCAAAGACGGAGACGGAGATGATGAAGATGATGATGAGGATGATGAGGATGAGACAGAGGAGGATGAGGGGACAGAAGAAGAAAGGACAAAGGAGAAGGATGATGATGATGATACAGCAGGAGGAGATGCAGCTGCGTCGGCCTCTGCTTCAGGTCAAGAGAGGATGTCCAAGAACAGACAAGACCAACCAGCTTCTTCCTCTGATCCACCAAGTGACGAGACGATGATACAAGACAAAAGTAAAGATTAGATGTTTATGTATTTAATTACTTTTGTATTTGAATCATGTATTGAAACCTATGTATTCAATGTTTAAATTAAGTTTAATGCATTTCTGTTTTGATTAATTACTAATGGTTGATATGTTGAATGTGTAAATCAAACAGATCCAAATTACCAAAGGGATGAGTTTGATGTTGCTCCCCTTCAGCAGGTTAAGACTCAACTAACAATGATTCTTGATCTGCAAGGGATCGTAAGGAGGTCGGTGAGTTATACCCCTGAAGAAGGGGAAATAATTCACGACCTATCAAACGAGCAACTCACAGAGATCTTCAAGCTCAATCCAGATGAGATAGTGAAGGATGCTCCGACATGCGACTCGACCAGTGACGAAGAGCTCAATGATGTTGATGAAATCGAGATTGAAGATGTCACTTCCGAGCACTACCCTCAGTACGCTGACAATGAGGGAAATGTGGTCCCCAATCTAGGTGAATCCCTCGTCAGCGATACTTTTGAGGTGTTAGACAAGATGGAGCAAGAGTCGGAGAAAGTAGAGGAAACAGCCCAAGCCTCAAATGATGATGTCGATATCCAAAAGGTTGAGTGGGTTGCATGTTTTGAAGAAGTTAGAGCCCAACGCGCTGCACCGAAACAGGATGCCTACACCAAACTCTACAGAGTCAAGAAACATCATAAGGTGACTGGCAGGATCATAGCGTGGGTGTATTTTGAGGATCTTAATGTATATGCAGTTAAGAGGGAAAAGGGCATAGAGTACTTCAGATTCCTACATGATCTGAAGACTCTACAGTTTTTTAGCTCAACCAGCTGGCCAAACTAAAGCTTTTGTATGCTGACGAGGAGGAAGTGTCAGGCTGGTTCGAGGCTGCCCTAAAGAAGGAGTACCACACCAGGTGGGTAACTTCAGACCCCAACAACCTACAAGGTATATCAGAAAGTCTGAGGTTGATGCCATTACTGGAAAGCCAAAGATAGTGTTGAAGTGGAGTCCTACGCGCACAATGTCAAGAATCCCACTCAGGGAAATGCCACAGGACTTCACTCCACACTTTAAGTGGTGGTACTATGATTGGAGAACAGCTGAAGCAGTCATATTCCTAAACTAATAGGGCCAAATGGATACGATCAGGGTATTCGAACCAATGTGACTTACCAACTTGTCAGCAAATGATGTCTACACGCTATACAAGTGGCCATTGTTCTATGATACGCAAGATATTGTACAAGCCCTCTAGTTCCAAAATGTCATAAGACTCTGCTTCACGTTTGAGATTCATGCGGGAGTCACAAAAGAGGACAAGTACAAGAAATATGAGGAGGTGATGCAAAAAACAAGACATTAGAGAGATCTAGGTCCAAGGGGGAGTTTGTTGATACATGTATGTCCCTAGATCATGATATGAAATGTAATAGATCTTGTTTATTTGATTCGGATGTAATTTGATATGATTAATGAAATGATATTGATTGTTTGTGATTTGTAATGTCTAATATTTAATTAATGAGTCGATATTGAATTGGTTAATTAGGTTAGTGATTGTTTGAATGGTTACACATAATGTTTATTAATTAATACATTCAAACTAACATAATGAAGTTCTTATGCGAATGGCCCATGCGAATGAACCACACGCATGAATAACTTCATACGATTGACTCAGTCGCACGACTGAACCAGGAGACTGGATCAGTCGTATGATTGATACATAAGATTGGCTCAGTCGCACGACTGAACACTCAATCGTGCGGATGGATCAACCACATGGTTCAATCGCACGACTGAATCATACTAATAGTTCAGTCGCACGAATGAACAATACTAACCTATAAATACAATATGGAAAAAAGGAAAATTCATTCTATTACGACTCCAGACGTACCCTAGCCGTCCAAAAGCCTCCCAATTCGTTCTCCAAGTTCATAGAACACATTAGATCGATTCCCAATCGATTTCTAACATTAGTTTCAATTCTTTATTGATTCTTCGTGTGTTCTCACTGATTGGATCGCCAATCAAATAGGATTCCGCACTATTTGATCTAGTTTACACGCTAATCATTAGGTATTTCGTTCAAATACCAGGTCCTAACAGAAGCTTTAATTTCGCAGATTTTTTTAAAATTTGCAGGTTGACAATTTCGTGGAAAAATGAGCGAACTGCTAGTTTCGGCTATAACTTCGCTGGAAACTTTGAACTTTCGTTCAGAATGATGCTAGTTTCACTGGATGAAAATATGAAGCTCCAAGAACACCAAGAACACACACACTAGTGTGTGTGAGAGAAACTTTCAGATATGAAGTTTTTCATTGATTTTTCTTGTACAATCGATGATGTAGATTCAATATATGTTGATTATAGTGAGAGATTTGATGTTGTTGTTATTGAATTTGTAGAAATTTGAACTTAGATCTACTTTCTCTTTCTAGAAACCCAGTTTCTCTCACTAAAAATTGATGAACATCTTAAAAAATCAACAACAATCTCTTCAATTCTTCAATGCATTTGATCCAATAAGGCTCGGATACCAAATTGTAACTCCAGGATGATCACACTTGAATCAAATCATGAAGAATTGGATCATAATATGATAATCACAATCAAAACCCCTTTGATCTTTAATTAGATTGCAAAATATGTGTTTACAAATAATCCCTCAATCTATTGGTCATACAACCATCAACCAACACTAATGATAATTAACCTATTTATAGTCTACACTAATATTCACTAATTGCACTTAACTCCCTAGATTCAGGCTAATTAATACAAAATTACATATTAAGCATAAAAATGACTATAAACAAGATAAAATATATTTCGTTCACATAAAATATATTATTACAATATAACTCCTAGTCATCTAAATCTTCAATGTCTCGTTCGGTTCCTCGTCTCTAACGTGTTAGGTTTGACTTTTGCGTTGACTTTGACAGTGACATTGACTTTTGTTGGCTTTGACTGTGTTGATAATATAGACTATCTTGTACTGCTCCAGCACATTCGTTGACAGGAAATCCAGTCTATCACCCTGAATGATATGCACCCTCTGTTGGGTCCCTCTGAAAAGAGTTAGTTGATGAGAGCTATAGTCATACTCCCATCTAACAATTGATTCCAATTCAGGGCCTTCCACCATCTATAGAAAGGCTGTGCCTTTGGTGGTTGACCATTCTTTGTCTTCCTTCTCTCTCAGTTTCAATTCCTCTTCAATCCTTGCTTTTGTGGTTAGCTCAGCAAGATGAAGCCTGCTAAGGTGACTTCTGATGTGAGCAACAGTTTGGAGTTGGAGAGATTGGAGAATGGTTTCTCTACTAACTCAGTAATGTCAAATCTACTAGAGTGTAGCAGAGAGGAGGTATTCAGCCTGTTGCTTTCTCCATTCTCTCTCTCCATAACAAAGGTATGAGGGGCTTCATCGAACCTTCAATGGATGATTTGCTTTCTAGGCACAAGAGGCGACTAGGAATCTTGTCCTATTTCTTTGTATCTAGCAGAGTCACCAGCTTTCTTCTCAGCTTCTTCTCTTCATCATTTAAGGAGTCAAAGTTGAGACCAAGAAGTCTAGCAGCATGGTCCAGTGTTCCTCTGGGCAGATCAAGAAAATGATCTCTTGTGAGGAACATGAAGATCCATGAACATAAGTTAGTTTGATAGAGTCTTCCTCACAAGAGATGTCTATCAGGGTTGTGCAGTTGGTGAGCTTTTTCTTGATTGCCTTGAACTCCTCTAAGGAGAGATGTTTAGAAGGCTGAGGGGATGGTTTGGATGGTTGTTAGGTAGGTTGTGTTGTAGTGGGTCTGGAGAGTGTTTTGGGTTGGAGGATGGGTAGTTTAGGTGGTTGAGGTGAGGAAGTAGGTATGGATAGTGGTGTAGGTTCAGGTGTGTAGGGTTCAGTTTTGATGGTGAATGGAGAGGGAATTGGTTCAGGTTGGGGTTGAGTGGTTGGCTTGAAGATCATCCCCCATACCCTTCTATACATCTCTTTCCTTTTTCCCATACGAATGTCAGCCTTGATTTCGCTGACATTTCGTTGAAGTGTCTTTTCAGACATAGGTCCCACCCGCCTACCAGAGAAGCCATGAGCCCGGAGAAAGTCTTTCATCCAGGATTTCTCACCTATCTTATTGTTCGTATGGCCTTAGCTTCTCTTCTTTCTTCTTTTTCTCCCTCAACTTCTCTCTTGCAGTTCTCTTTCTTTCTTTCTCTAGTTGATCCTGCTCTTTGTTGAAGAGCCATAGGATGGTATCATCATCATATGGAGATAGTTCTTGAGAAGAGAAACTTGTAGAGGTTAGGAAAGATATCCTTTCCCTCCAGATCTATAGATCAGCTTCCCTCTTTTCTCTTTCTCTCTCTTCCTCCAAGGGTAACCGTGTTGCTTCCTCCTTTTGTTCAGTCTGCATCCTGGTTGCCTTTTCTAGCTCTACTAACTCTTTTAATGGTAGAAGGAGTATGTCTTCATTGGCAGCTCCAAGCTTGATGAGCCTGTCAATAATATCTACCCTTTTTGGTGTTGACTTCTACCTGGTTGGCTGCAGCTGCTTTGGAACTAGCAGCTAACAGTTTTCCAGTTTAAAGTCTACCTTTTCTTTTAAGCTTCTCAATCCTTTTATCCTCTTGAAGCTTTTTCGTAGTCATTTTCTTCTTTCCTTTAACATCTTTGGAGGTGCTTGACTTTGGTGGTTCTTGAATAGAGGGTTCAGATTGAGATAGAGGTAGTGAGGGTGTTTGAGCTAGAGGTTGGTTGAGAAAGTCCTCACTATTTACCTCAGATGCCAGCTCTAGAATTGCATCTATGATGATTAGATCCTCAAACAATGAGAACAATCCTTCCGCAGCTTCCATTCCAGCTTCGGAAGACTCAACTTGTTCTTCCAAGGCTTTGACTTCAGCTTCAGAAGTTTGTGGGAGTGCAGTTTATGTCCCAACTATTTCGGTTGCTGGGCTATCAGTCCTCATTTCCCCTTTGAATTGAATCTCAGGTTCCATTTGGACCTTAGGTTGACCAACTTCTTCCACAGTAGTAGAAGGTGCACTTAACCTCTGAAGCTCTTCACCTCCAAAGTACATCATAGCCATATCGGGGCTAGGCTGATCTTAAGAAGATCTCAATAGACACCTGAAAAGGAGCCTATAGAGATCTCTGAGCATCCTTGGGTCCATTTGAAATATGACTTGGGATGGCTCAGGAAACATAGTTGCAATGGGAGCCGATTATCTGGAAGTTGAAGTTTGGTTCAGTGGTTCCGTAGTTGTTTGTCTCTGAACACTCTCCCCCTTTTTAGTAGCATTATCTTGAGAGCTAGATGAACTAGAGGCAGAGGTCAAAAAGACCTGAAAGGGTACATGCCTAACAGATCTCTTAATCTGTTTCTCAGCTAGTTGAGCCTTGAGACTATCAATCTCAAGTTGCTAAGTGGCGAACCTATTTTCTAAAGTCCTAACCTTGGATTCAAGATTTGAGACTTTAGAAAGCAGGTCTTGAATAGTGAGTTGCAGTCTTCCCTTATCTTCTTTTGAAGAATCATAGGGAGATGAGGTAACATACCTAGTATGTTCATCCTCACCCCTAGTTGTAGTTTCTTGGCACCCTGGTTTCCCTTGCTTAGTGATGTCTCTTTCAGAGACATAAAAAGGCATGGCTGTCACAGATTCAGTATCCGAAATGTTACCACTATCTGGAAGGTCCATTGAGGCTCTTTCTGTAGTGGCAGCTAAATCTGCATGAGTCCCCTCCACATCAGTGGGACTCACCTCAGTAAAGGCTTGCTGATGGGGGCTAGAGATAAGAGGTCTGTCTAGGCTTTGTTGATCTTGAGAGAGTGTTATAAAACAACTTCATTGCCATTAAGGGATGAAATCTCTTCATTAGTTTTGAAAAGAAGGTCACTAAAGGATAGAGAGGTTAAACCTTATGACCCGGGACCTTAATCAATGTCTACAGGCATTGAGCCTATGGTGGGGCTATCCTTTTGTTGCTGCTCAGAGGAGTATAGATACTCACCCTCAGGCTTTCAGCTTGGGTGATGGGCTCATGGGTTTGAGACTGAGGAGACTTAAAACCCATTGAGGTCAATGGTGAGGGATGGTGAGACCTCAGACTGAGTGGGAGCCCATTGTTCCACTCTAGTCTTTTTGGATTGAATAGGAGGAGCTTGTTCAATCAAAGAATATTGAATAAGGTTCGTTTGGGGCTTCTTTGATATGTGATGGTGATGGAGTGAGAAGGTAGATTTGGCATTGTGAGGGCAATTGTTGGTGTGGGCTCATCACTTGTGGGGTTTACAGGGATGTCACCAGGAGCTATTTGCTCAGTCATACCTGGAAGCAGAGTAGTGTATCTTCTAGTGAAATCATTGGACACTTTCTTCAAAGTCTTGAAGATGGTCGGCCTCATTTGAAGGACAGTCAGAGCAGCTACACAGACAAGCTGACTCTTGTCTAACTCACAGTTGATTATGTGCTGGAGAAACTTGGGATACATGAAGAATGTATCCCGTTGGAGGGTTCTTATAAGATTGGTCAACACAAATCTAGAATAGTTAAATTGAAGGCTTCTCACCATTCCATGAACTAGGCACCCTAGTTCTTATGGGATTTGATCCCATCCCCCATATTTGTTGGACAGACAATGAAGAAAGACATGTAGCAGGAACTTCCAGTTGTATGAGAAGTTGAACTTGTAGACTGTGGACCTGCTAACGTCTCCACCATATCCCATTTGGATGTAGGTGTTGTCCAAATCTGCTTTAGGGAACTCTGTGGGGGCACTCTCATCATGAAGCTCGAGATGCTCCCTGATGAGTTATTAAGTAATGACCAACTCCTGGCCATAGATGCTCGATCTTATAACCTGAACCCCATTTAGGGTTTCAATCTGACCATTTTCCCAAAATTCAGCCATATGATTGGAATAAATAGTAGGATTAATGGTTAGGGTAGTATAATAAGATAATTGGGTAAGAACAGAAATGATATTAGAGAAGTCGGCATCTCTTGAAGAATCAAGAAGTGCGACTTGATTGTGCTGAGGGTTAAGTGCCATTTGAGAAAGGTGAAAGTAGATGAATTTGGAATTGGGTAAATTGAGACTGAAGGAAGCTTTTAAGGCAGTAAAATGTGGTAAGAAGATGAAAGTGAGTAGTCGGGATTATATACAAAGGGTGAAATGGTGGCTTATGGGATTAGGATAAGGTGATGTGATGTTTTAATGGATGATGTGACAAGGGCGGTAAGGCTTAGTTTAGTTAAATAATCTGACATCATTAACAAAATATTTACTTTTTATAGTGTTTGGGGCCCAAAAGATTCCGTTACATAGTAAAATCTCTCTTTCGAGTATAAAGTATTCCGAAGGTAATTTATCTTCCGAAGGCAATTCTTACTTCCGAAGGTAAAGTTTTATTTCCAAGAGTAAAGATTACTTTCCAAATGGAGAGTTTTATAAGCTTAGGAAATAGATCTAATATGTAATCAATCGCTTCTTCCGAGACTAAAAAGTCTTCCGAGAAGAGAATTACTCTGGGAGGAATTTGCTTGAGAAGACATGTAAAGCCTCTTCTGAGAGTTAATTCCTCTTTAGAAGAATTTATTCTTCAAAGAGAGATCTTTTGTAATAGGGCTTAGATTGTATTGACATAAGACATTACATATTTAAAAAGGTTTTCAAAAGAGGTAGACTAATCAATGTTTATCATCCCAATGCCTGTAATAAGATACTTAAATCTCTATTAATCAAAAGATTTGGTGAACAAGTCAGCATATTTTTCATTTGAATCAACTTTAATTAGCTTAATTAGCTTTTTCTCATGAATATCTCTAATGAAATGCTACCTAATATCAATATGCTTTGTCTTGGAGTGCTTCATAGGATTTTTAGTGATAGAGATAGCATTGTTGTTGTCAATGTGGATAGGAGTGCTCATAAAGTTGAATCCATAGTCTAACATCTGGTTCTGAATCCATAGCAGCTGAGCACAGCAACTTGCAGCAGCAATGTATTCAGCTTCAACAGTTGATGTAGAGACACAAGATTGTTTCTTTCATTGCCATAAGATGACCCTTCCACCAAGAAATTGACATCCACCTGATGTTGATTTCTTGTCAATGTTGCAGCCACCATAGTCACTGTCAGAGTATTCATAGAGATTAAAATTATTGTTCCTTGGATACCAGAGACCTAATTTAGGTGCTCTTTGAGGTATCTGAGGATTCTCTTGGCAGCAGCTAGGTGAGACACCTTTGGAATAGCCTGATATCTTGCACAAATGGAAGTTGCAAACATGATATCAGGTCTACTTGTTGTGAGATACATCAGAGAACCAGTAATTGCCCTATACTGATGTTGACCAGTATCCTCTCCCTCAAAGTCAGGGCAAAGATTATGGTTTCTGGGTATGGGTGTCTTGGCTGGCTTACAATCTTTCATCTCAAATCTTTCTAAGATGTCATTGAAATACTTGGATTGATTGATGAAAAACCCTTCCTTTAATTGCTTCACCTGAATTCCAAGGAAAAAGTCCATTTTTCCCATGGAACTCATCTCAAACTTCTTCTTCATGATGCTTTCAAAGTCTTTACACATTTGGTCATTTGAAGAACCAATATGATGTCATCAACATAGACTTGAACAAGCAAGATGTCCTTCCCAGACTTCCTTATGAAAAGAGTCTTATAAATGGTACCTCTAGTGTAACCATTCTTCAGAAGATGCTGAGACAAAGTCTCATACCCCAGCCTAGGTGCTTGGTGCAGCCCGTATAGAGCTTTATCCAATTTGCACACATAGTTGGGCTGCTGTGGGTCTTCAAATCCTGGAGGCTGGCATACATAGAATTCCCTATCTATATCCCTATATAGAAAGGCACACTTGACATCAAGTTGATAGACAATGAAATTCAGCATTAGCAAGGAAGATCCTAATTGCCTCAAGTCTTGCAACAGGTGCAAAGACATTAGTATAATCGATTTCTTCCTCTTGAGTGTATCCTTGAACCACCAGTGTTGTCTTGTTCTTGATAATCAAGCCTCTGTCATCTCTTTTGTCACTGAAAACCCATTTTTTTCCTATAGGTACTTGACCAAATGGTAGCGAACATAGGTTCCACACCTTTTGTCAAAAACATGCTCCCATTTTGTCACACCCCGACCGATGGTGGAATCATTGAGGCGGACGAATATGAAATGATTGTTCATAGAACATGGAACTATATAAGTTGGAATAATAATATTAAATATCATTTTTCATTGAATATTACAAGACAATTAAATCATTACAATACAATCAAGATATAAAAAACAACATAAGGTTTTTAATTAAATTAAGTCCAAGTCCTATATGAGCACGAAGAGATTCTCAACTATCAAATCTGAAACATGTTAAAAAAAGGGTCAACTTTGAAAGTTAGTGAGTTTCCATGTGTTAAACACACACATACACACTCACTCACTCACACACACACACACACACATATATATATATATATGTATATATGTATGTAGATATATATATATATATACATATATATATATGTATATATATAAGGGGTTTACAAGTAGCAATTCATGTCAATGGTTATGAATTATACGAGTTTATAGCACATATAACTACAATCAAACCTTAACAGATTACAAGATTACAAGATTTAATGATTAGCTAAGTGTACTTGGATTAACCAAGTAGGCTTGTCAGGCCCATAGATCTATGACGTCGCTAGGCTAAAATAATACCAATAAGCATGACAAAAAATAAAGATGAATTGCATGTGCATTTACAGGTATCAAGATGCTTACAAGTGTAAGTTTATAAGATTAATATGTTTCACCCCAAAAGGTATGAAATAATATAAAAAGGGGCAAGGAAACTCACATGGAAAACTCACAGGTATAGTGATGGTTGTTAAGTATATAAGAAAGTGTGGATATCAAGAGTCAAAGGTGATGTCCTAAATGTTAAAAAAACAATAACTTGAGGTTGTAATTCATTACAATAAGTTAGGACGTTTAGAGAATGCTAAAAAGCAAAAGGTAGATTGAAAAAGGATTATTGCATCATTTTTAGATTATGGACAGAATATTTGATATGTGTTTGAACAGGTTTTAAAAATATTAAAAGGTTTGATAAAATTATAAAAAAATATATTTGACTAGTTAAAATTCTCCCGGACAACTTTAGTTCAGAAACATTTTTATGAAAAGATTCGTAAATAGGTCAAAACAGTAGCACAAGACAGAAGGTGCTGAAATGCGCAGTTATCTTGTGAAGGCTATTGTTGAGTTGTCCGATTGATTTTGAAGACGTATAAACTATCGTTGAAAAGTTAATTCAATTAACTTGATATTGGAGTTTGAGTTTACTCAAATTTAGTTTTTTATGATCAAGTTAGGGTCGGTTGAAGTCATATTATATTCTGCCAAAATTATAGTAAGACACTTATGTGCACTTTTAGAATTGTTAAAGCATGAAATGGGTTAGAAAAAAATTATTATGTCGATATATGATATATTAGACTTCATTTGAGTTATATAAAAAAATCCAAGAACTCGGCATAGCCATCACTTATGGAAATAATCTTGTGGAATAACCGAATGCGGTGGCATAGCCGTTCATATGCGAACGGGGTTATGTTAGCTTGATTTAGGAATGTTAGTGATTGTAATAAGGTTAGTGAATGTTAGAAGGTTAATGATCAAATGATAATGATTAAAATTAAAAGATATTTAGTAGAGGAACGAATAAAAGTAAGAACATAAAGTTATGAGATTAATTGGATGTTAAGATGATTAAACAATATATAAATGTATAATAAAAAAGCAATATAAGGTTACCTTAGTATTTGAAACTTCTTGAAATTACTTGTAAAATAAAATTCTTGAAATTGATTATAACCAAAGGATGATGAAAGGTTTGTGTGAGAGATTTTTAGAGAAAGAGCAAATGAAAAGTGAGGCCTAAGCCTTGCTTTTATAGTTGAGGTTAGGAGGAGATAATGAATGGTGTTAATGGTGAGTTATAAATCTTTAAAAAGTGCGTTATGATTTTAAATTAAATATAAGATTAATAAAATAAATAGATAAAAGAATAATTACAATTTAAACTTTTAATTTATTAAAACCTTAATTTTAATTTAATCCACTTATTTTCTTATAAAATCTTTGTAACTTTTATAAAACTTGTAACTTTATAATTTGATTATTTATTTTCAATAATTAAAATTCATAATTACGAATAAAATTTTATAAGTTTGTTGGAGCATATATTGTCATGTATAGTGTGTCCGTCACTTGTCGAATAGTCTAGGCTTAATGTAATACACCTGATATGTTGTAAACATATGAAACTGGGTCATTCGCAGGATCATATGAAAATGAGACGTAGCCGTATGACTGAGCCATGCTAATGGACCAGTCATGCGACTGAGAGATGCGATTGGGCCACTCGTAAGAGTGAACCATAACTATGGTCCAGTCGTACGATTGAACCATACGCATGGCCCAATCGTACGAATGGGCCCAGTCGCATCTGATATGGGCTGAGGCCTATAAATACCAGTTTCATTGTGTAGAGAGATTAAGGTTTTGGGGGAGTGTGCCCGGGGCCTAGGTGTTGCTGGATGAGAGGGGAGATCATGCTCGATCTCCCCTTGCCAAGAGTCTTGATTCTTATGTTGTAATGAGCTTGTAATCATTAGGTTTTATCAATGAAACCATTTTATTATAGTTCGTGTTATTGTTTGTCTCTTGGTTTTGGTTTTGTTTCCTTCCGTCAAGAACACGCTCGGATATCTACCGATCCAGCGGCCTTTCACAAAGTTTATTAAAATTTATTTTATAACTTTATAAATTTTAATAAGTCTTTTCCATTTAGTTATTATTGTAAAATGATTTATAAACTTTATAATTTTATGAAAAAGAATTATTTATAAATCAATGAATTATTATAAGTTGTTTAAATGATAAATTAAACAAATCAATTCACAATATTGTTTAAACTACACGTCTAATCCATATAATTCATTAATGTAAAAACATAAGTTAAACAAAGAAATTCATATTGTATGAAAGTTCAATTTTAGTTTGGGTTTGGGTTAATAACTTGAAAATGGCGGATGTTACATATTTAGTCTCTAAGGTTAGTCACCTTGAATCTCAGGTGACTACCTTACAAAACAGGGTCAATGATCAGCAACTTGAGATCTCATATCTCAAGGAGATAGTTGGGAGACCTTTAAGAAGAGCTCAACGAGGAACACAAGAACCTATGGATGTAATAGACCTAACTCCTAGTTCACCTATGCAAGTGGGTGATGCTAGTAAAAAGGGGGAGAAAGTCTTAGCAATCACAGAACCTGGGAGTTCTTTACAGAGTATGGAGATTAAGGACTCACCATCCTCGGTTGTAGTTGTCCATACTTAGCAACGAGAATTCAAGGGCAATGTTATCTCCACGTCAAGGAGCCTCAAATTACATACTAGGGTGGGGGTATGATGCTGATACAAGAGCCCTAATACTTCAAAGAGTTCAAGGACAGCAATAGGTTCTTAATTTTCAAACCTTGGACTACTATGAAGGTCTTGATCTATTCAACATGCCACTTGCAAACACAAGTCAATTCAAGCAATCTAGCAGGATGGCTTAAAGAATTCAAGACTGGATTGCTGAAGTGTTCAAAGCAAGAAGACAAATGCGAGCAGACAATGTTGTTGGTCAATTGAATGTTGAGATGGACCCTAAGATAAGCTTCAAAAGGAAAACCTTGAGTGAGGGCCCAGTAACGGAACCTGTTAACACTATCACAATACCGAAAACTTCGGCATTCCAATCCCTTAGTGAAACACCTGCTGGTGAAGGTATATCACAACCTCTCTTTGGCTAGAGGTTGGATGTTGATCCAAGCAATAAACGCCAAAGCTCTCTCACCCTGAGTCACAAAGGTCTGTGAGTGATAAAAGAAAAAGGAAAATGACTCCCGAGAAGATTGAGGAGGAGAAAAGAGAGAGGAATATGAAGCTAAGGGGAGAAAGTTCCACTAGGTCTTTAGGCTTCATGGAAGCTGCAATCAGGGCTGCTCCTAGACCAAACACTCAGAATGATAAGTTAAGAGGAGTAGGGATTAACTAGTTATAGACTTGGAACTATGATATAGATGAGATCATATCTCTCCCTTTAGATAAGTTGAATGAACTAGCAGACATGGAAATGTCTAAGGAGAGAAAGGAAGTAGAGGATGCTGAGCTGCTACTTAAAGTTAAGGAAGAAAGAAGGCGTAAAATGATGTACAAGCATGTTCATACTCTCTCCCAAGTTCAAGAAAGTCCTACAAGAGAGGATGTGGCAACTGGAAAACCTTAGGTTGATAAGGAGGCTGATAGACAAAACTTGATAAACTACCTGAGTGCATAGGTCTCTATCAGGTGGTTTTACTTCTTCCCATGTCATATGAATACATTGAGTTTGCATATCTCAAGCAGCTTAAACTACAAGTTCAAAAGAAGCAAAAAGTTACTAAGAGAAAGATGAGGGAAGAAGCAGCCAAGTCAAGAGCTATCATCCAAAAGAGTAGTTGGTACATATGTATCTAGTTTAGAAGCTTAATGTAAAATGTCTATCTTGTCTTACATATATGTAATTGAAAGAGTATGAATGAAATACAATATGTGGTTGATGCTTATAATGTTTAATATTCATTACTTATTGTGTGATAATTGATAGTGAACTAACTATATAGGTTGTGGTTGTTGTACATAATCTTAGTCAATAATGATTGAGAAATGTGTTCAAATTTAATTATATGAAGTTCTCATGCGATTGGAGCATGCTAATGGACCATACGCATGAATACTTCATGCTAATGGACAAGTCGTACAACTGAACCAGGAGACTGAGACATAAGATTGACTCAGTCACACGACTGAACCTTCAGTCGTGCAGATGGATCAATCGCATGATTCAGCCGCATGACTGAACTATGCTAATGGTTCAGTCGTGTGATAAGAAGACCCTAACCTATAAATACCACCAAATTTGTGGAAAAACATAACAATTCGAATACCTACGCACATAATCGTCCCTAGCCATCTAGAGACTCAAAAAAACTTGTTCCAACTTCATAGTCCATAGTTGATCGTGTTCTAATCGTTCATAACATTTCATTAATCTCTGATTGATCGAAACTGTGTCTTGCTGATTGGATCGCTAATCAAATATGATTCTGCACTATTTGATATGGTATACACGCAGAATCAGTTAGTACTCCGTACATACGTGGTCCCAACAAATGGTATCAGAGTTTTTGGCTCTTGATTTTGCATGTGATTCGATTAGTTTTGGTGCAAAAATCACTTTTTCATTCAAAAGAGACATTTTTTTGACTAAACAGGTTTTCAGTGTCCCCAGATCTAAAAGTTTACGTTTTTCGACATACGGCAGATTAGCTTTCTTGAAAACGTGTTATTGAGTCAAAGTATCAAAAACTTGGAATTTTATAAACAGCAACCTTCAGTCGCACGAGTGGCTCAATCGCACGAATGAACTCAACGCACATCCATAGCACGATGAATCAGTCACCCATCCATTCATAAAGAATGAACCACCTATTCGCATTGTCCATCCGCATTGCCTAATCGCACGGTTGTTCATAAGCATTAGTCCAATCACACGATTGACCCAATCCGCATTTGTAAAATCACACGAGTGGCCCATCGTACCTCTCTATTCGCACGAGTGAATAAGTCTTAAGTTAAAAGTCAAAGTTTTAGTAATGGAAGACAGTACTCTGCGTTTACTGCGGTAGAGACTCTCGTATCCAGAACCTTTTGCTCCTGGAAAATGAATGGGAATCACAATAAACCCCCTAAACTATAACGTAGAGATTACCCACAATGGAAGCAAAGGTTTGAGATTTATCTGTATGGAGTGATCCCCATCTGTGGGAATCAATCGAGACAGGTTATAGCATGCCAGTGGTGTTGATGGTCTAAATCACCTTGCGCGGCATGACTGATAGCAAGAGGTGAAGTACAATGCTGAGAAGAAGTGTAATACTCTGTGCAAGACCGGTTTTGTCACTAAGAAACTTGGTTTTCTCTCAAACCACTTTTAAACAACACTCTCGAGAAAGCAGAATCTTTAAGAGTGATAACAATTTGTTGGACCAAAAGAACCAATGAGCCAAGATCAGAAAACCTCTAAGTTCCACATGGTATCACAACAACTGCTGAAAGCCTCATCAGTAGTTTGACAAGTGCTGAAGACTTCAACAGCTGAAGATCAAGTGCTGAAGACTCAACAGCTGAAGAACTAAAGTGCTGAAGTACAACAGCTGAAGAACACAAGTGCTGAAGCTGAAAGACCAAAGTACTGAAGTACAACAGCTGAAGAGTTTACAAGTGCTGAAGATCAACAACTGATGTACAAAGTCTGAAGACAAAGATGAAGACATCAGCTGATGATATCTACTGAAGTCATCAGCTGATGAAAACCTGAAGGTCAAAGTCTGAAGATCAAGTACTGAAGCCTCAGTAGTTTGTCACAACTGCTGAAGAGTACTTCTTCAGTAGTTGTGATATCAGTAGTTTTATATTTTTATGTTTCAGTAGTTTTGAAAACGACTGAAGAGCTTGTTCTTCAGTCGTTGTAGTTTCAGTAGTTTTATATTTTGTACTTAACATGCTGATATGTTCTCAGTAGTTGTGAACATTTCAGTAGTTTGTTAAGATTAGTTATTTTTGTATTAGATCTGCCAGTTGTCACTTTCCGTGATAACAGCAGTGATTGTTGCACTCTATATAGGAGTGACAACCTTATTGTAATGGTGATGAATGAATGGAATGATGAATGATTTGATTAGAAATATTCTACAAACATTCCTTGAAATCAGAAATATATACTCTCTCCTATAACCGTATGCGCTCTTAATGCATACAAGTATCGATTGCTTGCTACAATTTGTCTAATTCCTGTTTCTATTCCGCTGCTTTGAATCTAAACATCAAACTTGTGATCGCTGATCCTGTCAAATGGTATCAGAGCAGGTTAATCATTGATCGATCTAATAATTGATCATTGAAACTGCTATTCAAGATCTAAGTTTGATTGAATTAGCTTTTGTTTTTGCAAGAAACGGTTATAGAGATTGAATTTTCTGTATTTCTGCTCATTCATCCTGAGATCTTTTCTTGGTTCTCATTGAGTTTGTTGTGGTCTGTCTAAAACTTTTAAAAGCTTGAACTAAATTGTTTTTGAACTGAAAATGACTACTCCCTCCAATGATCCTCACAATACTGGTTCCTCAACCAAGCCACCAATGCTGGTTAGGAATGAGTATAACATATGGCAAAGACGTATGCTCCATCACCTGTCTGTTAACAGCGCAGGTGTTGGACATCAGTGGTACATGGTCCACACAAGCCTATGGTGAATAACCCGGAAAACAATCAAATGGTTCCGAAGAGGAGGGAGCAATACTCAGATGAGGATAAGAAGTTGCTTGAAATTGATGCAAAAGCCCATGGTCTGGCCATGGCACGCCCAATGAAATCTATTCTGGGCTAATGCATCATGAAACTGCCCATGACCTCTGGAATGCCTTGAAAGAACAATTTGGAGGAACAGATGAGGTCTTGGCAAATAATAGAGAAATTCTTGCCCAACAATATGAGACATTCTCTCATAGAAAGGGTGAGACACTGACTCAACAATATGAGCGGTTCTCTTGTTTGATCTCTGAACTAAAAATGGTCAAACTTGATACACCAATATTCAGATGAATAACAGATTTCTCAGATCACTGCCTGAGAGATGGGACACTATACTATTGTCCTACGCTCCAGTGCAAGTTTGGACAAACTATCTCTCACCAACTCCATGGGAAACTGCTCACTTTTGAGAGAGAGATAGAACAGAAGAGAAAGTTGTCTTCATCTGGAAAGCTCACTGAAGACTTTGTACAAGGCAACACTGCCTTGGTGGGTCATGAGTCAGAATATGCTTCATCTGAATGCCAGTATGATGAGCATATTAATTCTCTTCAAGCACTTCTGATTCTGCATTTGTGAGTGTTGATGGTCAGTTTACTGGGTGTAATAATGACAATCTATGTTCATTATGGATGATCTCAAGGGGATTGCTGATGATGACTTAGAAGAGATGGATATTTTGAGCCAATGGCCTTGATAAATATCAGATCTCAGAAGTTCTATAAAAGAACTGGAAGAAAATTCCCAGGACTCTCTGGCAAAACCAAAGTTGGTTTTGACAAGAGCAAGTTGAGGTGTCACAAATGCCAAAGGCTTGGACACTTTGCAAGAGAGTGTAGATCAACTGGATCTAACTCCACTGCACCCTTTGTGACTTTTCCTGGCAATAGTCAACAACACAGAGGGCAACATCCTGTCACCTCTAGTCATCATCCTCAACAACAATCTCCGGCATATTTTGTTCTCAGGGTCAAATGCCATATCCGTACCCTTGTTATTACATGCCACAGTCAAATCAAGTTCAAGTTCCTATGGCACCACAACCTCATGCACTACCAGAACCTCAGCCATCCCAATCTCATCAACAACTCAATCTCAACAACACAGCTTCTTCACCCCAGGAGTTGTTGACTGGAGCAGTTTACCAGATGACTTGTCTGGTCATGATCAACTGTTCTCAGGTGCTGGTCAACATGGTGGTGACAGTCCTTTTGGGAATCTAGCTCTTATGGCTTTGGAGTCTGCTGATACTTCATTTTCTAATGCCTCTACACCTCAGGTATCACAGGTATCCTCTGAGGCAAAAGCCAAATATGTTCTGAACCATGCATAGCAGCATTTGCTTCCATTAGAGAAGCAAATGTAGCTCTAATTAATAAGAACATTGAGCTAGAACAAATAATTTCCAAAAACAAAGCTGAGTTTGAGTTTGTGCTCAAAGATAAAAATGATGAGATTTATAAACTGAATTGCCAAATAATTGATGATAAGGCTAGAGAAGAAGTACTTCTAGAGAAGTACAAAGATCTCAAAGAAACCCTTGCAGTTACCCAGGTCGAGTGTGATAGATGGGTACAATCATGCAAAGGTTTTGAAATGCTTCTTAGTAAGCAATCTGCTTCAAATGTGAAGTTTGGAATTGGTTACAATCACACTGCTCCACCTACAGATTTTACCCAAGAGCAGAGGTAGAATCTGATGGTGAGAGTGATAACCAATCCATCACATCATGTGATCTACCTTCTGATACAGCACAATCAGAAGTAGCAGTCAGCATCAAGCCCTCTTTGAACCTATCAGCTGATGTTGATGGTTCAAATGCTGACATTCACATGATTAATGAGTTGATCAACTCAGGAGTTAATTCTGAAGGTCCTGAAAGGACTAGAGAGCAGGATTTAACACCTGAAGTTCAAACTTCAACTGCTGTCAGTACTGAAGAGAAGAAAACTGGCAGTAAAAAGAGTTTGAAGACTACTAAAGAGGCTGTCAAGAAAGCAAACAATGCTTCCAAAGCATTGAAGAACAAGTCTTCTGTTGCTTCACCCTCTTTAGTTGATGATCACCTAAGATGAAGAAAAGAAACCATGTGAAGTATGTGGTTTGTTCAATCATCTTACAGATGATTGTTGGTACAAAAGAGGTTCCAAACTCAAACAAAAAGAAGAAATTAATGAGAAAATGGTAAAAATGAAAACTGAGTTTGAGACCACATTTGTATCAGCAACATCAAATCCTGTAACCCTTAAGTCCTCAAAGAAATCCAAAAAGGAAGGGGTTAAACAGGTGACAGCTGAGGGTGCTCAAAAGAAAAAGGTGCAACATAGGAACTTATCAAACTCCACTAGCAATGTGTCTGATGAGCTGAAAGCTTTATCACAAAATCAGACACAGCTGGTGATGATGGTACAACATCTGTTGGTAGTAGAGTTAACCAACTAGATTCTCCTATGTTGAAACCACAGAAAAGGAGGTCCAAGCCAAAGGACTCCTCTTCTACACCATCTTCTTCCTCTCAGGCTGTTGTTTCAAATAAACCTGTTAGTTTACCATCTATTGATGAGACCAGGCCCAAAACCAAAAAGGTTTGGGTCTCTAAAACTAAATGATTGTTTATTTTTGCAGGGTCTTCAACATGCCAAAGTAGCATCTGGTATGTAGACAGTGGGGGATCTATGCACATGACTGGGAACAACTCTCTTCTTCATGACTACTCTCAAGGAAAGAAGGGATTTGTCTCTTTTGGCAATGATGCTAGGGGTTACATCATCGGTAAGGGCTTTGTCTCCAATGGAGAAATCAAATTTGA
The DNA here is from genome assembly GCA_025506515.1 of Flaveria trinervia. NCBI lineage: Eukaryota > Viridiplantae > Streptophyta > Magnoliopsida > Asterales > Asteraceae > Flaveria > Flaveria trinervia. The sequence goes on along the minus strand of CM046455.1, from coordinate 39,108,625 downwards.
TGATGTTAATCATGTGGAAATCTCAAGTACAATCTCTTGAGTGTCAGTCAAATGTGTGATAAAGGCCATGTTGCCCTTTTCACCAGTCAAAACTGTAGGATTCTGTCATCCAAAGTTTTGCACTTGATTGACAAGGTGTTGGATGATCACACTCTCCTGAAAGCCAACAGGACAGGAAGAGTGTATGCCTTAGATCTTTCTAAGAAGATAGATCTCAAAGGCAATCCTTGCCTATTTTCCAAAGCCTCTTCTCAAGAATCTAAACTGTGGCACAGGAGGCTTGGTCATGTTAATCTCAAAAACATGAATCAGCTTACCCACAATAGTTTAGTCAGAGGCTTACCAATAAAGGAGTTCCACTGTGATGAAACCTGCACTGCTTGTTTAAAAGGAAAACAGCACAAAGTCTCATTCCTCCTATTGAAGTGCCCAAGTCCACTGCCTGCTTGCAATTACTGCATATGGATCTATTTGGTCCTGTGAGAGTAATGAGCATGGCAAAGAAGAAATACTGTCTGGTAATTGTGGATGATTACTCCAGATTTGTATGGACTTTCTTTCTACATTCAAAGGATGAGGCTGCTCAGAAGATTATTCACTTTGTGCTGTACATTGAGAAGCAGTATTCCCTTCCAGTCAAGTGTATTAGGAGTGACAATGGAACTGAGTTCAGAAATCATACACTTGATGACTTCTATCTTTCAAAGGGAATCAAAAGGCAGTTCAGCATTCCAAGGACTCCAGAACAAAATGGAGTAGTGGAGAGAAAGAACAGGACCCTCATTGAAGCTGCAAGGTCCATGCTGGCTGACTCAGGTTTGCCACTGACCTTTTGGCTGAAGCTGTCAACACAGCTTGTTATGTGCAAAATAGAGTTTTAGTAAATCAGAGGTTGATGAAGACTCCATATGAAGTTCTCCATCATTTGGCTCCTCTGATTTCATTTTTCAAAGCATTGGGTGTCCCTGTTTTATTCTCAACACAAAGGATCAACTCCATAAATTTGATCCTAAGGTGGATGCAGGGTACTTTGTTGGTTATTCATCTACTTGCAAGGCATACAGAGTCTTCAACTGCAGAACAAAGATGGTTGAAGAAACTCTACATGTTAAGTTTAATGAATCTCCAAAGGACAAGATTCCACAAAGTCCTGTGGAGTTATTTGATTTGGACATACTGCAATATGTTCCTTATCAAACTCCTGCTGTTGCTCCTGTCAACAGTTCACCACCTGGTGGTACTGCTGATGATGATGATGATTGCAGTACTCACCTCTTCAGGTAGTGATCAGCTGCCTGACTCAGCTAGACCTGATGTTCCTGTAGCTCCAGTAGCACCATCCACAACAAATGCTGATGAGATCTCTTCGAATTCAACTTCCTTTGAATTACCATCCACTGATTGGTTTCAAGGAAATGATTCACCATCACCATCTGTTGCTGCTGAGCCGGCTACAAACACTTGCACAGATCTCATTGTGTATCAAGATCTGAAGAATCACCCTATGTCTCAAATCATTGGTGATATCACTGCTGGAGTATCAACAAGAAGTCAATTGTCAAATTTCTGCTTCTATGCTCTCTTCATCAGTCAGCAAGAGCCAAAGAATTATCACATTGCTTTAAAGGACAATGGATGGGTTGATGCCATGCAGCTTGAGCTTCTTCAGTTCAAGAAACAGCAAGTGTGGGAACTGGTTCCTCTACCTCCAGGTAAGTGTGCAATAGGCACTAAATGGTGTTTAGGAACAAAACTGATGAAAATGGGCTTATTGTTAAGAACAAGGCCAGACTGGTTGTTCAGGGGTTTGCACAAGAAGAAGGTATTGATTATGATGAAACCTTTGCCCCTGTAGCCAGACTGGAAGCAATTCGATTGTTTTTAGCTTATGCTGCTTATCAAAACCTTAAAGTTTTTCAAATGGATGTCAAAAGTGCATTTTTGTATGGAAAAATTAAAGAAGAGGTTTATGTATGTCAACCTCCAGGCTTTGAGGACAATAAACATCCTAATTGGGTGTATAAGCTTGATAAAGCTCTTTATGGGTTAAAACAAGCTCCAGAGCCTGGTATGAGACATTATCAAACTTTCTTCTGGAAAACAATTTCACTAGAGGCTCCATAGATAAGACTTATTCATTAAGAAAGCTGGGCAGCATAATCTACTTGTTCAATTTATGTAGATGATATCATTTTTGCATCCTCTGATCCAAAGTTGTGTGATGCCTTTACAAAGTTGATGCAACAGAAGTTTGAAATGAGTGCCATGGGAGAATTACAGTTCTTTCTGGGGTTGCAAATCAAACAAAAGGCTGATGGAATTTTATTCATCAGTCCAAATATACAAAAGATCTTTTGCAAAAGTTTGATTTACAAAACTGTAAGCCTTGTTCTACTCCCATGAGCAGCACCACACAACTGGACACAGATCAGAAAGGTAAAGTGGTTGATGAAACACTTTACAGATGTATGATTGGGTCCTTGATGTATTTAACAGCTTCTAGACCAGATATTATGTTTGCTACATGTGTTTGTGCTAGATTTCAGGCTGCACCTAAAGAGTCTCATCTGATTGCAGTCAAGAGGATCTTTAGATATCTGCAAGGCACTCCATCTCTAGGTTTATGGTATTCTACGGACATTCTGGTAAATTAGTTGCTTTTTCTGACAGTGACTATGCAGGGTGTAAGTTGACCAGGAAATCAACTTCTGGTGGATGTCAATTCCTAGGCAACTGCTTGATTTCTTGGCAGAGCAAGAAACAGACCTCAGTTGCTACACAACTGCTGAAGCAGAGTACATTGCTGCTGCAAGTTGTACATCTCAGGTACTCTGGCTTCAAAACCAACTTTTGGATTATGGCATTACAGAGACTAAGACTCCATTGTTAATGGATAGTGCTTCAGCTCTTTGCATTGTCAAAAATCCAGTCCAGCACTCTAGGACCAAACATATAGAGATCAGACATCATTTTATAAGGGATTGTTTTGAAAAAGGTCTGATTGATCCTAAGACATTTTTACTAAGCCTTTGGATAATTCAACTTTCCAAAACCTGGTGTTAAGGCTTGGTATGCTGCAACTAGAATAAGTGACAACTACTGATGATCTTAGTAATTCGTACTGATGATCATGAGTACCTATGTCACATATAAGTACTGATGAGCTCTTTTACCCTCAGTAGTTTTTATAACTACTGAAGGCTAAATGTCTCACAAGTACTGATGTACTTCATCTGTTCTAAACTACTGATGTAGTTACAACTACTGATGCAGTTACAACTACTGCAATCAGTAAAAACAGATAAGTACTGATGTCCTATGAAACAACTGAAATCAGCCAAAAAGACTGATGATGAATGTGTTGAGGACAGTTTGAAACAGCTGAAAAGCTAAGAATTGACGAAAACAGCTGAAGAGAACTTTCTCTTCAGTCGTTTGTACAACTGCTGTTTCATTTTAAACAACTGAAGCAAAACCACGTCTTCAGTAGTTTTATAACTACTGATGACTAATACCAAGTCTTCAGTTGTTTACAACAGCTGATGACAAAACCACTGTCTTCAGTAGTTTCATAACTACTGATGACAAACACCAAGTCCTCAGTTGTTTCAATCATCTGAAGTCAAACCACGGTCTTCAGTAGTTTTCTAAACTACTGATGCCTAACACCACGACTTCAGCTGTTTCAACGTCTGAAAGGATAATACCATGTCAACGGTCGTTTAAAACTACTGATGACTAACACCACATCCTTCAGTCGTTTTCTTACCCGTACCCTATATATACCCTAACCTTAGCTCTCAATGCTTCATCTTCTTCAAACCTAACGTTCCTCTCCAAAACTTCCCTCTTCTCAATGGCGTCTATGCAAATTAAACCGCGACACAACTGTGTTGCCTACCTCACTAAATCGCCCATCTGGACTAAGTTCGATACTGCTATCGATCTTATGGTTCAGTCCCAATACAACACGGCATTTCTTCTGAATCCCATATTACATGCCGAATCCTTGCACCAATTTTGGATGAACGTTACTGTTACCACTGGGGAGAACAACACACCATCCCTCCAGTCGGTCGTCAACAACAAAGAAGTAGTCATCACTCCTGCAATAATCCGCCAAATTCTTCAACTGAATGATGCTAGTTCTCCTGCTGGATATCCGAAGGGCACCATAGATCTATCCTTTGCTCAACATGGATATCAAGGCGATCTCAGTGCCTCCACTATCATGAAGAAACACTTTAATGACGCTGAGCGCCTGATTTTCACATGGTGAATGTATGTTTGGCCCCTAAGACGTCGTCTTGGGATCAAATGTCGACAAAATGGCAGCAGGTAATGTATTCTATTCTTGAGCAACCACTTAAATTTTCTGAAATAATATTTTTAGAGCTCAAGGATATGGCTCAAAAACTAACTGCCAACCGTTGGATACTATATCCACGGTTCATAATGGCCATCATTACAAACCAGCTTAATGCTGAGGGACTTGTTGGCTTGGGAGTCCCTGCTACGGCTGTTCTGCCGGAAGTATACTCCGGCACAACTCTGACCGGACACTCAAATGGCTGCCAAGCTGCGAAAACCCACGCAGCTGGAACCCACAGCCACCACCTCCAAATCCAAAGTCCCCACCAAACCCACAAAAAGAAACCCAAAACGGCTACTCAGGGAATTGAGTCCCCTGAGGATGCCCTGCAACACAAACGCAGGATATATCCACTAGTCCAAACCCCCTAGTGGATACAATGACTCCTCCAGCCACAGCCGCTCAGGCTTCCTCTCAACAGGAGCCTGCAGCAACCACACAAGGGGCACCTACATATCTGGGATCTTCCTCACTTGAGGAGATTGCCATTGAAGAGCACCAACCTCCCCAGGTGCACACTGCTTCTATCCCTTCACCCCAAACAACCGCCCCTCACAGCCCAACTTAATAGTTGCACAAGTGCTGACTCAATTGCACTCCTCACCCCCTCCCCAGAAACCACTTACTACTGGGAATACCTCTACAATTGAGGGGGAGGAACACAGTGCACTTGAGAACCCACAGCACAGGGGTTTCCCACTTCTATCTCCTGGTGTAGACAAGGAGCTTAGAATATCTAGTGAGGCTGCCACCTCCTCTGACTCAGCACATGACCAGAGTGAGGCTGGTAACATTGCTAAGACCTCACTAGAGGCAACAGCTGATGATGGACATTGTCCTGAGGCTGGAAGTCCCCAGTACCAAGCACAAGGGGCACATGCACCAACTGGTCTACACCCAGTGCATGTAAATCCTGCTCTAAGCAGGAGGTCAGATGATTCAGTTTCGGCTGATGATGACCTGGGCTTTTTCTATGATGTTCTTGCCCAGAACACAATCCTTGAAGAGAAAGTCAGTAGGCTGCAAAACCTACTTGACCAACTCTCACAAGGAGAAAGACCATCTGCCTCTACCCACCCACAGATGGCACCTTCACTTGAAGGTTTCCCAAACACTGAGCCACTCCAAACTCAACCACCTGCCTCTGCTTCAGGCCCTACTTCTCAGGAACAGAACCCTCCTGAGCAAATAGGTGCTGTACTTCAAAATTCCCTCCCTCTCATCACACCCATAATCACTGATATTGTGACTAAAGCCATTGATGAGAGGCTTTCCTCAACTTTACAGCCCTTGGTTGATGCTGCTGTCCAAAAGACTCTTCTGTGGTACAAACCCTTCCTCCAATGCACCCAAAAGGGGGAGAGTACTGCAGTGAAAGAAAAGAAGAGGAAAAGAACAGAGGAGAAGAAGGAAGAGAAGCAAGCCCAAGAGGAGGAAAAAGAAAAGCAACCTCTGCTCACTTACAAGCGAAAGAGAAGTGCTGATGATCACACTGCTGAAGACAAATCCTTGAGGAGCTGGTCAAAGAAGCTGACACTACACACAGCCGATCCATGGATAAAATAATTGAACAACTCTTCAGGCAGGGGTTTGACACAGCCACACTGGATAGTGAGATCAGAAGGTTAGAAGTACAAGAGATAAAACCGATGGGCAGGGTATGATGCTCTTGAGAAAGAGAGATTGGAAATAATGATCCGCTTCATTGCAAAATACTTAGGAAGATCGTTAGTGGAGATTCGCGCTTGGACCAGGGACAGCATTCTGGCTATAGCCACCAGAATCTGTCTGTCTGAGCAATTCAACAAAGGGATTATTGTGGAAGCCCTTGATGAGGCTGGGGCTGGTAAAAGGTTAGAGATGGCTAAACTCACAAAGGCGAAACTAACTACAAAGATGCTGGATCAACCTTCCCTTCCACCCACTCAAACAGATCCTATCCCTCAAATCTCCCAACCAATCTCTAAGCCAAAATCCAAAATCCTCATTCTTCAAAACCAATTCCTTCACCAACCCAACCATCATCCAGTGATGTACCCAGAAGGAGGAGAAGGGTGCTGAGGATGGAAGAAGAAGAAGAAGAGGAGGATGAAGATGATAGTCTGCCACTCTCTGCTATTCTGAAGCTACCAAAACCCCGAAGTCAACCCATGATCACACCTGACTCTCAAAGGGAAATGGTCAGAGTCAAGATAGAAGAAGAAGAACAGCAGAAACAGCACGATGAGCAACTGTTGAAGATGGTTGACAAGGAATTTCCTCAGTCATCATCTATTCAAGCCATGAAAGGGCATGCTCAAAGGCTGTACACTCTCAGGCACACCTTTCAGTATCAGAAGGAGAGAGTGAGAGTATGGCCAGACCCCAGGGTGAGTTCTAGAATCCATAAAAGAACTATCCCACACAGATACAACGGCCAGGTACGAAAAACAATAGATCTACCATCATGTTGGCCGTTGTAGTCTCACCTTAGGAAATCATTGATGAATTCAAGAAAGCTCACCAAGCAAAGAAGACCCCTCAAGCTTTACTAGAAAACAAGATGATTAAGAAGGGGTGGCTATATAAAGCTTGATACATCCAGAAGAATGAGAGCTCCAGCTCCTTACTCCTTGAAGGCAACCATCCTGATGAATTTGTATATAGGGAGGTAACTACGGTGGAGCTGAAAATGGCAGGACCATGAAGTACTTATCAGAGTACTATGGTCCAGAGTTCTTCTTCGAAGGAGGAGCAGAAGAACTCTCTCAGGAGGAACAAGTTGTTCTCCTTGAGGCCTATGTTCGTGAGTCATACAGACTCATTATGGGGAAGTAAATCTCATGAATGGGATAACAACTTTGTGTCCAGTTCCCCAAAACAGAGTTCCCATTCATACTCTGCCAAACAAATATTTGAGATTTCTTCCCAGGCCAGAGCTTACATGGGTCATCTTCTCTACTGATCAAGAAGGAAAAAGACCAACATTTTGCCAACAATAAGTGGGATAATAAATAAGTTAGAGGTTTTGGCTGCATTGGTTCAGGGGAGTTTGTTGGACCAAAAGAACCAATGAGCCAAGATCAGAAAACCTCTAAGTCCCACATGGTATCACAACAACTGCTGAAAGCCTCATCAGTAGTTTGACAAGTGCTGAAGACTTCAACAGCTGAAGATCAAGTGCTGAAGACCTCAACAGCTGAAGAACTAAAGTGCTGAAGTACAACAGCTGAAGAACACATGCTGAAGCTGAAAGACCAAAGTACTGAAGTACAACAGCTGAAGAGTTTACAAGTGCTGAAGATCAACAACTGATGTACAAAGTCTGAAGACAAAGACTGAAGACATCAGCTGATGATATCTACTGAAGTCATCAGCTGATGAAACCCTGAAGGTCAAAGTCTGAAGATCAAGTACTGAAGCCTCAGTAGTTTGTCACAACTGCTGAAGAGTACTTCTTCAGTAGTTTGTCACAACTGCTGAAGTAGTACTTCTTCATAGTTGTGATATCAGTAGTTTTATATTTTTATGTTTCAGTAGTTTTGTAAAATGACTGAAGAGCTTGTTCTTCAGTCGTTGTAGCTTCAGTAGTTTTATATTTTGTACTTAACATGCTGATATGTTCTCAGTAGTGTGAACATTCAGTAGTTTTTTGTTAAGATTAGTTATTTTTGTATTAGATCTGCCAGTTGTCACTTTCCGTGATAACAGCAGTGATTGTTGCACTCTATATAAGGAGTGACAACTTATTGTAACGGTGATGAATGAATGGAATGAACGAATGATTTGATTAGAAATATTCTACAAACATTCCTTGAAATCAGAATATATTCTCTCCCTATAACCGTATGCGCCCTTAATGCATACAAGTATCGATTGCTTGCTACGATTTGTCTAATTCCTGTTTGTATTCCGCTGCTTTGAATCCTAATACATCAAACTTGTGATCGCTGATCCTGTCAAATATAATATGTAACAACAAAACACAAGATGTAATTTTCAAGTTACTTGCATATATTGCTTCTCAACTCAAATGTTACAAGACTCTTACAAGCATGTTCTTATGATTACAATGAGAGACTATATATAATACTACCTATAGCCAGATATACTTTGATACCAACTGGAATCCTCTAACTAAAGCAAATACTACAAAGCTATAGTTTAAGGTATCTCAGATAAGACATTATCTGAGATATGGTAATGAGGACATGTCCCTGACTTACCTTTTGTCACAACTAAAGTTGGTAACATGTACTAACATAAAAAGTGAATAGTGGAATAAAGTATGGTTAACTACATGGCTCTTTAAGAAAATGCCATGCAGTATCAGAGGTCTGCAGTGGAGTGTCAGAGACCATACTTATGTCCACTGGTTCATAGCGTGTTTTCCGAAGGTTAAATGGCTTCGGAAGAACAAGTACTTCCGAAGCCACTTATACTTCGGAAGAGGCTGCTTCTTCCGAGGCTTAAGGACTTCTGCTTTGTTTCATACTTCGGAAGCAGTCTTCTGATTTCTTCCTTTGAGACTTCATCTTCGGAAGTCAATACTTTACCTTCGGAAGTAGAGTTTTGCCTTCGGAAGTGGAACTTTTACTTTGACTTTGGAAGAACTCTACTTCTTTCGGAAGTTCCACACTTGACTTCGAAAGCCTTTGTAAGCATCACAAAAATTGTCTAAGTGATTTGGTTTTGGTTGCACTAGCATTCTTCTTGATCCAACAAACTCCCCCTAGGTTGATGCTACCAAAACCTCACTTGTTTCTGCTCCTCAAAACTTTCAGCACCAGGGAGAGTAAATACTTATCAGTCTCTTTGTTCTTCCCTAATATGGTGCTGAGAAGTTTGTACAAATCTTTGGTTGACAGGATCTCCAATCTATCTCCCTGAATGATATGTACCCTTTGTTGTGGATCTTTGAAAAGGGTTAGTTTATTGGAGCTATAGTCATATTCCCATTGAACTATAGGTTCTAATTCAGGACATTCCACCATCTGTAGAAAGGCTGTGCCCTTGGTGAGAGATCTATCCTTGTCTTCCTTTCTTCTCAATCTTAACTCTTCCTCAATCTTGGCTTTTGCTGTTAACTCCCAGATGAAGACTGCTGAGATGATTCTTGATATGAGCAGCAGTTTCAGAGTTAGAGGGGTTAGAGAATGGTTTCTCTGCTAACTCAGTAATATCAAATCTACTAGAGTGTAGCAGAGACGTGGCATTCAGCCTATTAACTTCACCATTATCTCTTTCCACAACAAAGTTGTGAGTAGCTTCATCGAACCTCCAACAGAGTATATTCTTTCTAGGCACAAGAGACAAACTTGGAATATTGTCCTCTTTCTTTGTATCCAGTAGAGTCACCAGCTTCCTTCTTAGTTTCTTCTCTTCATCATTCAATGACCTCTTTCTTTGTATCCAGTAGAGTCACCAGTGTTCCTCTGGGTAGATCAAGAAATTGATCTCTTGTGAGGGAACATGAAGATCCATCCACATAGGTTAGCTTGATGGAGTCTTCCTCACAGGAGATATCGCTTAGGGTTGTGCAATTGATGAGCATATTCTTGATGCTTTTAAACTCTTCTAGAGAGAGATGTTTAGAAGGATGAGGGGATGGTTGAGACGGTTGTGGGGTAGGATGTGGTGAGGTGGTTCGGGTTATAGTTTTGGGTTGAAGGATGGGTAGTTTTGGTGGTTGAGGTGAGGAAGTAGATGAAGGTAAAGGTGTTGGTTCAGGGGTGTAAGGTTTAGTTTTGATGGTGAAGGGATAGGGAATTGGTTCAGGTTGGGGTAGAGTGGTTGGTGTGAAGGTTATCCCCTGTACCCTTCTATACATCTCTCTTCTTTTCCCCGAATGAATGTCAGTTTGATCTCACTAATAATTCATTGGAGTTTCCTTTCAGTCATGGGACCCACCTACCTTCCAGAGAAGCCGTGAGCCCGGAGATAGTCTTTCATCCAGGCTTTGTCACCTATCTTTCCTGGTTGCAGATGCCCTTGCTTCTTCCTCTTTCTTCTTCTTTTCCTTCAACTTTTCTGTTGCAGCTCTTTTTCTTTCTTTCTCCATTTGATCCAGCTCTTTGTTGACGAGCCAAAGGATCGTTTCGTCATTGTGTGGAGAAAGTTCTTGAAGAGAGAAGCCTATAGAGGTTAGGAAATCTATCCTTTCCCTCCTTAGCTGCATGTCAGCTTCCCTTTGTTCCTTTTCCTTCTCTTCCTCTGAGGCCAACCTTGCTGCTACCTGCTACAGCTTGGTTGCCTTTTCCAGTTTCACGAACTCCTCTAATGGTAGCAGGAGTGTTTCTTCATTGGCAGCTCCGAGTTGAATGAGCCGATCAATGATCTCTTCTCTCCTTTTGTTGTTGACAGCCTCCTGGTTGGCTGCAACTGCTTTTGTACTAGCAGCCAACAGCTTTCCAATTGAAGGTGTCCCTTTTCTTTTCAACTTTTCAATCTTCTCCTCTTCCTGAAGCTCTTCCACAGTTATCTTCCATTTTCCTTTCGTATCTTTTGAGGAACTTGACTTTGGTGGTTCTTTGACAGTGGATACTTATTGTGCGAGAGGTAGAGATGGTGTCTGGACAGGAGGTTGATCTAGAAAGTCCTCACTGTTCACCTCAGATGCCATTTCAAGGATTGCATCTGTGATGATCAGTTCCTCTGACATTTTGAACAGTCCTTCCGCAGCTTCCATTTCAGCTTCGGAAGATTCAGCTTGTTCTTTTGAGGCTTTAACTTCAGCTTCGGAAGTAAGAGGGTAAGCAGATTCTGTCCTAACTGTTTCAGTTGCTGGGCCATCAGTCCCCATTTCCTCTTCGAATTGAATGTTAGGTTCCATGTGGACCTTTGGTTGACCAACTTCTTCCATAATGGTAGAAGGTGCAGTAAGCCTCTAAATCTCTTCAGCTCCAAAGTAAATCATGGCAGCATCAAGACTTGGCTGATCACGAGCAGATCTCAACAAGAACTAAGAAAAGAAGCTATAGAGTTCTCTGAGCATCCTTGAATCAATTGTTAGAGTGACTTGAGATGGCTCAGAAGAAGTTGTGATATGAGCCGGATATTTAGAAGTTGAAGATTGGCTCTGTGGGTCCTCATATGTTTGTCTTTGAACACTCTCCCCCTTTTTGGTAGCATCATCTTGAGAGGTAGATGAGCTGGAGGAAGAGGTCAAGGAGACCTGAATAGGTACATGCCTAACAGATCTCTCAATCTGTTTCTCAGCTAGTTAAGCCTTGAGATTGTCAATCTCAAGTTGCTAAGTGGCGGACCTTTCTTCTAAAGTCCTAACCTTAGATTCAAGGTTTGAGACTTTAGATAGTAGGTCTGTAGTGAAGAGTTTCATGCTTCTTCATCTTCTTTGGAAGAATCACGGGGAGATGAGGTAACGTACCTAGTATGTTCAGCCTCACACCAGATGTGGTTTCTTGGCACCCTACTTTCTCTTGCTTAGTGATGTCTCTTGCAGAGTTATCAAAAGGCATGGTTGCTGCAGATTCAGTCTTAGAGATGTTACCACTGTCCATAAGGTCCATTGAGGCACCTTTTGTAGTGGCAACTGAATCTGCTTGAGGCCCCTCCACATCAGTGGGACTCATCTCAGTCATGGGTTGCTGATGGGGGCTAGAGATAAGGATCTCTCTAGGCTCTATTGATCTTGGAGAGGGTGTTGTAGATCAACATCATTGCCATGGAGAGATGTTATCTCTTCATCAATTTTAAATAGAAGGTCAGTGAAAGATAAGGAAGTTAAACCTATGACCCGGGACCTTGGTCAATGTCTATAGGCATTGAGCCTTTTGTGGGGCTGTCCCTTGTTGGCTGCTTAGAGGAGTGTAAAGACTCACTCTGAGGGCTTTCAGAGTGGGTAATGGGCTCATGGGTTTGAGACTAAGGAGACTCAAGACCCATATTGAGGTCAATGGTGAAGGAAGGTGAGACCTCAGATTGAGTGGGAGCCCAATGTTCCACTCTAGCCATTTTAGATTGAACATGAGGAGCTTGTTCATCAGAGTAGATTGAACGGGTTCGTTTAGGGCCTTTTGTGTAGGTAATGGTGATGGGAGGAGAAGGTAGTGTTGGCATTGTGGTTGTAGTTGTTGTGTGGGTTCTCACTCACCTGTGGGGTGAACAAAGATGTCACCAGGAGCTATGTGCTCATGTAAGGGACAAACAGAGTGGCTGCACAAACAAGCCGACTCTGGTCCAACTCACAGTTAATGATGTGCTGAAGAAATCTAGGATACATAAAGAATGTTTCCCTCTAAAGATTTCCAATGAGATTGAACAACACAAATCTTGAGTAGTTGAAGCGCAAGCCTCACACCAATCCATGAACTAGGCACCCTAGTTCATATAGGATTTGATCCCATCCCCTAAATTTGTTTGACGGGCAGTGGAGAACAATGTGCAGGAGGAACTTCCAGTTGTAGGAGAAGTTGTATTTGTAGACAGGCGACCTGCTCACATCTCCACCATATCCCATGAGGATGTATGTGCTGTCTAAATCTGCCTTGGGGAACTCAGTAGGGGCACCTTCATCATGAAGCTCCAGATACTTCCTGATGAGTTGTTCAGAGATGACCAACTCTTGGCCACAAATGCGGGATCGTATACACGAACCCCATTTAGGGTTTCAACGTGACTGTTTCCCTAAAATTCAGTCATGTGGTTGAGGTAAACCGTGGGATTAAAAATCAAGGCTGTGTAGTAGGATGATTGGGTGAGGAAGGAGATGATTTCAGAGAATTCAGCATCTCTTGAAGAATCAAGAAGAGCGACTTGGTTGTGTTGAGGATTTAGGGCCATTGAAACAGTGAAGGTAAAGTAATTTGAGTGTAGGTGAATTTGGAAGCAGGGAAACTTTTAGGACTATAAAAGTTGTGGTAAGAAGATGAGAGTGAACGGTCAGGATTATCTAAAAGAGGGTGGAATGGTGGTAATGTGTTAGGATAAGGTGAAATGATTGTTTAGTGGATGAAGTGATAGGGGCGTATGGTTAAAATCAGTTAAATAATCCGACATCATTAACAAAATCTTTGCTTTTTACAGTGTGGGGCCCAAGAGATTCCGTTACACAGTAAAAGCTCTCTTCCGAGTATAAAACATTTCCGAAGGTAAGTTGTCTTCCGAAGGCAATTCCTACTTGTGAAGGTAAAAAGTTACTTCCGGGAGTAGAAACTGCTTTCTGAAGGGAGTGCTTTTGTAAGTTTCGGAAGTAGATCTGATATGAAATCAATCACTTCTTCCAAGACTAAAAACTCTTCCGAGAAGAAAGTTATCCTTGGAGAAATTTTGCTTCGGAAGATATGAATATAACTTCCGAGGGTTACTTTTTCTTCGGAAGAAATTTATACTTAGAAAATTTCGGAGAGATCTTTTGTAACATGGCTTAAAATGTATTGACATAAGACATTACACATTAAAAGGTTTTCAAAAGAGGTAATTTAATCAATGTTTATCATCGCAATAGCTGTTATAAGATACTTAAATATTTGTTCATTAAAAGCTTTGGTAACAGATCAACATATTGTTCATTTGAATCAACTTTGATTAGTTTAATTAGATTTTTCTCATGAATATCTCTAATGAAATAGTACCTGATCTCAATGTGCTTTGTCTTGGAGTGCTTCACCGGATTTTCAGTAATGGAGATAACACTGTTGTTTTCAATATGGATAGGAGTACTCATAAAGTTGAATCCATAGTCTAACATCTGGTTCTGAATCCACAGCAACTGAGCACAACAGCTAGCAGCAGCAATGTATTCAGCTTCAGCAGTTGATGTACAAACACAAGATTGTTTCTTGCATTGCCATGAGATGATCCTTCCACCAAGAAATTAACATCCTCCTGATGTTGATTTCTTGTCAATGTTGCATCCACCATAGTCACTGTCAGAGTATCCATAGAGATTAAAATCACTATTTCTTGGATACTAAAGACCTAATTTAGGTGCTCCTTTGAGGTATCTAAGGATTCACTTTGCAGCAGCTAGGTGAGACACCTTGGAGCAGCCTGATATTGCACAGATGCAAGTAGCAAACATGATATCAGGTCTACTGGTAGTGAGATACATCAGAGAACCAATAATCGCCCTGCACTGATGTTGATCAATATCCTCCCCTCAAGGTTAGGACAAAGATTATGGTTTCTAGGTATGGGTGTCTTGGCTGGCTTGCAATCCTTCATCTCAAATCTTTCTAAGATGTTATTGACATACTTGTATTGATTGATGAAGAAGACTTCCTTCAATTGCTTCACCTGAATTCCAAGGAAAAAGTCCATTTTTCCCATGGAACTCATCTCAAACTTCTTCTTCATAATGCTTTCAAAGTCCTTACACATTTGGTCATTTGAAGAACCAAATATGATGTCATCAACATAGACTTGAACAAGCAAAATGTCCTTACGAGACTTCCTTATGAATAAATTCTTGTCAATGGTTCTTCTGGTGTAGTCATTCTTAAGGAGAAACTAAGACAAAGTCTCATACCAAAGCCTTGGTGCTTGGTGCAACCCATATATAGCTTTATCCATTTGCACACATAGTGAGGATGCTGTGGGTCTTCAAATCTTGGAGGTTGTCACACATACACTTCCCTATCTATATCCCCATATAGAAAGGCACACTTGACATCAAGTGGTAGACAGTAAAGTTTTTGTAAGCAGCATAAGCAAGGAATATCCTAACTGCCTCAAGTCTTGCAACAGGTGCAAAGACATCAGTATAATCAATTCCTTCTTCTTAAGTGTATCCTTCAACTACCAGTCTTGCCTTATTCTTGATGATCAAGCCTCTGTTATCTCTTTTGTTCCTAAAAACCCATTTCGTACCTATTGGTACTTGACCAGATGGTAGCGGACATAGGTTCCAAACCTTCTGTCTTTTGAATTGAAGCAACTCCTCTTGCATCGATTCAACCCAGCTACTATCCTTCAAGGCATCTTCCACCTTCTTGGGTTCCATCTGGGATAAGACCATGAGTACAAGCAGACATTCCCTTGATGAGTCTGCCCTCTTGTTCTCACACCTTCAGAGACATCCCCAATGATGTTCTTAGTTAGATGAGTGTTATGAATCCTAAGATGAGGAATCACTTCCAGTTGCAGAGATAGATCCAGGTTGGACATATTCTGCTAAGGAACTGGAACACTTTGTCCAACTATTGTTTCAAAGTCATTCAATGAGGACTGATTGAATGAATGAGAAACATTATCAATGGTTGGCTGTAGAGTAGCATCAATAGTTGCCTGTTCTTTCAAGATGCTACATCCATAAGCTAGGTGTTGTGTTGGATCGCCTGATGAGTTTTGAGGGTCAGCAGGTGATTCACTAGTTTAATCTTCACTATTCCTTGATATGGATATGTTGTCTGATCTGTGAATAGTGGAAGCTTGATTTGTTGCAGCTCTTGGAGAACTTGGAAGAGGTTTGGGTAGTTCAAACAGTTAATCATCAACAGCAGCATCAACATCTTTTTGAACACCTGTTCCAACTGAAACATTCTCACAAGAAGGTTTAGAATAGTTTGGAAACAATTCTAAATCAAAGATATGATCAGGGCCATTCCCCCTAACACAAGGAGTGTGCTCATTAACAACTATATTGGATGACTCCTCAAATTGTTGATTGTTAAAGTTGTATACTCTATAAGCTTTGAGCTAGAAGAGTATCCAACAAAAATAGCATCATCTGACTTTTCGACAAATTTTGCTAAATTGTCCTTTGTGTTAAGTATGATACACCTACTGCCAAAGGACCTCAAAAAGCTAATGAATGGTGGCCTCTTGTTCCATAGCTCATAAGGGGTTTTTCCACGTGGCTAACTACAAGAACTCTGTTCTGCACATAGCATGCAGTGCTGACAGCCTCTGCCCAGAATGTTAGAGGTAGTTTGGAATCAACCAACATAGTTTGAGCAGCCTCAATAAGTGTCCTGTTCCTCCTTTCAGCAACACCATTTTGTTGAGGAGTTCTGGGAGCACTATATTGTCTGGCAATCCTTTTGAGTTACAGAATGAGTCAAGAAAGAAGTTCTTAAACTCAATCCCTTGATCACTTCTAATAATCATAACCTTGTGATCAATTTGATTTTCTATTTTAAGAATAAAAGATTTTAATGTTTTAGCAGTTTCATCTTTAGTTCTTAAAAAGAATACAAATATAAATCTTGTAAAATTATCAACTATCATAAGGTAGTATGATTTCCTTCTAATGCTTATTATACTTGTGGGACCAAAAAGATCCATGTGCAATAAGTATAATGGAGTAGTGACAGAGTTAACACTTTGGATTTATGAGAGGTCCTGTGTTGCTTCCCTTTCAGGCATGCAACACAGTTCTATTTGAAGAAAAATTCCTTTTTAGGAAAACCATGTACCAAGTTATTTTTAGCCAATTATTCATTGTCTTAAAATTTACATGACACATACGTTTATGCCAAAGTGTTGACTCAACACCATCAGCTTTGGAAAGAAAGCATGATACTTCACCCATTAAGGAAGCATTGTTTATATCTAGCTTGTACATATCCCCTTTCCTGGGAGATCTAAGAAGCACCAATTTCGGAGGAATTGTCATCCGTTGTTTGAGGATAATGCACTCATGCTCTGTGAAAAGCATCTGGTGCTTTTGATCACAGAACTGAGAAACACTTAACAGATTATGTTCAGCTATTTGTCGAAGTTAACTTTGTCAACTTTTAACTTACCATTGGATATACTCCCTCTGCCAGAAATATATCCTCCGGCATCACCTCCAAAATGGATAGGACCTCCATCATAGTGTTGAAACTGTTGAAAGAGAGATCTGTTCCCTATCATGTGCCTGGAGCATCCACTGTCTACAATCCAGACATTATTGTTCTTGTCATATGGATGTCCCTGTACATAAGATGAGATTGTTAGTTTTGATTGGAAACCCAAGCCTTGTTGGTCTTGGGTTCTTCCAATGATAATGACATAATTGTACTAAAAGTTAAGCATGGGGGTTCAATGGATGTCTTTGAAGAAGAGGTTTGGGTTGTAGCATCTTCCTTGATCTTCCAATCCATCCTTTGGTTGATCATAGAGGATGAGCTTGTTGAAGCTTTTGCAGCTTGGCATTCTTCCGAATCTTCTTTATTTTCGAAAGAGACCTTCACCACCTTTTCTTCTGAGCCAGTCCTCTTCTCGAATGGCTTCAAGGGAGCTTTCTTGTTCTTTCGAACATTAGTAGCTTTTTTTTTCCGAAGCCATTTTCCCTTCGGAAGAAGGAGTTTCTTCCAAAGACAACCTGGCTTCAGTAACTAGCTTTACTTTTTTCATCACTTGGACTATCTGATAAGGTCTAAATGAGAAACCTTCCATGAATCCTTCTTTTCTAACATTATTTGCATAATGTGTGCTAGAAGGATTGTAGTAATAATCTTTAGCCATGTGGTTTTGCAGACCACACATGATGCATGTAATGTTAGTCTTTTGGGAATGTGAGGGTTGCTATTTCTTAGTCTTTCTCTCTTGGTCAGCTACCTTTCCCTTCAACTTCTGATCCCTTGGTAGGACAGGAGTGCTGGTATTATAATCCTTTACTAAATCAGAAGTACCTATCACCTGGAATCCAACTGAGATAAAGACACCTTTCTATTTTGGGTCAATCTTCATCTTAGACTCAACCACTTTCTTAGTAGTTCTTCTAGCATCTTTCGCTCTGCTTCTTCTGGCTTTGGTTGTTAGGGTTTGATCTTCACTGGGAGAGGAGGGTACATTTACCTGTTCCTTCCCTGTGGTGGCCACTATTGTTGCTTCATCCTTCAACTCTAGTGAAGAAGGGTCAGCAGTTGGAATCTCTTGCTCTTCAGTACCACATCTAGGTTGTCTTATTGACTCATAAAAATGTGATGGAGCAATTTCAATGGTCCCCAACCCTCTTTTGTTATGATAATAGTGTTTGGAGTGGGAGGATGATACAAGAATAGCTTTGAAGTTCTGCTCAGAAATAGCATGCTTTCTGGCTTGAGCCTCAGCAGTAACAAGCTGGGCTTGAGCCTCAGACAATTTGGATATCAGATCCTTTATTTGAGTCTTGTAGTTGGTGTGTTCATGTTTTAATAAGGACACAGTTTTCTCTAACTCCTTATTTTCTTTTGATAGTCAGATTCAGCCCTTTTAAAATCAGATTTTTAGATATTTAAAGACAATATCAGATCCAATTTCCATATTGTTATCCTGATATAATTTAACCTTAGCTATACAGGAAGGAGTATAGAGATGTTCATATAACTAGTTATCATCTGTTCTGGCCATGAGAGCTTGAGCAGGAGTCACGTCCTGTACCATGAAGCTCCAGTCAACTTCTTGAGCCATTGTAGCTGTTTCAGTTGACTTTCCAGTGTGCTTTGAGGTTGAGGGATGTGTGGAGGCCTATGGGGTTCACGGATTGGTCTTGGGAGCCTTGCATTCCCTTGCAAAGTGACCAAGTTGGTTAAAGTTGTAACATTTTTCCTTGGTATTGTCAATCCCAAACTTCATGGCAGTTGGGTTTTGAGGGAATTGCCTTCTAGTTCTCTTAAAGAACTTCTTCGCTCTGTAGGTTAAAAGAGCCATCTGTTGGACAATGTCCACATACTCTACATCGTCTGGACTGAAACACTCTAGATCATCAAAACAATATTGAAAATCACGAGAGTGCCCACTTCCTGAGACAAAGGCATAGTTGTCCTGAAAGGAGTTGTGCTGAGCCTGTTGAGACCTTGGAGTCTCAGGAAAATGATGTAAGGTCCAGAGGAGCAGGATTGCTGTTGGTGGTATGTCAAGTATTACTGAGGTTGTAGGGGTACTGAGCCTTCAACAACCATTAAAGCGTTGCTAGCAAGAAGACTCAGAGGTCTACTTGTTTGGTGGCGTTTCTTACTCTCCATCTCCAACCGGTATCCATCAAAGATTCCGTAAAGTTTAGTCATGGTAAGAGTGTTCAAGTTCTCTGTCCTCTTGATAGAGACATAGTAGAATGTCCACTTGTTTGGAAGAGCACTCACGAACTTTCTTATGAGATCTTTGAGTTCAAGGGTGATCTTCACAGATTGAAATGAAGAAATAAGATCCACGTACCTGAAATATTGCTGGCTGAGGGTCTCTCCAGCAATATAAGTGAAGTTCTCGAACTGCTGCTTCAGTGAGTCCTTGTTTGAGTCGTTGGAGCTTGAATACATCTGAGCAAGTGCATCAAACAATTCTTTAGTGAACTTACAACGCTCAAACCCCACCATGATAGAGTTGGGTATTGCAGTCAAAAGAATGCTCATAGCATTGTTGTCGATGTCCGTCTTCTTTCTATCTTCGTCAGAATAATCTTCAACAGCTTTTTCTATCATGGCACCGTTTCCACCAGGTGATGCCTCCTTTTGTTTATACGGGCTGTTGATGATGGAGTTCCACATTTTTCTGTCTTGGTATCTGATGAAGCCTTCCATTCTTCTACTCCAAGACTTGAAGTTTTCAAGAGTAATGATGGGAGCTTTGGTCATCGTTCCCATCTGTACTTCGGATTTGTTAGGGACATTTATGTGAGACTTGTGAGGAGGAGTGAAAAATAGGTTGAATTGGATGGTTAGATCACACAATCAAGAGGCTAAAAAGCTTTGATAACAATTGCAGGATCAGTTTTGTCACTAAACACTTGGTTTTCTCTCAAACTCACTTAAACAACACTCTCGATGAAAGCAGAATCTTTAAGAGTTGATAACAATATAATAAGTAATAACAAAACACAAGAAGTAATTTTCAAGGTACTTGCATATATTCCTTCTCAACTCAAATGTTACAAGACTCTTACAAGCATGTTCTTATGAGTTACAATGAGAGACTATATATAATACTACCTATAGCCAGATATACTTTGATACCAGCTGGAATCCTCTAACTAAAGCAAATACTACAAAGCTATAGTTTAAGGTATCTCAGATAAGACATGATCTGAGATATGGTAATCAAGACATGTCCCTGACTTACCATTGTCACCAACTAAAGTTGGTAACATGTACTAACATAAAAAGGTGAACAATGGAATAAAGTATGGTTAACTACATCGCTCTTTAAGAAAATGCCATGCAGTATCAGAGATCTGCAGTGGAGTGTCAGAGACCATACTTATGTCCACTGGTTCATAGCAGTGTCTTCTGAAGGTTAAATGGCTTCGGAAGAACAAGTACTTCCGAAGCGTCTTCTTCTTCCGATGCTTAAGGACTTCTGCTTTTTTCATACTTCGGAAGTAGTCTTCTGATTTCTTCCTTTGAGACTTCATCTTCAGAAGTGATTACTTTACCTTCGAAAGTAGAGTTTTGCCTTCGGAAGTGGAGCTTTTACTTTTTCTTCGGAATAACTCTACTTCTTTCGGAAGTTCCACACTTGGCTTCGGAAGCCTTTTTAAGCAGCACCAAAATTGTCTAATTGATTTGGTTTTGGTTGCACCAGCCTTCTTCTTGATCCAACACTCTGTTGACTAAATCCATACCTAAGGATATATTCCACTAGTTTTCTGAGAATAAACAGGAAAATAAGTTATAGGAAGCCTTGGAGAGACAATACGATGGGAATGCATCATTGAAAGCTCTAAAGGAAAAGGCTTTGAAGAAGGAGTTTGATAACTTCTTTTGGATTGGTAAAGAGAGCGTGGATGATGTTGTAGATAGGTTCTACCATTTAATTAGTGAGCTACACACTCATGGAGTCACCACGTCAATCGAAGATAAGGTCTTCAGCTTTGCCGATGGTCTGCCAGAGAAGTGGGACTCGTTTGTGTCTAATTTGAGACAGAACAATTTACTGGCAAAATTAGACATGAACGACTTCATCCTAAAATTGAGAGAGGAGGAACTGAGGATAAAATATAGGTTACAAAAAGGATCCTATGATCAGAATCCTTCACTCTATAAATCCACTTCCACTTCAATAAATTCAGGAGTGCCACTTCAAATGACATTTGTGTTTAGTTCAACCGCTCCTTCTTAACCTACAACTTCAGGATCTGAAACGTCAGGGTCATCTAGTACCCAATATATCACATCGGAAGCAAATGCTATGAAGTTGAAGACCGAGAATCTCGGGAATATTATTGTTAAGGTTGCAAAGGAGCATATGGACCTTTTAGTTATGGTTGTTCATTCTTATGATGGTCTAGTTGCAGGAAATATCAAAAATTGCCATCTGGCTGATGAGGATTACGAGCAGGTGGGCGAGAATAAGTTAGAAAAAATGGACATTATGTGGGCTTTAGCAAGTGCTATTAGGCGAGCTAAAAAGTTTGTGAAGAAGACAATACAGAACTTGATAGCCACACAGGGTACAACTTTTGGTTTCGACAAAACCAAAGTTACCTGTTTTAACTATGGAGAAAAGGGGCACTTCAAACGTGAATGTGTAAAGCCCACGAAGACAGGTAATAGGAATCCTTTCTCATCCTTCAACCGTCAAGACAAACCAACGAGTGGAGCTGCTTCGTCAAGCAAAGATACAAAGGCTTTGACTACACAAGATGACGAAGGTCAAGATTGGACCTTTCGCTTTGTATCTCCGGGGGAGTCAAACATTGCAAATGTTGAGGGTCTGGATGATGACATTGCAAGTGAAGGTGAAATAGCAGTTGAACTAGTGATGTCAGATCATGAAGATACTGCAAATGTGGTCAATCACCTGATTAAAAAAGATCTCAGAATGACATGTTTAGAATCTCCAGCATGAAGAGTCAAACTCTGCACTAATGGCGGATTCAACCGAATCTTCACTGGTAAGTACCAATGACCATCTTTTTGAATGTCATGCTTGTAATGAATGTAATAAATTTAGAGAAAGCATAGATTCAAAATTTGCTAGGTTATTAGATCACAATGATAGCTTAGTAAATGACTTACAATTGTCCACAAAAGCTAACCGGATTTTAAAACAAAATAAGCACAATTATAAAGAGAAGATAGAACTTTTAAACAAACAACTACAGGAAACTGAGGTGGTTTCTTTTAACCAAGAAAATGACATAAAGTTCTATTTAAAAAGCAACTAAGAATGAAAAAGCAGTTTTGGAAGTCGAAGTCAACTTATTAAAACAAAAACTGCATAGTTGGACCAGTTCTTCTCACATAGTCCAGCACTTAGTGAAAGAACGTAACAACATGGAGGGGTTGGGTTACAAAGTGGTACCACCACCACATGAGACACTGTTAAATGCTAAATGTAGACTAGTAAATAACAATCCTATTAAGGATCATGTGTTGTCTACTCCTCTAGTTAGTGACCCAGATTCCACAAGTAAACCAGTGGAATTTGTCACTAAATAGAAGGAGGCTACTTTGAAGTCTAAAGGTAAGATGCCTATTGTAAATTTGGAAGAACAGTTTGAAAAGGTTAATGTAAAGTTAGGGTCAAACATGTCTATTTCTGAACCCAAAAAGACCAAACAAGTTAACCAACCACGTGCACCATGTCTTAGTCCAAATAAATAAAAGGGTAAAGATGTTAAAAATGTTAAAAAAATGAATTTTGTTAAAGAAACTAAAACTTCTAAACAAGAAGTGTCCAAAGCCACACAGACTAAAGTCACACCTGTGTCACACACTTCCCCACGGAAACAGTTCCACCAACATGTCCAAAGTAGATCATGCTACAATTATGGAAAGTATGGACACATTGCTTCTAACTGTCCTTATTATAAGACACCAAGAAAGAAAATTGAACTTCACAATACTAAACCAAGTTCTACTAAAAGGAGTTCTATCACTCCACCAAAAAGAATTAGTGAACATAAAGTTCAAACTGTAAGCCAGTCGTCTGTTTATCACAAACAGGCCTTACACAAAATTGGCTTATGGAAAGAAAAATCAAGTATAGTGTCTGATAATGAGAATAAGAAGAAGAATGATCTACCCTCACCCTCAAATGGACAATGGGTATAGTTTATGATGTGTGATTCCTCCGGGTCACCCAAGCAGTTAAGGCTTGGGTCCTTAACCTAAACTAATCATTTCCTATGAATATGCAGGGTGTCCGCTATAGTGCTACTACAAATACCTGGATTGTTGATAACGAGGCATCAAGGCACATGACTGGGAACCTATCTCTCTTGTCAAATGTCAAACAAATTAAAGGAGGACACGTTTCATTTGCTGGAAATAAAGGAGGATATATCACTGCACAAGGGGAAGTGGGAAACCAGAAAGTGAAGTTTGATAAGGTAAATTATGTTCAACAACTTCAAAATAACTTACTTTCTGTCTCCCAGATATGTGAAAAAGAATTCAAGGTTGTATTTGAAAACAAGAAGTGCTATGTTCTGAAAAAGGACTATGTCATCCCAGAGGACCAAGTTTTAATGTCAGTTTCAATATATAACGATTTGTATGTCTTGGAACTATCAAAGACCTCCACAAACGATCATAATGTACAATGCTTCTTGTCAAAGGCAACAGAGAAAGACTCCATCTCCTGGCATAGGAGAATGGGACACATTAATCCACGAATGATGAATCACTTGATCCAGAATGATCTAGTACATGGAGTAAATGTTAACAACTTCCAATTACCGGATTGTTTGTCGCGTGTAAGAAAGCGAAATAGACAAAGAAGTCTTATAAGGAAAAGAAAGTTCACTCAATTGACCTACCTCTTGAGCTTCTTCACATGGATCTGTTTGGGCTAGTCAGTACAAAGAGCATTGCATGAGATTTGTACTGCTATGTAGTTACGGATGATTACTCAATATTTTCTTGGGTGATGTTTCCTAAATCCAAATCAAAGACATTTGAATCATTCAAGGAGCTGGTAACTACGTTGGAGTCACTCTAAAAGCTGAAGGTAAGAAAGTTCGCTTAGACAATGGTACCGAATTCAAGAACTAATGGATGGAGGCATTCTGCAAAAAAAAGGGATTGGGCACCAGTTCACATCTGCCTTCACTCCTCAAATGAATGGAGTTGCTAAGAGAAAGAATCGAAGCTTGATAGAGACAACCTGAACGATGCTTGCAGACTCTAAATTGCCTATCCAATTTCGGAACGAGGCAGTAGCTAGCGCATGTTACACCCTCAATCGAGTTTTAGTGGTTAAACGTCATGGTAAAACATGATATGAGTTGTTCCAACGATGTAAACCAAATCTGGAGTACCTCGAACCATTTGGCGCACCATGTACGCTGTTGAAGAAAACTCAGTCAGGGATGTTCAGTGAGAAGGCCAAAGAAGGAATTTTCTTAGGATACAACATACCGAATAAGAGAGTTTATAACAACTCAACGGGTCAAGTAGAAGTGTGGTGCAACGTTGATGTACAGAGATACACCACCCTTTTACTGGAAAAGGACT
Source organism: Flaveria trinervia (assembly GCA_025506515.1). Taxonomy (NCBI): domain Eukaryota; kingdom Viridiplantae; phylum Streptophyta; class Magnoliopsida; order Asterales; family Asteraceae; genus Flaveria; species Flaveria trinervia. The sequence goes on along the minus strand of CM046455.1, from coordinate 39,083,950 downwards.
CTCATTCTTTTTCGACTATGATGGATTCTTTAAGTCCTTCAACATCCCTTTCTCCCTTCATGAGGATGAGTTGTCGACCAGAATGATGTATGATGTGTTAAATACACCATCACTAGACTCGACAACCTCAGTGTCACAAGGTGAGTCTTCTAGTTCTTCAGGGGGAGCACTTAAGATAAGTGACTCCTCCTCTGATGACGAAGACATGGCACATGATTAGGTGGATCAGGAGGAACAGGTTCTGACTACTTCTAGTACACAAGCATCTGATGTTGATGTCTCTGACACTTCAGAACCTCACACTCCAACTGCCTCAGATACTGAACCTAATGTTCATAATCTGGATAATGAGGTAGTTGTTCCCACCTTTCCTAGATCACGATTAAATGTTTATCATCCTTTGGATAATGTCATTGGAGATGTTTGATCAGGAGTACAGACAAGAAATCAGCTATACTCAGCTGATTATGCCTCTGTGATGGAAAACAGATATCTTCACAATGGTGCGTATCGATGTTTTATGTCTCAATTTGAGCCAAAATATGTTAGTGAAGCACTAAATGACGAGGCATGGGTGAGTGCCATGCAAGAAGAACTTCTTCAATTCAAGAGGTTAGGAGTATCGACACTGGTGGATAGACCAAAAGGTGCTAAGGTCAATGGCACCAAATGGGTCTTGAAGTGCAAGAAAGATGACAAAGGGGTCATAATAAGAAACAAGGCTCGACTTGTAGTTCAGGGATTTCGACAAGTCGAGGGCATTGATTATAATAAAGTTTTTGCACCTGTGGTGAGAGTGGAAGCAATGCGAATCTTCCTAGCCTATGCATCTTATATGAAAATCAAAGTTTACGAACTAGATGTAAAGAGTGCATTCCTTCATGGTGAAATCCGTGAGACAGTGTATGTCAGTCAACCCGAAGGATTTGAGGATCCATATCATCGGGACAAACTTTACAAGCTGGATAAGGCTCTATACGGGCTGCATCAAGCCTCAAGAGCATGGTATGAGAAACTCTCGACTCATCTTGAGAAAAACGGATTTCATAGAGGAGTGATTGACTGCACACTGTTCATCAAAGAAAAGGATGGTGATTTTTAGCTAGTACGGATTTATGTAGATGACATAATCTTCGGTTCCAAAAACAAAGAATTATGTAAAGAATTTGAAGCAGTAATGAAAGCTGAATTTGAGATGAGTGCTATGGGAGAGATGAAGTTCTTTCTTGGGTTATAGGTGGATCAGACACCTAAGGGAATATTTCTACATCAGACCAAGTATGTAGGTTATCCTTAGTCGGTTCGATATGGAGAATGCTTCAGCAGCTGGGACTCTACTTGCTACAAACCACGACGTAGCACCCGACAAAAATGGTGATCTGGTGGATGCCACCATCTACCAAGGAATGATCGGATCCCTCATGTACCTCACTGCCTCACGACCTGATATCATGTACGCGACGTATCTCTGCTCTAGATATCAGGTGAAACCGAAAGTCAACCATGTCATAGTTGTCAAAAGGATATTTCGTTATCTGAAGGGTACTCCAACACTTGGGTTGTGGTATCCTCATGACGATGACTTTGAGCTTACATGGTATAGCGATTTAGATTATGGCAGCTGTAAAATGAACTACAAGTCAACATCTGCAGGATGTCAATTCTTTAGGAGACGATTAGTCACCTGGCAGTGTAAGAAGCAGACATCGGTTACTCTATCAACTTGTGAAACTGAATACGTTGATGTTGCAAGTTGTTATTCACAAATCATCTGGATTTAACAGCAAATGCACGAAAACGGTTTGAAATTCTCTAACACTCCTATATTTGTTGATAATTCTACTGCTATAGCCATAACTAAAAATCCTGTCCAACATCCGAACACTAAACGCATCGGAATTAATATCACTTTGTATGTGATTGTTTTGAAAAAAAATTAATCGATGTCATTAAAATTAATATGGAATTTCAATGCGCTGATCTCTACACCAAAACTTTTGATAAACCTAGATTTTTATATCTATTAGAGGTCAACGGCGTGAAAAAGAAATGTGAAGTGATTCCAGAAGATAACAGTACATAGTCCAACGAGTAGAGTTATTTTTATTTTTATTTTTATTTTATTTTATTTTGTCTTAGTTCTTCGCCTATTAAAATTCAAAACGCAAACGTATTTTCGGTTTTAGAATTTTAGGGGGAGAATAGGTTAGATTAGTATTAATTTAGTAGTTTATTTTAATTACTTAAAAAAACGAGGGAGGAGGACAGTTTAGCTAAAAGGAAAGTAATCAAATTTGTGATACTAATTCAACGTATTTGGAAAATGATAGTACACAGGGAACATATTACTTGGGACTTCAAAAGGTTTAATTCACAAAGATGCAAAATTCAAAGTTTAATTCCTGAAAAGTCAAAGCAAAATAAAAGGAATGATTATAGTTAAACTAGTACGCTACTATGGTGACATAGAGAAATTAGACCTAGAGGTTGTTAGCTCATTATATGATGTGTCGGTAGATTCAACACAATAGATAAGTAGACCTCATTGGTGATTTCAAGCTCAAACTATGTTGATCAACAAGCTGTGGGTTCCCATCTTATCCCTGGTTAACACAACCAACGAAGTTCCAATAAGGGGTGACGAGCAAAATAAACGCCACAAATGTGTGCAAGCACATGAAAAATGCAAAAAGCAATCAATTTAATAGCGTTTGTTGTTGGTGCGATATGTGCAAAAAGAAAATAATTGCTCAAACAAGAAAATAGGTTGTGTGCCTCTCTGTTGTGCGGTGGCACTGACCTGAGGATAAGCATAACCTAAATATTCTAATATTCATTATTGTTTGCGCCTCTCTGTTGTGCGGTGGCACTGACCTGAGGCTTAGCATCTCTTTAAAAGCTCTTACAATAGTTTCTTCTTGTAATATACCCGTAGACTGCTCAAAAATATCCTGAGGAATGTTGATTACCATATAAGTGTGGGATCCACAAATGCTTGTTGAAATAATTAAACCTTAAATCATCACCAATGTGTGTCAAACATCTGTGTATGGATATAAGAGGACAAGTATATAGACAATCATCGTGAGCTGTAGCTCTTGAAAGTCAAAATCATTGTGTGCATCTTGTAGCTCTAGTATGATTTCTCTAAATTGCTATTTACTATCAGTGAAAACAAGGATCAAGCATCAAAATTGTTTGTTAAAGTGTCCCAAGTGATTCTAATATACCTGTATGATCCCAAAATGAATTGTACCAGAAATGATAATCTAGAATTGAAGCTGTGCTGTCCAGGAATTCAAATCGATTAGAATTACTCTAATAGGTTTAATATCTAATCTCTAAACAAAAATATAAAATATTGCAGGATCATGGAAGGGTATGAGTTATAACACAACAACACAAAGAGGAGATAAACTAAACTTAGATCAAACAGTAAACTGGATTAACCAAGTGATGACACTAAGAACACAAGTAGTATATGAGACAGAACACAAAGAGCACAAGTGTTGGTTTTCAAGAATACAGTATATTGCTTCCTCTATGTTCTATTACAAGTGTTACAAAGCATGAATAAAAGATACAAGAACATGAGATACTTATACAACATCCTACAGTCGGCTATACTTTGAAAGCCAGCCGGATACAATTGACTAGACACACATAAAATCAATTGTAGAGTCAAAAGGCAGATTGCCTTTTGAGTAGTGACTATGACATGCCATAGCTCACATCCTTATCTATTACAAAAAGGATAAAGTACATAAAGTAGAAAGTTACAGACTCAAGACCTCAATGTACATTTACCAAAAGCATGGACCTTTTCACCAAAGCATGTTAGTTGGTGACTTGCAGAGTTGCAAGGAAAGGTGTCCAGCTTTATGGAACATTACATCAGATAAAGCATGTTACTAAAAGTCTTCAGAAGAAATCTGTCTTTATGAACTTGAAGCTTCGGAAGACTTTGTCTCTGAGGCTTTGGAAGACTTCATCTTTGGCTTCGGAAGATGTTGGTCTTGGCTTGGAAGATTTCACACTTAGAGTAATTATGTTGCACATGTGAAACTTCTGAAGCATTCCACTTCAATGCACTTATGCAGCATGCAAGAAAGACTAAGATGTTTAGGTTGCATCAGCCTCTTCATTAATCTCTACAAACTCCCCCTAGGCTGATGCTACCAAAACACTTAGAAAACTTTAGATATTAACAGTCCTCATTAGGATGATCACCATCCTTTCTTCATAAGATGATCAGGATCCTTCAGACTTTCAAAGTTTCTTCTCATGTCAAAGAGATCATGCAGAGGCAACTGAAACATATCTTTCCATGTATAAATGTCTTCAATGCCTTGATCTCTAATAACATGCCACCTTTCTGGATTTGTGGTGTATGTCCAAGACAAGATGGGTCTTCCTGATGCTAGAGGAGCTACTGAAGTTGGAGTTGATTGAGCATCCTCTGGCTGCACATCCTCAGGCTGTTATGATTCTCCTGAGGTTCAGAAGGGGATTCAGGCTTCTTCTTCTTCTTAGACTTTGGTTTAGAAGCCATCCTCTTCTTTCTCTTCCCAAATTTTAACTGAGAAGACTGGCCTGCAGCGCCAGATTGATCTTCACTGTCTTTCTTAGTTGGGACTTCTTCTCTCTTAGGTTCAGATGGAGAAGGAGGTTGACCCTGCTATGGATCAGAAGATGAAGCTTGCTGAGCATTAGCAGGAGGTCCAGGTTGTGTTGTGTCTGTTCGTTCACCTTAACCTCCACTTCAGGTGGGGCCTGACTTGGAGTGGAGTGTAAGTCAATGAGCTCTCCACTCTTAATCTTCTGCTTGATTACCCTGATATGCTCATCCATAGTGGATAGAGACATGGGTCCAAGTCTCCTTCCGGAGAATCCATACAGCTTCAAGAAGCTCATCATCCTCTGCCTGTCTGCAGACTTCTTCATGTTCTTCTAGATGATGGCTCTTGACTTAGCAGCTTCTTCTATTAGCATTTTTTGGTTGTCTTTCTTTCCTTGACTATCTCAAGTTCAAGTTGTTGGAGATACTCAAACTCAATATAGTCAAAGGATAAGGGAAGAATTGCTTTTTCTGATAGAGGCCTATGACACTCAGGTAATTGATTATCTTGATCCTTTCTTCTTCTTTATCTACCTGAGATTCTTGTTAAACCACATCCTCATATGCAGGACTTTCTTGAACTTGGAAGAGGGTAGGCATACCTCTGTATAGTCTTTTTCTTCTTCTCTATTCTTTTACCTGTACTAGGAGTTCTGCATCTTCTGCCTCCTTCTTCTCTCTTGACCTTTCCAGATCAACCAGCTCATTTAATTCATCCAAGGGGAGAGAAATGATATTATCTATGTCATAGTTCCTAGTCTGCAGATAGTTGATCCTAACTGCCTTAACTCATCATTCTGAGTATCTGGTCCGGGGGCAGCCCTAATTGCAGACTCCATGAGTCTTGGAGACTCAGTAGAGGAACCTTCTCCCCTTAGCCTCCTTTTCCTCTCTCTCTCCTCCTCCTCAATCTCCTCAGATGTCATTTTTCTTTTCCCTTTGTCACTCACAGACCTTTGTGACTCAGGGTGGAGAGAGCTTTGGCCTTCATTGCTCATTGCAGCATCTGAGCTTAGGCCAGAGAGAGGTTGAGAAGCACCTTCACCAGCAGGTGTCTTAGAAGGAATATGAATCTCTGCAGTAGTTAGAGATGATGAGACAGGGCTCTCAGGTTCTGTCACTGGGCCTTCAGTCAAGGTTACCCCTATGAAGCTAATCTTAGGGTCTGCCTCAACATCCAGTTGACCGATGACATTGCCTGATTGCCTTAGTCTCCTTCTTAGGTTGAACTCTGCAATGATCCTGTCTTGGATTCTTCTAGCCAGTCTGTCAGCTTGTCTTGATTGGCTTGGGTTGACAAGTGGCATGTTGACTAGATCCAGACCTTCATAGTAGTCCAAGTTCTGAAAATTAAAGACTTCTTGATGTCCTTGAACTCTTATGATAATGAGGGCTTTCCTATTGTTGTCATACCTCCACCCAATAATGTGATTGAAGGATGATGAAGGTGACATAGCCCTTGGTATCCCATCCTCAAACAAACTTTGTATGAAAGAGTCTGTGTAGTCCACATCAATGTGAACTAGAGGAGGTTGCTGAGAATGCACAGTTGCAAGTGAGGATGGTGAGTCCTTAATGTCCATTATCTCGGAGGAACTCCCAGGTTCTGTGGCTAGAATGACTTTCTCCCCCTTTTTGGTAGCATCACCCACTTGCAGAGGTGAGCTGGAGGATAGATCAATCACATCCACCGGTTCTAGTGTTCCTGGTTGTGCTCTCCTTAAGGGTCTCCTAGCTAGTTTTTCCTTAAGATATGAAATCTCAAGTTGCTGATCATTGATCCTGTTTTGTAAGGTAGTCACCTTAGATTCAAGTTGACTGACCTTTGAGACTAGGTAAGTGCATGTTTTAGATAGTTTGTGCACTTTTAGTCTCAGATCCCCCTCATCTTCATTAGAAGAATCACTGGGGGTGGAGAAGATTGGACCAGAGTCCTTCTCTCATGACCGGTTCTAAGTTCTTGGCTACTGGATTTCCTCTGCTCACTGGCAGTCTCAGTTGAGATGTCAGTGGGCTGAGTTGCCATGGTTGAGGTCTTAATGATGTAATCACTTTCAGAAGTGAGAGCCTCTTCCATATGGACATCCTGAACAAGTTCAGAAGTGTCCACTCAGCTGTAGGTAACTGATGTGGGATAGATGTAGGAGACTCAAGAGTACTCATCTCTCTTTGAGTAGGGGGAAAGAAGAGAGATTCATTATACTCACTGAAACCTATATCTTCATCAGTTAGAAGTCAAGGTTGGGAATTTGTTGGTTGAGATCTATAGGCTGGGATGGTAACTGTCCCCTAAAGGTTGATCACTGGAGTGTTGAGACTCAGAGTGATGGCTTAAGGCAGTAGGGCTAATGAGCTCATCAGGCTACGCATGAGGAACCTCAGCACTGATTCTTGAATAGATGGGAGTGGTCTGCTCTCAGGAGAAATGGGAGCTCCAGTGTCCATTTCTTCCTGTATGGGTGAGTATATGGGGGCCTTCACAGACTGAATAGTCTGAGCAGGGGTTCGTTTGGATTTTCTTTGGTAGGTGATGTAGATTTGAGGCTGTGTGGGGGTGGGAAGTAGCAGGTGTGGGTTCAACGTTTTGGGACTAGGGCTGTTTCTACCCCAGAGAATCCACATTGGACTTTTTCAATATTTTAAAGATCCCGGGCTTCATCTGTCCCAATTTAAGAATGTTACATGTTTCCCTTAACTGTGAGCCCAGTTCACAGTTAAGAATATACTGGACATATCTAGGAAACATGTAATATTCTAAGGAGTCTAAATTAGTAAGCAAATTTGTATAAACAAACTGAGAGTACCTGAATTTGAGCCCTTGAACCATTCCATGGACTATGAAGGAGAGATCTTTAGGAATCTGTTCCCATCCACAATGCTTATTTGATAAGCTGTGGATGACCACATGAAGCAGGAATCTCCATTGGGATGAGACCTTCCCTTTCCTGAAGGTCTTTACAGAGAAATCTCCCTCATACCCATCTGCTCAAAGGAATGATTAACAACTTCCTTTGGGAAGAACACCTCACCTTCTTCATCATCCAGCTAAAGATGTCTGTTGATGATGGCCGGAGTGATGAAGATTGTTCTCCCCTGCACTGTGACAGACAGTGCCTTCTACCATCCATAATGACCTCTTGGCAAGTCTTCTAGAATTCAAGAAACTGATCCTCATAGAGTGGAGGATCAATGGTGAGGGAGGTGAAGTAGTTCGACAGAGATAAGAAACGGCAAACCTCTGAGAAATGAGGATCTTTCTTAGAGCGTAACAGAGCAACTTGATTGTGTTGTCTATGTAGCTGCATGGTAAAGTTGGGATCATTTCTGTGAGCAAGGTTGGCCATTTTGAAGTAGCTTAAGGACGAAGGAAGAAGAAAGAAAGAAATTTCAGATAGAAATTTGGGTTTTTAGGTTTGGAGGAAGAACAGATGATAGAAAGAGGGGGAAACCGTTGGGTTTATATGTGAGAAGGATTTCAGATAAAGTTTAATGAAAGAGGATAAACTTTGAAATCTGAATGTCGGTCCCACCTCTGAAAAAGTAGTTTACTTTTTGCTCAAAAAGTAGTTTTCTTGGAAGTCAAAAAGCTTCCGAAGGTTAATTATCTTCGGAAGTTTTAATTAAAAAGCTTCCGAAGCTAAAATGACTTCGGAAGAATTTCCTGAGAGATTTGAAAATTTTTGCTTCGGAAGAAAATTAAAGCTTGAGTGCTTTGTGTGTAAATAGCAAAGCTTCTGAGAGTTAATTTGGCTTCGGAAGTAAATAGTCCTTAAATTAGTAAGTGTCTGAGACAAATATTTAAGCTTCGGAAGATAAATTTGAACTCTTCCGAAGGTAACTTCTTAGACAGTTATTTAATTTGAAGGCATGATTTACTTCCGAAGTTAAAACAAATTCCGAAGTATCAGAAATTTTAAAAAATCTAAGGAAAGTCTTCAAAAAGAAATTTTTTCATCCAAAGAAACATGAGCTTATGAAAGTGATGAACTAGACAACTTAGGACACACATATTTTAAGAAATAATAAGAATTAGTTTTAAGAAAAGCTTACTCAAGGTTTATCATCCCAATAGCTGATATAAGATATTTAAATCTCTGTTCATCAAAAGCCTTTGTAAATAGATCAACATATTGTTCATCTGTGTGAAACTTGACTAGTTTAATTAATCCCTTTTCATAGTTATCTCTTATTAAATGATACCTGATATTGATGTGCTTTGTCCTTGAGTGCTGCACAGGGTTCTCTGTGATTGAGATAACACTATTGTTGTCTATGTGAATGGGAGTCTCCTTGAAGTTTAACCCATAGTCTAGCATCTAATTTTGAATCCAAAGTACTTGAGCACAGGAGCTTGCAACAGTAATGTATTCAGCTTCAGCAGTTGATGCAGAGACACAAGATTGTTTCTTGCATTGCCATGAGACAACCCTTCCACCAAGAAATTGACATCCCCCAGATGTAGACTTTGCAGTCATGTTGCAACCACCATAATCACTATCTGTATAGGCATACAGATTAAAGTTAGAATTCTTGGGATACCATAGCCAAGTGATGATGCACCCTTGAGGTATCTTAGAATCCTTTTGACAGTGATAAGGTGAGACATCTTAGGGTTGGCTTGATATCTTGCACAATACATGTAGCAAACATGATATCAAGCCTGCTAGCAGTAAGATACATAAGAGATGCAATCATAGCCCTGTATAAATGCTCACCTACACACTCCCCCTCAAGATCAGGACCAAGGGAGTGGTTTCTAGCTATGGGTGTCTTAGCAATCTTACAGTCAGTCATATTAAACCTCTTGAGTATGTCCTGAACATACTTTGACTGACTTATGAAGATGCCATCTTCAACTTGCTTCACTTGAATTCCCAGAATGAAATTGAGTTCCCCCATGGCACTCATTTCAAATCTGTCTTTCATCAGCTTCTCAAAGTCTTTGCAGAGCTTTGGATTAGTTGAACCAAAGATGATGTCATCCACATATACCTGAACTAGCAATATGTCTTTTCCTTGTCCTTTGATGAAGAGGGTTCCATCTATAGTATCCCTCATGTATCCATGTTTTTAGAGATACTCAGACAGTGTCTCATACCACTTCCTGGGTGCCTGATGCAACCCATAGAGAGCTTTGTCAAGCTTGCAGACATAATCAGATGCAGGGTCTACAAAACCAGGTGGCTGTTTGACATAACCTCTTCATCTATCACTCCATACAAAAAGGCACACTTCACATCAAGTTGAAAAACCTTGAAGTTCTTGGATGCAGCAAATGCCAGGAATATCCTAACAACTTCTAATCTTGCCACTGGAGCAAAGACATCAGTGTAGTCAATCCCTTCTTTTTTGTGTATCCTTGAACAACCAGTCTAGCTTTGTTGTTGATGATGATGCCTCTATCATCTTTCTTGTTCCTAAACACCCATTTGGTTCCAATGGTAGTCTTCCCAGAAGGAAGAGGACAAAGGTTCCAAACTTTCTGTCTTTTGAATTGAAGCAGCTCTTGTTGCATAGCTTCAACCCAACTTCCATCCTTTAGAGCTTCATCAACTTTCTTTGGCTCTATCTGGGATAGAAAACAAGAGTGAAGACAAACATTTGCTTCATGGGTTTGTCCTCTTGTTTTTACCCCTGAGACAACATCTCCAATGATGTTTGTGGTAGGGTGAGACTTATGGATCCTAAGTTGAGGGATCACAACAAGTTGTTGAGAAAGATCTAATTTGAGAAATTTAGATCTAGCATAGATGTTCTCCCACCACATCAGCACACTTTTCAAGTGAACTTGATCCAAGCAGTGTGACATCATTGATGATCTCATCCACAGTGTGGTTAGTGGCATCAAGAAATTCTTGGTCACTATCACCACACCATTGTTCTCTTCCACAGTTGAGGTGTTCTTATCTGGTTGTAGAGCCTCTGAGCTGGAATTTGAAGGCATACCAGATGTATCAGCTGAATTTGTCATTGTAGGGCTGATAGAACTCAATTGTAGAAGTGGTTCCAACTGGAGCTGAAGATATGTGTCTTGAGATCTTCCTAGCTCAAATCTTGGATCACGATCATCTGTATTCAAATTTTCTGCAGATCCTGAAACATTCTCACAAGATTTGTTAAAACAGTTGTAACCAAATCAAGATCAAACGGCCAATCTGGACCAGAACCAGTAACACAGGGTGTGTGTTCATTGAAAGTCACATTGGCTGACTCCTCAACAATTCTAGTTCTAAGATTGTATACTCTATAAGCCTTAGCTTAGGAAGAGTATCCAATAAGTGTCCATCATCTGATTTCTCAGCAAACTTGGCAATTTGATCTTGTATTCAAGATGGTGCAAGGACATCCAAATGACCTGAGAAAACAATGAAAGGTCTCCTCTTGTGCCAAAGTTCATAAGGAGTCTTGCCATGAGTCTTAACTACTAAAACTCTGTTCTGCACATAGCAGGCAGTGTTGACTGCCTCTGCCCAGAAGGTGATGGGCAATTTAGGGTCAGACAACATGGTTCTTGCAGCTTCAATCAGTGTCCTGTTTCTCCTCTCAGCAACACCATTTTGCCGAGGACAACTGGGAGCAATAAATTGTCTTGTAATACCCTTTTCATCACAAAATGTGTCAAGGATATGGTTCTTAAATTAGTTCCTTGATCACATCTTATGATCTTGACCTTGTGATCAGATTGATTCTCAATCTTTAAGATGAAATTCTTCAGAATCTCATCCTTAGTTCTAAGGAAGAAAACCCAAGTGAATCTTGTAAAGTCATCTGTGATCACTAGACAGTATGAGGTCCTTCCTAAACTCATTAGACTGGTGGGGCCAAAGAGATCCATATGTAACAATTGTAGGGAGTAGTGATTGAGTTCTTTACTTAGGCTTGTGAGATACCTTATGTTGCTTCCTTTTTAGGCATGCAAACAGTGGTCATCACTTGTAAACTCTTTCTTTGGCATTCCAGTTACCAAGTCATGCTTAATTAATTTATTCATGTTCTTAAAGTTTACATGGCACATCTTTTATGCCATAGGAAAGACTCATCACTATTGGCTTTAGACAGAAAGCATGAAACTTCTCCAGAGGGAGAGGTTTCTTGCAAATCCATCTTGTACATGTTTCCTTTCTTGGGGGCTCTAAGCAGGATATGCTCATGAGAAATGACCACACTAGGCCTAAGAACAATGCACTCATGCTCAGTAAAGAGCATGTTATGACTCTGATCACAAAATTGAGATACACTCAAAAGATTGTATCCAAGCTCCTTTACAAAGTTTCCCTTTTCTATGCCGAGCTTACCATTTGTGACCTTGCCCCTACCAGAAACGTAACCACCTTCATGTCCTCCAAAAGCAACAGGTCCTCCATCAATCCTTTCAAAGTTCTGGAGTAGTGACCTGTTACCAGTCATGTGCCTGCACAAAAGAGAATGATTACTTACGTCTAGAAACCCAAGCCTTGCTTGTCTTGGGCTCACTTGCAGAAGGTAATTAACAGTAATAGATCCTATGGTTGTACAAAAAGGATCTTGAGCTATTTTTGATGAAGAAATCTCAGTCACTTGGTCTTTCTTAGACGTCCACACCACCTTTGGAGTCTTGGACTTGACCTTCAAAACTTTAGAACTTTTGGAGTTTTAGAAGTTTTGATGACTGAACCTTGGAAGATTCTACAAACACTGCAGCAGACTTCAGTGCTTCGGAAGAACTCCTTTCTTCCGAGACCAAATGTTCTCCGAAGAGAATTTCCCACTTCCCTCTTGTTAGATTTGGAACTCCGAAGGAAACTGGTTTTCCTTCCGAAGCCTGAATCTTCTTAAACTCTTTGAAGCCTTTGTTTTGGCCATATGGACAGTACCTTTAGGATTGAAGGGACAATCCTTTGCAATGTGAGTGGTGCTGTCACACATAACACAATTCATCTTCTTCTTCACAAGAGCTTGTCTTGAGAGTAAGACTGTCTTTGGTCACTTCCCTTCTTCACCTTCATCTTTGGAGATGCTAAGACAGTCCTCTTGGGCTGAGAACTGTGCTTGGAGTTTGATGGACCAGGCTGTGCAGCAATGGTACATAGCAGATCAGTCTTCTTCTTGCTGCTGAGATGAGTTGAGCAAGAACCAGAACTCTTGGTAGAATTTTGGTTGATGCCTTCAGTCCCTACCACTTTAAACCCTGTGGAAATAAAAACTTGTTTCTGTTTAGAGTCAAAAGTAGCCTTGATCTCTTGATCCTTCCTTGCCTTCCTTTTGCTCTTTTTGATCAAGTTCTTTCTCATGGACTTGGTCATCACAGTCTTCACTTTTCCTCAGAAGGATAGGGGCCCTTCTTGAAGGGATTCTTCACTATCTCTTCTTCATTCTCCTCACTCATAGGATCTATGAGAGGAAGCTCATCTTCACAAGTTCCACACCTAGGAGATCTTATGACAAGATTGTGTGTGGAGGAGCTATCTCATTGGATCCCAGTCCCTGTCTATTTTGATAGCACACTTTGTTGTGCAGGATGAGGATATCATGTTCTTGAAGGTCTCTTCTTCAAGAACACTCTTTTCTGCCCTGGCTTTGCTGATCACAAGCTCAGCCTGGCACTCAGTTAACTTGGTTATGAGATCTTTAATTTGAGTCCTAAAATCTGTGTGTTCATGTTTTAGAACTGAAATGGTTTTCTCTAAGTCCTCTATTTTCAGCTTATAATCATTTTTAGACTTTCTAAAATTAGATTTTAAAATGTTTAAGGACTCAATATCAGATCTCAGTTCCAAGTTATAGGACCTGTACCTTTAAACTTTAGCAATGCATTCAGGAGTATAGAGATGTTCCAATACCTTGGCTTCATCATGATCTGCCATCAGTGCTTGGTTTGGAGAGGCATCTTCAACCTGAAAGCTCCAGTCAAAGCCTCCTTCTTCAACAGCAACAACAGCTTGCTGCTTTGACTTCTCATTATGGAGAGCTTTGTTAGTGTAGTTTGGTCTGGATTGTGTTTGGCCACCATTTGTTCTAGGTGCCTTACACTCTCTGGCAAAGTGGCCCATCAGGTTACAGTTGTAACACTTGACTTTGCCTTTGTCCAGTCCAAACTTTCCACTAGTTGCATTGCTTGGAAACTTCCTTCCAGTCCTCTTGTAGAACTTCTTGGCTCTGTGAGTGAGAAGAGCCATCTGCTGGACTATTTCCATGTATTCCAGATCATCTGGATGGATACAGTCCAGGTCTTCAAGAGTGAAAAGAGAGTTGCCACACCTATCATCAGAAGACACAAAAGCTTGAGAAGAGCTTGTCTCTTGGAATGGGCTTCCTTGAGTGTAGTTCTCCTTTGGTGTCTCTGGGAAGGTGATGAAGGGACCCTTGGGTGAGTTGTCAGGGTAGCATAAGAGATGATGTTTGGGGTTCTATGCTGTCCCTTTCAACCACATGTAGGGTTGAGCCCATTTGATTGTTGGAGTTTCAAGATGAACCTTGCATGTTCATCTCCATCTGGTAGCCACTGAGAATCCTATATAACTTAGTCAGAGTAAGAGTTTTGAGATTTTCAGCTCTCTTGATCACCACACAGTAGTGTGTCCACTGCCTAGGAAGTGAGGACATGAACTTCACTACAATGTCTCTGTTTTCAAGAGAAACTCCTCCATCCACTAGGGTATCCACTATCTCAACATTCCTGAAGTACTGCTGAGTCATGGTTTCACCTGTTTTGAAGGTGAAGTTTTCAAACTGCTACTTCAAGAGATCCTTCTTGTTCTCCTTGGCTTCAGAAGAACCCTCATACATCAGTTTCAGTGCATCCCACAGCTGCTTGGCTGTTTGCACTTCTTGAAACCTCTGTATACAGAGTTTGGAAGGGCAGTTTGAAGTGCTGTCATGGCTATTCTGTCTATCTCTACTCTCTTCCTATCTTCATCAGAGTAGTTAGCCACATCTTTGGGGATCATACCAACACCAGTAGCAGAAGGTGTGCTGGGTATGAAAGGTCCATTCTCAGTAGACTCCCACATTCTTGAATCAAGAGACCTGATGAAACCTTCCATTCTTAAACACCAGGTGTCAAACTCATCAAGAGTGATCAGTGGGGACTTGTTCATGGTTCTAGTTTCCATATCAGTTTTGGAAATGGCTGTCATTTGAAAAGTTTAGTATTTATGTGTGTGAGGGATCTAAAGATGGTGAGATCTTATATCAAGAGCCTGGAATGCTCTGATACGAAATGCACGATCGTTAAAGGGTATGAGTTACAACACAACAACACAAAGAGGAGATAAACTAAACTTAGATCAAACAGTAAACTGGATTAACCAAGTGATGACACTAAGAACACAAGAAGTATATGAGACAGAACACAAAGAGCACAAGTGTTTGGTTTTCAAGAATGTAGTATATTACTTTCTCTATGTTCTATTACAAGTGTTACAAAGCATGAATAAAAGATACAAGAACATGAGATACTTATACAACATCCTACAGCCGGCTATACTTTGAAAGCCAGCTGGATACAATTGACTAGACACACATAAAATCAATTGTAGAGTCAAAAGGCAGATTGCCTTTGGACTAGTGACTATGACATGCCATAGCTCACATCCTTATCAATTACAAAAAGGATAAAGTACATAAAGTAGAAAGTTACAGACTCAAGACCTCAATGTACAGTTACCAAAAGCATGGACCTTTTCACCAAACCATGTTAGTTGGTGACTTGCAGAGTTGCAACGGAAAGGTGTCCAGCTTTATGGAACAGTACATCAGATAAGCATGTTACTAAAAGTCTTCGTTAGAAATCTATCTTCATGAACTTGAAGCTTCGGAAGACTTTGTCTCTGAGGCTTCGGAAGACTTCATCTTTGGCTTCGGAAGATGTTGGTCTTGGCTTCGGAAGATTTTACACTTCGAGTATTTCTGTTGCACATGTGAAACTAGCGAGTTGTTACATCATCTTCAGGTAATGAATGATCCAAATTGCACAAAATGCACGGTGAAAACAAACCCTAACAAGCCCAAATTCTTTAAAATCAAGAAATAAGTCATAACCAACAAACAGACCATATAAACGTGAAAATTGGTTATAATGAAAGACCTACTGTGACAATTAGGGTTCTTGTGAGTCTAAAGAGTCTAAACACAATGTTTAACTTCCTGTTTTGACCATGATTCAGGGTTAAAGTGTCGAACAGAGAGGTATGCGACTGGTCACTCCGAATGAACTCGATCGCACGATTGAACTAGGTGAATGACTCAATCGGCTGAATGAACTAAGCGTATGAGCATATCGCACGATTGAACACAGTCGCATGCTCAGTCGCCCAATTGAACTCAACCACATGCTCAGTTGCCCGATTGAACTCAGCCACATGCTCAGTCGCCCGATTGAAATCAGTCGCATACTCAATCAACCGACTGAACTCAGTCGTATGGTTCAATCGCACGATTGTACCAGACTAATTTCAAAATAGTTTAAAATTAAAGTGTTTCAGTTATGGATTAATCTAATGTTTATGTATCTTGTGTAACAGAAACACGACCAGTAGATGGACTATGAGAACAAAGCATAACTTGTGTGCTCATCTGGACGTCACCTCCCGAAATGCCTCTGATTTTGATGGGATTATCATGTTCCTACAGAGATCGAGGATCTTCAAGGCTATATCTACCCTGTGCACACCATATCGATCAATTCAGTATGCGTTCTGGGAAAGCGCTATAGTCGACAGGTCTGCTGAGCCGCATGGTATCAGGAGTACCATATTTGGACCAGAGATAGAGATTAGTGAGGAAGACCTGTGGAGGGTGTTAGAGTTGGGAGATGATAGTGACTGCCCTACCAGACTGCATCCATTGACAGTCCGAGGTTGCTTTCTTCGGGCTAACTACGCGGGGGACATAAACGCAGGTGTGCTTAACAAGAGCAACTTGTGCCCCCAACTAAAGTATTTAGCCCATGTGCTGTTAAAGTGCATTGCCTCGAGGAAGGGAGGATTTGATGAGCTATCTAATAAGATCCAGAATGCCTATGTGGCTCTTGTGCTGAATCATCCATTCAGCTTCTCACGGATGATCTTTAACTACTGGGTCAAGAACCTAGAAGCCAATGGTAAGGAGGGATTCTGTATGTACCCACGGTTCCTCCAGATGATCATTGACCAAAAGCTGCCATCGCTGCCCAAAGAGAGTGATGATGCAGTTACACCAGAGGTCATGGATGACACAACCCTCGGGAGAATGAAGGCCTACCGGGGCAAGCAAGTGAAGCCCCCAGTGAGGTGGTTGTTTGGGCATCTGGCCCGAGATGACTATATGGTGCCGGCGAGAAGGAAGTCGCGCCACGACGATAGTGATTCTGATGTTGAGCAGATTGCTTTACCCTCTGACGATTCTAACGGTGATGACCACGATGTTGATCAAGAAGGTGATGGTCAGGGTGGACCAGAGTCTGCTCCCATTCTCCCCAATTTCTAGATGGAGGAGGAGGAAGAGTCCGACGAAGAGCCTCTGGTGCGAACGGTGGGGAGCCGGGTCGTAACCACGGAGAGAGGTCTTAGGGCGGTTGGTGGACGCCAAGGGGAGTCCGGGGATGCTACTACCGATGATACAGATCCATCTTATACCCCGGACCCGCCCAGCAGCCAAGGGGGAGCCACAGTTTCTAAGGGTTCTAGGAAGAAGAGAATGGCTCACCCTTATGGCAAAAAGGGTTAGAGGCCAAGATTTACATGGACCACATCCACTCCCATTGCCACTACCACCATTACTGCCACAACCACCACCACATCCCCCACAGCTACCACCATTACTGCCACAACCACCACCACTTCCACTCACCCATCCACCTCTACTATAGCCAACCCTTCACCATCCACTCATATCCCACCACCCATATTCACCACAGCCACCACTACCACCCCCAGCCACCAAGAAGGACCATCATCACACCCACATTCACCACAGGACCCACTCTACCCTCCATCGGGGTAGAGGAATAGCTGGCGGCTGTAAACAGGATGGTGCCGGAGTTGCAAGTTGCTAACGAAGAAAAAGCTACTTAACTAAGTTAGTTTGTGGAGCTAAATGCTACCCACGCACAACAGATAGCCCATCAAGCACATCAGATCTCCCAATTCCAGGACCGAAATGACCAATCAGTCAAGAGAATAGAGGAGTTGGAGACCTCTAACCAGACTATCATGCTCAAACTGATAGTGATGATGATGAGACTAGTGAAGATGAAGGGCCAAGGGGAAAGCAGGATAATGATAATGATGAAGAAGGAGATGCAGCTGCATCTACCTCAACTCAAGGTCAAGAGAGAAGGATAAAGATAAATCAAGACCAAGGAGCATCATCTTCTGCCCCACCTGCTAAGAAGCCTGCTATTCAAGACAAAAGTAATGCTTAGATGTTTATGTATTTGAAAAACTTTGTACTTGAATCTCGTATTAAAATTATGTATTAATGTTTCTGTATCTTTATCAATGTTTGAATATCTTGATTAATACAAACAATTGATGTGTTTTTAAATGTATAAATCAAGCAGATCAAACATCTTAGCAAGATGAATATGATGTTGCTCCCCTACAACAAATCAAGTCTCAACTCACAATGATTCTTGATTTGTAAGGGATAGTCAAAAGGTCGGTGAGCTATAATCCCGAAGAAGGAAAAATCATACATGACCTGACTGACGAGCAACTTGCTGAGATGTTCAGGCTAAACCCAGATGAGATTGTCAAGGATGCGCCTACTTTTGATGTGTGAAGTGACGATGAGCTCAACGATGTAGATTAAATAGAGATTGAGGATGTCACCACTTAGCACTATCCAGAGTACACTGAGCGAGAGGGAAATATGGTCCCTAACTTGGGTGATACTCTCGGCAGTTAAAATTTGACAAGCTGGATCAGATGGAGAAGAGACTGAGAAGAATGAGAGTCAAGCCCAAGCCTCAGACACGGATGTTGACATCAATAAGGCTGAATGGGCGGCTTGTTTTGCTGAGATCTGAGCCCTACGCACTGCACAAAAGCCAAGTGCCTACACAAGTTATATAAAGTCAAGAAACACCTAAAGCTGTTGGGCAAGATCATTGCATGGGCATATTTTGAGGATCTAAATGTGTATGTAGTTAATGGAGAGAAGGGAATTGAGTACTTCAGATTCCCACATGGTCTGAAGACTCTCCTGATTTTGAGATCAACCAGCTGGCATGTCTAAACTTGTTATACGCTGATCCGAGGAAAATGTCAGGCTGGTTTGAGGGTGCACTAAGGAAGGAATACCACACCAGGTGGGTAAACTTCAGACCTCAACAACCAAAGAGGTATATCCGAAGGACTGAAGTGGACCCGATATCTGGAAAACCAAAGGTGGTGCTGAAGTGGAGTCCTCCATGCACTATGTCTAAGATTCCCTTACGGGAAATGCCATAGGACTTCACTCGACACTTTAAATGGTGGTATTATGATTGTAGAACAGGTGAAGCGGTCATATTCTCACAAAAAAAGAGCAAGATGGAAACTATCTGGGCGTTTGACCCTATGTGTCTAACCAACTTGTCTTCAAACCATGTGTATACTTTATAAAAGTGGCCACTATTCTATGACTCGCAAGATATAGTACAAGCCCTCTAGTTCCAGAACATGATCAGACTTTTTTTTGCATTCGAGATACATGCTGGAGTTACAAGAGAGGAAAAGTACAAGAAATTTGAAGCGCTAATGAAGAATGTTAGACAACAATGTAAACTAGGTCCAGGGGGAGTTTTTTATACATATGTACCTAGTTTAGAAGCTTAATGTAAAATGTCTATCATGTCTTACATATATGTAATTGAAAGGGTATGAATGAAATACATGTGGTTGATGCTTATAATGTTTAATATTTCATTGCTTATTGTGTGATAATTGATAGTGAACTAACTATATAGGTGAGTGGTTGTTGTACATAGTTCTTAGTCAATAATGATTGAGAAATGTGTTCAAATTTAATTATACGAAGTCCTCATGCGATTGGACCATGCTAATGGACCATATGCATGAATACTTCATTCTAATGGACTAGTCGCACGACTGAACCAGGAGACTGAATCAGTCGCACGACTGAACCAGGAGACTGAATCAGTCGCACGATTGAGACATAAGATTGACTCCGTCACACGACTAAACCTTCAATCGTGCGGATGGATCAATCGCATGATTCAGTCGCATGACTGAACCATGCTAATGGTTAAGTCATACGATTGGAAGATCCTAACCTATAAATACTGCCTAATTCGTGGAAAATGTAACAATTCAAATACCCACGCACATAATCATACCCTAGCCGTCCAGAGACTCAAGAAAACCAGTTCCAACTTCATAGTTCGTAGTTGATCGTGTTCTAATCGTTCATAACGTTTGATTAATCTCTAGATTGATCGAAACTATGTTCTTAGTGATTGGGTCACCAATAAAATAGGATTACACACTATTTGATCTCGTATACATGTAGAATCAGTTAGTACTCCGTACGTACACGGTTCCAAAAAGAGTAAAAAGAAGTCTACTGATAGGAAGAGGATGATTGGCTTATTAAAGTTGTATAGATTCTCTGGAAGGAGACTTGGCTTAATGTCTCTATCCATGGTGGATGAGCATATAAGGGTGATCAAGCAGAAGATCAAAAGAGGAGAGTTTGTTGACTTAAACTCCCCACCAAGTCAAACCCCTCTGCAAGTGGAGGTTAAGGTTGAAAAATTTCAGATAACATAACTTGGACTTCCTGCTAGACCTTAGCAAGCTTCATCCTTTGATCCACAGCAGGGTCAAACTCCCTCTCCTTCTGAACCTGTGAGGGAGGAGGAACCAACTGAGAAGGAAAAAACAGAACAACCTAGTGTTGAAGGAAAATCCTCTCAATCAAAGACTATAAAGAGGAAAAAAGGATGGCTAGAAGGGAAAAGTGAAGGAAGAAGTCCAAGTTATCCACCACTAAACCTCAGGATGAGTTAAAACATCATGAGGAAGTACAACAAGAGGCAGCTCAATCAAGTCCAATCCAAGTGACTCTTCTTGCATTAGGAAGACCCATCTTGTCATGGACCTTCACTACTAATCTAGAAAGATGGTATGTGAACAGAGATCAATGAACAAGGAAGACTAGCAACACAAGTATACACACAGGAGGAGGGGATTAATTACACTGATGTCTTTGCACCAATTGCAAGACTTAAGGCAGTGAGGATATTTCTTGCTTATGCTATATCCATGAACTTTACAGTCTACCAGCTTAATGTCAAGTGTGCTTTTCTATATGGGGATATAGACAAGGAAGTCTATGTGTGCCAGCCTTTAGGATTTGAAGACCCATAACACCCGAACTATGTGTGCAAATTCGATAAAGCTCTTTATGGGCTATACCAGGCATCTAGGCTATAGTATGAGACTTCGTTTTAGTTTCTCCTCAAGAATGGCTACACTAGAGGTATCATTGACCAGACCTTATTCATAAGAAAGTACATGAAAGACATTTTTCTCGTACAAGTCTATGTTGATGACATCATATTTGGTTCCTTGAATGACCAAATGTGTAAGGACTTTGAGTGCATTGTGAAGAAAATGTTTGAAATGAGCTCCATGGAAAAATGGATTTCTTCCTTGGAATTCAGGTAAAGCAGATGAAAAGGAGTTCTTTATCAATCAATCTAAGTGTGTGAAAGACATTTTAGAAAGATTTGATATGAAATATTTTAAGCCAACAAAGACTCCTATACCCAGAAATCACAATCTTTTTCCTCACTCTGATGGGGAGGATACTGATCAACATCAGTATAAGTAATTAGTGGATCTTTGATGCATCTCATAGTAAGTAGACCTGATATCATGTTTGCAACTTGCATCTATGCAAGATATCAGACTGCTCCAAAGGTGTCTCACCTAGTTGCTACGTAAAGAATCCTTAGTTATCTCAAAGGATCACTCATATCTCTTTGAGTACGGGAAGAGTAGAGAGATTCATGGTACTCACTAAATCCCAAGTCTTCATCATCATAGAAGTCAAGGCTAGGAATTAGTTGGTTTAGATCTAAAGGCTGGAGATGGTAACTTTCCCTTGAAGGTTGTTAACTTGAGTGTTGAGACTCAGAGTGAAGGCTTAAGATTGTGGGGCTAATGAGCTCATCAGGCTGAG
Source organism: Flaveria trinervia (assembly GCA_025506515.1). NCBI lineage: Eukaryota > Viridiplantae > Streptophyta > Magnoliopsida > Asterales > Asteraceae > Flaveria > Flaveria trinervia. The sequence continues at coordinate 39,062,184 of CM046455.1, read as the reverse complement.
CATGTGGAACCTCAGCATTGATTCTTGAAAAGATGGGACTGGTTTGCTCCTCAGGAGAAGTGGGAGCTCTAGTGTCCACTTCTTCCTGTGTGGGTAGTGATATGGGGGCCTACACAGACTGAATAGCTTATGTAGGGGTTTGTTCAGATCTTTTTTGTTAGGTGAGGGTGATTTGTGGTTGTTTTGGTGGTTGAAAGGTGGATGGCGTGGGTTCAACACTAGCTTGTGTTACTAGGTTGTCACCTTGAGCAATGAGCTCTAACATTTTAGGGATAGGGGCTGTTTCTACCTCAGAGAAACCAATAATTGGTTTCTTCATAATTTTAAATATGTCGAGCTTCACCTATCCCAGTTTAAGAATATTACATGTGTCCCTCAACTGTGAGCCCAGTTCACAGTTGAGAATGTATTAAACATATCTAGGAAACATGTAATACTCTATGGAGTACAAGTTAGCAAGCAAATTTGTATAAACAAACTGAGAGTACCTAGACTTGACCCCTTGAACCATATAATGCACTATGAAAGAGAGATCCTTAGGAATCTGGTCCCAACCCCATGCTTGTTAGCCAAGCTGTGGATGACCAGATAGAGTAGGTACTTCCACTTGGGTGAGACCTTCCCCTTCCTAAAGTTCTTTCATAGCCCATCTACTGAAAGGAGCGGTTAACAGCTTCTTTGGGAAAGAACAATTGACCTTCCTTATCATCCAGCTGAAGGTGAGTGTTCATGATTGGTGGAGTGATGAATATTATCCTCCCTTGCACTTTAGCAAACAATGCCTTATCCCCATCCATGATGACCTCTTGACAGGTCTTCCAAAATTCAAGAAGATGATCCTCATAGAGAGGAGGATCAAAGGTAAAGGAGGTGTAATAGTTTGACAAAGCCAAAACTGACAAACCTTTAAGAAACTATGATCTTTCTCAGAGTGCAACAGAGCACCTGATTGAGTTGCATGGAGAAATTTGGTTCATTTATGTGATTGAGGTTAGCCATTTTAGAAAGCTTAACGGTGAAGAAAATGAAGAACAAAGGCGGTCTCTCGGTTAATTTAGATTTAGCGAAGGTAGAGGTAGAAGATAATGAAAGAGGGGGAAACCGTTGGGTATATATATGAATGGATCTCAGACAAAGTTAATGAAAGAGTATAAACTTTGTAATCCGGAAGTCGGTCCCACCTCTAAAAAAGTGTTTTCTTTTGCCCAAAAGTTAGTTTTCATAGAAGTCAAAAATCTTACAAAGGTAATTTATCTTTGGAAGTTTCAATGAAAAGCTTCTGAAGCCAAAATAGCTTCGGAAGATATTCCAGAGAGTTTAGAAAATTTTGTTTTGGAAGAAATTTAACAGTTGAAAGTTTTAGTAAAAACTTCTGAGAGTAAATTGCTTTCGGAAGAATGATGTTCTTTAAAACATAAAAGTATTTAAGAAAAAGTTAAGCTTCAGAAGAGATTTTGGAAATTTCTTTTGAAGGTATAATTTCTGAAGTAGTTATTTGTTTTGAAGACTTAAATTTCTTCTGAAGGTAAACAAAAATCTTCCAAAAGATAAAAGATACAATTTTAAAAAATCTAAGGAATGTCTTCCAAAAATATTTTTCATTCTAGAGAAAAACAAGGGCTTATCTAAGTGATAGAATAGACTACTTTAGGATATACAAATGTTTTAGAAATAATATGATTAAGTTTTAAGAAAATCTATTCAAAGTTAATCATCCCAATAGCTGAAACAAGATATTTAAATCTCTATTCATCAAAAGCTTTTGTAAACAGATTAGCATATTGTTCATTTGTGTTAACTTTGACTAGTTTGATTAATCCCTTTTCAAAATTATCTCTAATCAAATGATACCTGATATTGATGTGTTTTGTTCTTAAGTGTTGCATAAGATTCTCTGTGATAGAGATGGCACTATTGTTGTCTATGTGGATAGGAGTCTCCTTGAAGTTCAATCCATGTTCTAGCATCTGATTCTAAATCCAAAGCACTTCACCATAGCAGCTTGCAACAACAATGTATTCAGCTTCAGCAGTTGATGCAGGTACACGGGATTGTTTCTTGCATTGACATGAGATAACCTTTCCACCAAGGAACTGACATCCCCTTATTATAGACTTTACCGTCATATTGCAGCCACCATAGTCACTATCTGTAAGAGCATACAGATTGAAGTCATAATTATTTGGATACCAAAGACGAAGACTTGGAGCACCATTGAGATATCTTAAAATTCTCTTGATAGTGACTAGGAGTGACATCTTGGGGTTGGCTTGATATCTTGCACAAATACATGTGACAAACATGATATCAGGCCTGGTAGCTATGAGGTATATAACACACTCAATCATAGCCCTTCAAAGGTGTTCATCCACACACTCCCCCTTAAGATCAAGACCAAGGGAGCGGTTTCTAGTTATGGGTGTCTTAGGAACCTTACAATCAATCATGTTGAATCTTTTAAGTATGTCCTGAACATACTTTGACTAACTTAAGAAGATGTCATCTTCAACTTGCTTCACTTGAATTCCTAGAAAGAAATTTAGTTCCCCAATGGCACTCATTTGCAGAGCTTTGGATTAGTTGATCCAAAGATGATGTCATCTACATATAGTTGAACTAGCATTAAGTCATTCCCTGTTCCTTCGATGAAAATGGTTCCATCTATAGTACTCTTCTCTAGGCATGTTAACTGAGATACTGAGATAGAGTCTTATTTTCTTGGTTCTTGATGCAACCCGTATAGAGCTTTATTAACCTGCAGACATAATTAGGATGATTAGGATCTGCAAACCCTAATGGTTGTTTGACATACACTTCTTCATCAATCACTCGATAAAGAAAAGCACATTTGACATCAAGCTGGTAGACCTTGAAGTTCTTGGATGCAGCAAAAGCCAAGAATATCCTATCAAATTCTAGTCTTGCAACAGGAGCAAAGACATCTGTATAATCAGTTCCTTCTTTTTGTGTGTATCCTTGAACAACTAGTCTTGCCTTGTTTTTGATGACAAGTCCTTTATCATCCTTTTTATTCCTAAAAACCCATTTGGTTCCTATAGTAGTCTTCCTATGAGGAAGAGGACATAGATTTCAATCCTTTTGCCTTTTGAATTGAAGCAATTCCTCCTCAATAGCCTTAACCCAAATTCCATCCTTCAAAGTCTCATCAATCTTCTTAGGATCTTGAATCAACAAGAGTGGATACATATATTTGCATCATGGGTCTGTCCTCTTATTTTTACCACAGAATCACATCTCCAATGATGTTTGAGGTAGGATATGACTTGTGGATCCTTAGCCGAGAGATCACAACAAGTTGATAAGACAGATCCAAATTTGGGAAATTTAGATCTAGCATTGAGGTTTCTCCCACCACATCAGCACACTTATCAAGTGAAACATGATCTAATGAGTGTGTGACATCATTGATGTTGTCTTAAATGGGATGGTTATCAAGATCTAGAAATTCTTGATCATTGTCACCACCACCATTATCTCCTACATTTAAAGTTCCTACTTCTGAGTTTTTATGGCTCTAAGCTAGAATTTGAGGCATCTCAGAAGTATCAGCTGAATTTGTCATTATTGTGTTGATAGGTACTCTATTTGCAGGGTTAATTACAACTAGAGCTAAAGTTGTGTAGCTTGAAGGTCTTCTCAGCTCAAATCTTGGATCAGGATCACCTATGGGTAGAATATCTATAGACCCTGAAACATTCTCATAAGATTTGATAAAACAGTTGGTAACTAAATCAAGATCAAATAGCCATTCAGGACCAGAACCATTTACACTAGGAGTGTGTTCATAGAAGGTCAAATTGGCTGACTCCTCAACTACTCTAGTTCTGAGATTGTATACTCTATAAACCTTGGCTTGAGTATATTATCCAATAAAATCTCCATCATCTGATTTCTCAGCAAACTTGGCAATTTGATCTTTGGTATTCAAGATGATACAAAGGCATCTAAATGACCTGAGAAAGCCAATGAAAGGCTTCCTCTTGTGCCAAAGTTCATAAGGAGTCTTACCATGTGTCTTAACTACTAATCTATTTTGCATATAGAAAGCAATGTTGACTGCCTTTGCCTAGAAGGTGATGGCCAGTTTAGAGTCAGACAACATAGTTCTTGTAGCTTCAATAAGTGTCATCTTTCTCCTCCTAGCAACACCATTTCATTGAGGACTCTTGGGAGCACTATATTTTCTTGTTTTACCTTTTTCATCACAAAATGTATCAAGGATTTGGTTCTCAAATTCAGTTCCTTGATCACATCTTATGGTCTTGACCTTGTGATTAGATTGATTCTCAATCTTTAGAATGAAGTTCTTGAGAATCTCATCCTTAGTTCTAAGAAAGAAAACCTAAGTGAATCTTGTAGAGTCATTTGTGATCACTATAAAATAAGAGGTCCTTCCTAGACTCATTACACTAGTGGGGCAAAAGAGATCCATATGTAACAAGTTTAGGGGAGTAGTGATGGAGTTTCTTTTCTTTGGCTTGTGATATACCTTGTGTCGCTTTCATTTTAGGCATGCAACATAATGATCATCACTTGTAAACTCTTTCTTTGGCATTTCAGTTACCAAGTCATTCTTAATTAATTTACTCATGTTTTTAAAGGTTACATGGCACATTCTTTTATGTATGAGGAAAGACTAATCACTATTTGCTTTAGACAGAAAGCATGAAACTTCTCTTGAGGGAGATGTTTCTTGCAAGTCCATCTTGTACATGTTCCCATTCCTGGGGCTCTAAGCAGGATATGCTCATGAGAAATGACCATCCCGGGCTTTAGAAAAATGCACTCATGCTTAGTAAAGAGCATGTTATGACTCTGATCACAAAATTGAGATACACAAAGTTTACCTTCTCAATATCGAGCTTACCATTTGTGACCTTTCCCCTTCCAGTACTTTAACCACCAGCATCACCTTCAAAAGCAACTGGTCCTCCATCAGTCCTTTCAAATTTCTAGAGTAGCGATCTATTGCATGTCATGTTCTGGAACAAACACTATCAATGATCCATACATTTCTATTTTTCTTTAGCTGTTCTTGCACAAAAAAGATGGTTAGTTACATTTGAAAACCCAAGCCTTATTGGTCTTGGGCTCATCAAAAGAAGTCGAAGGTAATGAAACATAATAGATCCTATGGTCATGTTTTGATGATCTTTTCCTGATGTCGATGGTGAACTTCCAGTGATTTCATCTTTCTTTGTCTTCCACACCACCTTTGGAAGCTTCGACTTGACCTTCAATACTTTTGAAGTTTTGTTGAATTTGGAAGTTTTGATGACTGGACCTTCAGAAGATTTTGCTAACACTGTAGTAGGCTTTAGTGCTTCGGAATCATTTCTTTCTTTCGAGACCAAATTTTCTTATGAAGGAAATTTTCCACTTTCCTTTTATCTTTAGTTTGGAGCTTCCAAAAGGAAATGTTTTTCCTTCCAAAGCTTGCTTCTTCTTGAAACTCTTATAAATCTCTTTCTTGGTCATGTGGACAGTACCTTTTGGATTGCAGGACAATCGTTAGCAAGATGAGAGGTACTCCCACACAGGACACATTCCATCTTCTTCTTCCTAAGATCATTCTTTTGTGAACAAGGCTAAACTTGATCAATTTCCTTCTCCATCTTCATCTTCATCTTTGCAGATCCAGTGGAAGTTCCTTTAAGGTGAGAACTTCCTTTGGAGCTGCATGGTTCAGGTTGTGTAGCAGTCATACACAACTGATCAGCCTTCTTCTTCATGCCGCTAGAATGTTTTGAACATAAACTAGAACTCGTGGTACTAGAGTTTAAGTTAATGTCTTTAGTCTTCACCACTTCTACTCCTACAGAGATAAAAACTTGTTTCTACTTAGAGTTGAAGGTGGCTTCATATCTTGAATCTTCTTTGCTTTTCTCTTTCTCTTTCTGATCAAGTTCTTTCTCATAAACTTGGTCATCCCAACTTTTCTTACTCTCAGAAGAATAGTGACCCTTCTTAGAATCCTCTTCTTCACTCCTCTTAGAGGCATTATTCACTATTTCTTCTTTGTTCTCTTCTGTCAAGGGGTCTATGAGAGGAAGCTCATCGTCACAAGTGCCACACCTGGGAGATCTTACAGACAAGATTATGTGTGGAGGAGCTATCTCACTAGATCACAGTCCCTGCTTATTCTGATAACAAACGTTTGCATGAAGGATGAGCATATAATGTTCTTGAGGGTCTCTTCTTCAAGAACACGTTTCTCTACCCTGGCTTTGCTGATCACAAGCTTAGCCTAGCATTCAGTCAACTTAGTTATGCGATATTTGATTTAAGTCATGTAATTTGTATGCTCATGTTTAAAAGTTGAAATGGTTTTCTCTAAATCCTCTATTTTTAGTTTATAATCATTTTTAGCTCTTTTAAAATCAAATTTTAGGATATTTAAGGACTCAAGATCAGATCTCATCTATAAGTTGTAGGTCTTGTATCTATTAACTTTAGCAATACATTCAAGTGTACAGAGATGTTCCAATGCCTTTTCTTCATCATGATCAGCCATCAATGCTAGGTTTGGAGATGCATCTTCCACCTAAAAGCTCTAGTGAAAGCCTCCTTCTTCAACAGCGACTGCAGTTTGCTGCTTTAGCTTCTCATTCTGGGTGGCTTTCTTAGTGTAGTTTGGTCTGATTTGTGTTTGGCCACCATTTGTCCTGGGTTCCTTGAACTCTCTTCCAAAGTGTCCTATTTGGTTACAGTTTAACACTTTACTTTGCTTTTGTACAACCTAAACTCTCCACTGGATGCATTGCTTGGAAACTTCCTTCCTGTCCTATTGTAGACCTTCTTGGCTCTGTGAGTAAGAAGAGCCATTTGCTGGTTAATTTCCACGTACTCCAGGTAATATGGATGGATACAGTCCAGCTCTTCAAGGGAGAATAGAAAGTTCATGTGCTCTCATCAGTTGACACAAAAGCATGTGAAGAGCTTGTCTCTTGGAATGGGCTTCCTTAAGTGTAGCTTTCTCTTGGTGTCTCTGAAAAGGTGATGAAAGGATCCTTTTGTAAGTTGTCAGGGTAGCATATAAGATGACGTTAAGGTTCTATGCTATCCCTTTCAGTCACATGCTGGAGTTACTAGATGAACTTTGCATGTTCATCTCCATCTCATATCCACTAAGAATACCATACAACTCTGTCATAGTAAAATTCTTTAGGTTCTCAGTCCTCTTGATAAAAACATAATAATGTGTCCGCTACCTAGGAAGAGAGGACATACACTTCCTTACAACGTACCTTTTTTAAGAGTCACTCCAACATCCATTAGAGTGTCCACAATCTCAACATACCTGAAGCATTGTTGAGTCATGGCTTCACCTGTTTTAAAGATGAAGTTCTCAAACTACTTCTTCAGGAGATCCTTCTTGTTCTTCTTGGCTTTATTTGACCCCTCATACATTAGCTTTAGTGCATCCCAAAACTATTTAGCTGTTTTAAACTTCTTGAAGCCTCTGTATATGGAGTTTGGAAGAGCAATTTCAAGGGCTGTCATGGCCTTCTGATCAATCTCAACTTTCTTCTTGTCTTTATCAAAATAATCAGCCACAGCCTTTGGAATCATTCCACCTCCAGCAGCAGCGGAAGATGTGCTTGGTATGTAAGGTCTTAAGACAAAAGTTTCCCACATGCTGGAGTCTTGTGAATTGATAGTGATAAGTGGGGAGTTTGTCATTGTTCTAGTTTCCATATCAGCTTTAGTGATAGCTGCCATTTGAGGTGTTAAGTGTTTTGTATGTGTGAAGGATCTTAAGATGGCAAGATCTTATAATCAAGAGCCTAGAATGCTTTGATACCCAAATGGAGGACCATTTAAGAGGTGTTTGGTCACTTACAATACAACACACAATGAGGAGAGTGATGTTTAGAACACTTAACCGATCAAATAAGGAACTAGTAACAAACAAAATTAATACTTAGAACACAAGCAAAATTAGACAGAACAAGAATAGAACAACACAAGTATTTGGGTTTCAAGAATGTTGTATATTTCTCTCAAGTTCTGTTTGATCAAGAAGAAGGCTGGTGCAACCAAAATCAAATCACTTAGACAAATTTTGGTGCTGCTTACAAAGGCTTCCGAAGCCAAGTGTGGAACTTCTGAAGGAAGTAGAGTTCTTCCGAAGACAAAGTAAAAGTTCCACTTCCAAAGGCAAAGCTCTACTTCAGAATATAAAGTATTCACTTCCGAAGATGAAGTCTCAAAGGAAGAAATCAGAAGACTACTTCCGAAGTATGAAGAAAGAAGAAGTTCTCAATCCCCGGAACAAGCATCCTCTTCCGAAGTATAAGTGGCTTCTGAAGTACTTGTTATTCCGAAGACATTTAACCTTCGGAAGACACTGCTATGAACAGTGGACATAAGTATGGTCTCTGACACTCCGCTGCTGACCTCTGATACTGCATGGCGTTTTCTCAAAGAGCCATGTAGTTGTCCATACTTTATTCTACTGTTCACCTTTTTATGTTAGTACAAGTGACCAACTTTAGTTGGTGACAAAATGTAAGTTAGGGACATGTCTTGACTACCACATCTCAGATAAAGTCTTATCCGATATACCTAAAACTATAGCTTTGTAGTATTTGCTTTAGTTAGAGGATTCTAGCTGGTATCAAAGTATATCCGGCTGTAGGTAGTATTATATATAGCTTCTCATTGTAACTCATAAACATATTCTTGTAAGAGTCTTGTAATATTTGAGTTGAGAAGCAATATATGCAAGCACCTTGAAAATTACTCTTGTGTTTTATTATTACTTATTATATTGTTATCAACCCTTAAAGACTTTGCTTTCATCAAGAGTGTTGTTTAAGTGAGTTTGAGAGAAAATCAAGTGTTTAGTGACACAAACTGATCCTGCAATTAGTATCAGAGCTTTTTGGGCTCTTGATTGTGAGATAAAACCATCCAAATCAACCTATTTTCACTCCTCTTTACAACTCTCACAAAAATGGCTCTTAACAAATCCGGAGTAAAGATGGGAACCATGACCAAAGCTCCCATCATTACTCCTGAAAACTTCAGGTGTTGGAGCAGAAGAATGGAAGGCTTCATCAGATACCAAGACAAGATATGGAACTCCATTGTGAAGGACCCGTATAAACCTAAGGTGGAAGCTCTTGGTGGAAACAGTGCCATGATAGAAAAAGCTGTTGACGATTATTCTGATGAAGATCGGAAGAAAATAGATGTTGACAGCAATGCAATGACCATTCTGATGACTGCAATACCCAACTCCATCATGGTGGGGTTTGAGCATTGTAAATCTGCTAAAGAATTGTTTGATGCACTTTCTTAAATGTATTCAAGCTCCAACGACTCCAAGAAGGACTCATTGAAGTAGCAGTTCGAGAACTTCACTTATATTGCTGGAGAGACCCTCAGCCAGCAGTATTTCAGGTACATGGATCTTATTTCTTAACTTCAGTCTGTGAAGATCACTCCTGAACTCAGAGATCTTACAAGAAAGTTTATGAGTGCTCTTCAAAATGAGTGGACATTCTACTGTGTCTCTATCAAAAGGACAGAGAACTTGAACACTCTTACTATGACTGAACTCTATGGCATCCTTGATGGATACTGGTAGGAGATGGAGAGTAAGAAGGGCCACCAACAAGCAGACCTTTGAGTCTTCCTGCTAGCAACGCTTTAATGGTTGCTGAAGGCTTAGTACTGCCACAACCTCAGCAATACTGACATACAACCAACAGCGATCCTGCCCTTCTGGACCTTACATCACTTTCCTTGAGACTCCAAGGTCTCAACAGGCTCAGCACAACTCCTTTCAGGACAGCTATGCCTTTATCTCAGGAAGTGGGCACTCTGGTGATTTTCAATACTATTTTGATAATCTAGAGTGCTTCAGTCCAGACGATGTAGAGTATGTGGACATCATCCAACAGATGGCTCTTTTAACCTACAGAGCAAAGAAGTTCTTTAAGAGAATTGGAAGGCAATTCCCTCAAAATCCAACTGCCAGCAAGTTTGGTTTGACAAGACCAAGGCCAAAATGTTACAACTACAACCAACTTGGTCATTTTGCAAGGGAATTCAAGGCTCCCAAATCAAACCCGGGAACCCCACAGGCCTCAACATATTCCTCCTCATCAAATCCCACTGGAAAGTCAACTAAAACAGCTGCAATGGCTCAAGAAGTTGACTGGAGCTTTATGGTTCAGGATGTGACTCCTACTTAAGTTCTCATGGCCGGAACATATGATAACCAGGTATATGAACATCTCTGTACTCCTGCCTATGTAGCTAAGGTTAAATTATATCAAGACTATAATAGGGAAAGTAAATCTGATATTGAGTCTTTAAATGTTTTGAAATCTGATTTTAAAAGGGTAGAATCTGACTACCTAAAGATAATTAAAGAGTTAGAGAAAATTGTTTCCTTATTAAAACGTGAACACACCAATCATAAGACTCAAATAAAGGATTTAATATCCAAATTGTATGAGGCTCAAGCCAAGCTTGTCACTGATGAGGCTCAAACCAGGAAGTATGCTATTTCTGAGCAAAACTCCAAGCTATTATTGCATCATCCTCCCACTCCAAATATGTTACCAAAATAAAGGAGGGTTATGGACCAATGAAATTGCTCCACCAAATTCTTATGAGTCCATAAGATAACCTAGATATGGTACTTAAGAGCAAGAGGTCCCATCTGCTGACCCTTCTTCACATGAGTTGAAGAATGATGCAACAATAATGGCCACCACAGGGAAGGAACAGGTAAATCCACCCATCTCTCCCGGTGAAGATCAAACCCTACCACCAAAGCCCGAAGAAGCAGAGCTAAAGCTGCTAGAAGAACTGCTAAGAAAGTGGCTGAGTCTAAGCTGATGATTGACCCAAAACGAAAGGGTGTCTTTTTCTCCGCTGGATTCCAGGTGATAGGTACTTCTGATTCAGGAAAGGATTGTAATACCAGCACTGCTGTCCTACCAAAGGATCAGAAGTTGACGGGAAAGGTTGCTGACAAAGAGAGAAAGATTAAGAACAGCAACCTACAAGCTTCCAAAAGATTAACATTACATGCATAATGCAAATAATGTTACTACAATCCTCCTAGCACACATTATGCAAATAATGTTGGAAAAGAAGGAGCCAGGGAAGGTTTCTCATTTGGACCTTATCAGATGGTCCAAGTGATGAAAAAGGGAAAGCTAGTTTCTGAAGCTAGGTTGTGTTCGGAAGAAACTCCTTTCTCCAAAGGGAAAATGGCTTCGGAAGCAAAAGCAGTTAAAATTCTGAAGAAAAAGAAAATTCCCTTGAAACCATCCGAGAAGAAGACTGATTCGGAAGAAAAGGTGGTGAAGCTTCTTCCAAAAATAAAGAAGCTTCGGAAGAATCCATGCTGCAAAAGCTTCTACAAGCACATCTTCCATGATCAACCAAAGGATGGACCGGAAGATCAAGAAAGATGATGCAGCACAAGCCTCTTCTTAAAGACATCCATTGAACCCCATGCTTAACCTTTGGTTCAATTATGTCACTATCTTGGGAGCAACCCAACACCAACAAGGCTTGGGTCTCCAATGAAAACAAATAATCTCATCTTATGTGTAGGGACATCCATATGTCAAGAACAACAATGTCTGGATTGTAGACAGTGGGCTCCAGGCACATGACGGGGAACAAATCTCTCCTTCAACAGTTTCAACACTATGATGGAGGCCCTGTCCAATTTGGAGGTGAAGCCGGAGGATATATTTTTGGCAGAGAGAGTATATACAATGGTAAGTTAAAAGTTGACAAAGTCAACTTTGTCAAACAACTTGAACACAATTTGTAAAATGTTTTCCAGTTTTGTGATCAAAATCCCAGATGCTTCTCACAGAGCATGAGTGCATTATCCTCAAACCAGGGATGACAATTCCTCTGGAAGTGGTGCTTCTTAGATCTCCCAGGAAAGGGATATGTACAAGCTGGATATGAACGATGCTTCCCAATGGCTGAAGTATCATGCTTTCTTTCCAAAGCTGATAGTGATGAGTCAACACTTTGGCATAAACGTATGTGTCATGTAAATTTTAAGATTTGCTAAAAATAACTTGGTACATGGTTTGCTAAAGAGGAATTTTTCTGCAAAGACAACTGTGTTGCACGCCTGAAAGGGTAGCAACACAGGGCTTCCCATAAATCCAAAAGTGTTAACTCCATTACTTCTCCATTACACTTATTGCACATGGATCTTTTTGGACCCACCAATATAATGAGCATTGGAAGGAAATCATATTGCCATGTGATAGTTGATGATTTTACAAGATTTACATGGGTATTTTTAGAACTAAAGATGAAACTGCTGAAACATTAAATCTTTATTTTAAAATAGAAATCAAATTGATCACAAGGTTAAGATTATTAGAGAAGTGATCAAGGGATGAGTTTAAGTACTTCATTCTTGACTCATTCTGTAACTCAAAAGGGATTGCCAGACAATATAGTGCTCCCAGAACTCCTCAACAAATGGTGTTGCTGAGAGGAGCAACAGGACACTTTTGAGACTGCTCAAACTATGTTAGATGATTCCAAACTACCTCTAACATTCTGGGCAGAGGCAGTTAGCACTGCATGCTATGTGCATAACAAAGTTTTGAAGGGATTTAACAAGTTTATCAAAGTTCATATATGCTTGTTGATATGAAAAACGCAGCGGATAATAAGTTTTAAAACTTGCTAATATGATTATGATTAAAACCATTTAATAAGCAAACCCCAAACCATGGATCATTATACGAGATGCATACAAAATATATATATATAGGATGTTAAAAAAACAACCTTTGGAGCAGCTGAAAATTGATATGGTTGAGGTGAAAAGGATGAGTTTCGTGGCTAAATCTTCAAGCAATAGACCTCAAGATGGTGATACCCCAAGCCACAAACGAACCTCTTGAATGCTAGGTTTCTTGACACCAACTTTCAGCAACAAAACCCCTTTGATGCTGAAACTTTCAGCTTTTCTTTGCCCTCTTCTCTTCCAAAATCAAAAAATAGAGAGAGAAAATGAGAGCACAAAATCAGCCTTTGCATGTAGGAGAGAAGTCTAGTTTTGAAGGATTGATGTGTAAGCATTTATCTTGTGTATTTACAAGACAAAGATGGGGACCCCCAAGCATGTGGGCGGCGAATTCATTTGAAAATAGATTCCCACTCTTGTTTTGTTGCAAAATAAACACTTACTAAAACCTTATGTTTATAAAGTTAAAACTTATTTAAACATTATAAACTTAGTACTTTTTATTTTTATTATTTAGTAAGACTAAATAATGAAAAACAAATAGTACCATATGAACAATTATCCATATAATGATGTTCATCGACAAAGGCAATGATTTAGAAAACCCATTTTCTAAATTGGTGTCATATTTATTTGTGTTTGTTTAGCTTGTTATTGGGTATGACCCGACATGGATCATATCACACTAGCCACATCAACTTAATATGCATCTTGGGCAGATCAGGTCTTTCAATCTCCCACTTGCACAAGATCATAGAAGGTTGATGCAAGTAGAAAATAACGCCTATCAACGGTTTGCTACCCCTAATGTATATGATTAAGTGCCATTCAATAACATCGTCCTCCTCAAGTACCTTACTTGAAATGTTTTAGGTGAGTTAATCATCTATCCTTTGTTCAGATGTCATGTTAAATCCCAGAGACACAAAATCGTCATTCTCCGATGATTTAACTTTAATAGGCTTAGACATCTAACTCTCAACGAATAAGAGGAACAAATTCCATCTTGACTACATACGTCTCTCACAATCACCTCATGTCATACCTGAACTCAGCCTTATGTACTGCCAATATTTCAGAACAACAAAGAACTAAGTCAAAGTACAATACTTGGTGAATATCAAGACCCAATATGTATCTTAGGTTTGAAGATAAAATGATATTGCCTTTACTCAATATCTCTTATGACTAATCACAAGGATTCCATGAAGAAATAATTGAGAGCGGGTCAGTCCTATACCTATATCCCATAGATATCAATGAACTTTGGTAGCAACCTCTTGCTCTATATTCATACCTTATGAATATCAACCAATCCAAGTCATTATAGTCTTACATTCATAGTTGTTCCACAAGTATGATCAACTACGGACGTTTAGAATAACTTATTTATTCACAGATTTAAAACATGCTAAAAAGAAGAAGAACAGAAGAAAGTTATAACCATATAATTAAGCCAAAAAACATAAGTTCCAGTATCCAAATAAAATCAAATCCAGTCACTAGTATATCGAAGTCCCATGGCACAAGCATGACCTTCATGCTTTGTCTTTTCAAGGAGTTTTGTGAGTGGATCCGTAATGTTTTATCAGTGTGAACTTTGCGAATACATATCTTTCCCTTTCAACTTCATCCCTTATGTAGTTGAATCACCGCTCAATGTGCCTTGTTTTCTGATGTGCACGGGGTTCCTTGATTTGTGCAATCGCACCCTCGTTATCACAAAGAATCTCGAGAGGATCCTGAATGGAAGGGATTACCCCTAGATCAGCTATGAATTTCTTCAACCATGCAGCTTCCTGTGCTGCCAATGAAGCAGCGATGTACTCTGACTCTGTAGTGGACAATGCTACGACTTCTTGCTTTGAGCTTTTCCAAGAAACAGCTCCCCCATTCAGGATAAAGATGTGCCCCGATTGAGATCATGAATCATCTCGATCGGTTTGGAAACTCGCATCCGTGTAACCCTTTACAACGAGTTCCTCTTCACCAGACCCGTAGATCAGGAACATGTCCTTAGTCCTCCTTAGGTACTTTAGGATGTTCTTGACAGCCATCCAATGACCATCACCAGGATTTTGCTGGTATCTACTTGTCATGCTTAAAGCGTATGACACGTCCGGTCTAGTGCATATCATTGCATACATGATGCACTATAGCAGATGCATATGGGATTGCCTTCAATATTTTTCTCCTCCTTTGAGCTTGGACATTGAGTCGTACTCAATATTGTCCCTCTCTGAATAGGTACAGTACCTTTCTTAGAGTTTTCCATCTTGAACCTTTTCCAGATTTTGTCAATGTATGCACTTTGATTCAAACCATTCAGCCGCCTCGATCTATCCCTGTAGATCTTTATTCCCAGAATATAGGCGGGTTCACCAAGATCCTTAGTGGAAAAGCAGCTTCCAAGCCAGGCTTTTACACCTTCCATTGTTGGAACGGCATTCCCAAATAGTAGAATGTCATCGACATATAATACTAGGAAAGTTATTATGCTCCCACTAGCCTTCTTATACACACAAGCCTCATCAGCGTTTTTGATGAAGCCAAATTTCTTGACTTCCTCATCAAACGGTGATTCCAGCTTCTTGATGCTTGTTTCAATCCATAGATTGATTTCTTTAACTTGCATACTTTATTAGGATATTTTGGATTAACAAAACCTTCAGGCTGAACCATATAGACATCTTCCTCAAGATATCCATTCAGGAAAGCGGTTTTGACATCCATTTGCCAAATCTCATAATCATAATGAGCAGCTATGGCAAACAATATCCTTACTGACTTTAGCATCGCAACAGGTGAGAACGTTTCATCATAATCAACTCCTTGAGTTTGAGTAAAACCCTTTGCTACAAGTCTAGCCTTATAAGTATCCAAGTTTCCATGCATGTCAGTTTCTTCTTGAAAACCCACTTACTTCCAACTACCTTGGAGTTGAGAGGTGGTACAACAAGTTCCCAAACTTGATTGTCATACATGGATTGCATCTCAACGTTCTGAATTGGACACTGCATCATGGTATGTGGTTGGTTCATCTGATTCTACCACATAGCATCCATCCATGAAAAATCCGTATCTTTCAGGTGGATAACTAGTTCTGCCACTTCTGCGAACGTTTTGTGCGTATTGATCAACCACTTGATCATCTTCAACATCCTCATGTTGAGTGCTGGTTTTAACCAAACGTGCACTGGGTTGTGGTTCTTGATCCTCCTCAAGATCCACTGTTCTACTGCTAGTTCCTTCCATAAGGAACTTTGCTTCTAAGAACTCACCCTTTCTGGCAACAAACACCTTTTGTTCCAGTGGATCGTAGAAATAATATCCCATAGAATCTCTAGGGTATCCTACAAAAATACACTTGGTGGATCGGACTTACAATTTTTTTAGGGTGGGAGTCTTAACATAAGTCTCACAACCCCAAATCCTTAATGTATGATAGGGATGGAACTCTTCCATGCCATATCTCAAAAGGTGTCCTTTCCACCTTTTTGGTTGGGGCCATATTTAAAATACGGGCCGCGGAGAGCAAAGCGAAACCCCAAAATGATAGAGGTAATGTGCTTCTAGCCATCATAGATCGGACCATATCCAATAAGGTTCGATTCCTCCTTTCAGACACACCATGATGTTGTGGTGTTCCAGGTGGAGTGAGTTGTGAGACAATCCCACAACTCCTAAGGCAATGATCTTGAAAGGCATCACTTAGGTATTCACCTCCTCTATCGGTACGAAGAACTTTAATCGACTTGTTGAGTTGATTTTCTACTTCATTCTTGAAGATTTTGAACGTTTCAAAAGCTTCATCTTTCTGCCTTAATAAGTACACGTATCCATAGCGACTATAATCGTCGGTAAAGGTAACGAAGTATCTTTCACCATTTCTAGTCATTGGCTTGAAAGGACCACATACATCCGAATGTATGATGCCTAATAAATCTTTTGCCCTTTCGTTGGTTCCACTAAAGGGTGCCTTAGTCATTTTTCCTTGTAAACAAGATTCACATATATCAAATGAATCACATTCATTTGTTTTTAAAAGACCATTCTTTTGAAGTATTTGTATACGTTTCTTGTTTATATGACCAAGACGACAATGCCAAAGATAGGTATCACTCAAATCCAACTTGAGTTTCTTGGTGTTAGTATGGTACAATGAACTATTTAAAGTATTTTCATGAACAATTCATAAATACCATTAATGGGAATAGCTTTAAAATAGAACATATCATTTAAAGAAACATGAATATCATTTTCAACAAAAGATAATACATAATCATAATGTCTTAATTAGGATACAGAGATAATGTTCCTAGTCAAACAAGGAGCATACAAAACATTCTTCAAGGTTACTTCCAAACCACTGGAAGTTTTAGGATGTAGTCCCCACGAGCTTCAACTTTGACTTTTGCTCCATTGCCCATGAAGAGGCTAACATCCCCTTGATTGAAGTCCCTACTTCTTTTGAACCCCTGCAACAAATTGGAAATATGAGTTCCACATTCGGTATCCAATACCATGTGTTGGAAGATATGACATTAAGATCAATATGAATCATGTAAATGGCACCTGAGGTTTGCCCCGCATCCCTCTTTCCTTCAACTCTTTGAGATAGACTGGACAATTTCTCATCCAATGCCCTATTCACCACACTTGAAGCATGGGTTGTTTGTAGCAACCTTTTGCTTCTTCTCTTGGGCTTTGAAGGTTCCGCCCTAACAACCATCTTCCCTTTTCCCCCAACGTGCCCCTTCCCTTTGGCAAAAATGCCTTAGGAGGGGGTTGAGACCTTTTGTTGGACCAAAAGAACCAATGAGCTAGATCAGAAAAACCTCTAAGTCCCACAGACATCACAACAACTACAGAAGACTTGATCAGCTATTTTATAAAGTCTGAAGAGCAACAATGAAGTACAAGTACCGAAGACTTCAACAGCTAAAGATCAAAGACTGAAGATCAACAGCTGAAGAACTAAAGTACTGAAGGTCAACAACTGAAGATCAAAGTCTGAAGATCAACAGCTGAAGAACTAAAGTACTGAAGGTCAACAACTGAAGATCAAAGTCTGAGGATCAACAGTGAAGACTACAGCTGAAGACAACAGTTGAAGACAACAGCTGAAGACAACAGCTGAAGACATCAGCTGAAGACATCAGCTGATGACAACAGCTGACTTTCAAGTACAAGTACTGAAGCCTTCAGAGTTTGTTACAACAGCTGAAGAAGCATTCTTCAGTTGTGTGTGGTTTGCTTTCAGTAGTTTTCTTTTCGTTAAGTTTTATAAAATGACTGAAGAGCATGTTCTTCAGTCGTTGTAGTTTCAGTAGTTTCTTTTCAGTAGTTGTAGTAACTGATAACACTTAGTATTTTTGTAATAAGATGCAGCTGTTTTGACATCTTCAGTAGTAGTGTTTCAGTTGTTTGAATAATTCTATTAGATGTCACTATCAAGTGACATCAGCAGACGTCACATCTCCTATATAAGGAATGTTCCACCACGACATTCCTATATAAGGGATGATTGACCACAGTATGTGTGACATTTTTCCACCACGAAAGCGCGTCTTGAATGAAATCTTTGATTCGCAGAATTTTTCTATAATCGTTCACTCTTGCTTTGAATGTCTATTATTATCTTGTGAATTGGCTAAATGATTTGTTAAAATTCCGCTGCAATAATCTCTAATCAATCAAACGTAGATCGCTGATCTTAACAATGGTATCAGAGCCAGTTAATCATTGATCGATCTAACAATTGATCATTGAAACTACTAATCGATATCTGCATTGATTGAATTAGCTTATTTGCAAGAACTGGTTATAGATTATTGATTTTCTGTCGCTTTCGTTTTATGTTCTCTGTGCTCTCTTGGTTCAAATTGGTCTGTGTGTGTTTTGTTCTAAAACGATTAAAACTTAATTGATTTGATTGATTCTGAGAATGACTACTCCTTCTAATGACCCTCACAATACCGGTCCTCAACCAAGCCTCCGATGCTGGTTAGGACTGAGTATAACATATGGCAACGAAGAATGCTTCATCATGTCTGTAACAATTCAGGTTGTTGGACATCAGTGGTACATGGTCCACATAAGCCTATGGTGAACAATCCGGAAACCAATCAAATGGTTCCGAAGAAGAAGGAGCAATACTTAGATGAAGATTGGAAACTGTTTGAGATTGATGCAAAAGCCCATGGAATTCTGGCCATGGCACTGCCTAATGAAATTTATTCAGGGCTTGTGCATCATGAAACTGCTCATGACCTCTGGAATGCATTGAAGGAACAATTCGGTGGAACTGATGATGTCTTAGCAACAACAGAGAAATTCTTGCCCAACAATATGAAACATTCTCTCATAAGAAGGGTGAGACACATGACTCAACAGTTTGAGCGTTTTTGTTTGATCTCTGAGCTAAAGATGGTCAAACATGAATATACCAATAGCCAGATCAATAACAGATTCTCAGATCACTGCCTGAGAGAGGGGACACATACACTATTGTTCTACGCTCCAGTGCAAATCTGGATAAACTATCTCTTACCCAACTTCATGGGAAACTGCTTACATTCGAAAGAGAGATAGAAAAAGAAAAGGAAACTATCATCATCAGGAAAGCTCACTGATGACTTTGTACCAGGGAACACTACCTTGGTGGTCATGAGTCAGAATATGCTGCATCTGAAAGCAATTATGATGAGCATATCGATTTCTCTTCAAACAGTCCTGATCATGCTTTTGTTGGTATTGATAGTTATTCTGGCAGAAATAGTGACAATCTATGCTTCATCATGGATGATCTGAAGGGAATTGCTGATGATGATTTGGAAGAGATGGATATTCTGAGCCAAAGGGCCTTGATTAATATCAGATCTCAGAAATTCTACAAGAGGACTGGCAGGAAATCCCTGGACTCTCTGGCAAAACCAAAGTGGTTTTGACAAGAGTAAGTTGAGGTGTCACAAATGCCAAAGGCTTGGACACTTTGCAAGAGAATACAGATCAACTGGATCTAATTCTTCTGCACCCTTTGTGACTTTTCCTAGCATTAGTCTACAAAATAGAGGGCAACATCCTGTTGGTTCTGGTCATCAATCACACCCTGTATCTCCTGCATATTTGTCCCCCAGGGTCAAATGTCATATCCTTTTCCCTGCTATTACATGCCTTAGGCAAATACAGTTCAAGCTCCAATTGCACAACAACCACATGCATTACCTGAACCTCAGCCTTGCCAATCTCATCAACAAACTCAACACTCAAAAACACAGCTTCTTCACCCAGGAGTTGTTGACTGGAGCAGTTTACCAGATGATCTGTCTGGTCATGAACAACTGTTCTCTGGTGCAGGTCAACATGGTGGTGACAGTCCTTTGGAAATCTAGCCCTCATGGCTTTGGAGTCTGCTGATACTTCATCCTCCAATGCCTCTACACCACAGGTATCACAGGTATCCTCTGAGGCAAAAGCCAAACTATGTTCTGAAACATGTATAGCTGCATTTGCATCTATTAGAGAAGCAAATGTAGCTTTAATTAACAAGAACATTGAGCTAGAACAAACAATTTTCAAAAGCAAAGCTGAATTTGAGTCTGTGATTAATGATAAGAATGATGAAATTTACAAACTTAAATGTCAAATCACTGATGTTAAGGCTAGGAAGATATACTTCTAGAGAAGTACAGAGACCTCAAAGAAACACTTGCAACTACCCAGGTAGAGTGTGATCGATGGGTAATTCTTGTAAGGGTTTGAAATGCTTCTTAGTAAGCAATCTGCTTCCAATGTGAAGTGTGGCATTGATTATAATCACAATGCTCCTCCTACAGACTTTACTCCAGAGCAAAGGTAGAATCTGATGGTGAAAGCAATAACCAATCCTCTTCATCATGTAATCTACTTTCTGATACAACACCATCAGAAGTAGAATTCAGCATTAATTCCTCACATGCTGATGTTGTTGGTTCAAATGCTGACACTCACATGATCACAAAGTTGATCACTCCAGGTGATATTTCACAATGTACTGAAAGTACTAAAAAGAATGTCATAACACCTGGAGAACAAGCCCAAACTACTACATGCACTAAAGGAAAGAATACTGCAAGTAGAAAGGGTGGAAAAATTACTAAGAAGATATCAAGAAAGCAGGTACTAAAGCAAAGAAAACTGCTAGTACTGATAGCAAACTGCTGAAGAACAAGTCTTCAGTAGTTTCATCTTCTTCAGCAGATGATCAACTTAAGATGAAGAAAAAGCCATGTGAATATGTGGCTTATTCAATCATCTTACTGATGATTGCTGGTATAAAAAGGGCTCCAAACTCAAACATAATGAAACATTAAAGAGAAAAAGGACAAAATGAAAACTGAGTTTGAAATCAAATTTGTACCAGCAACATCAAAACCTGTAACCCTAAATCCAAAAGGAAATCCACAAAGAAAGGGGTCAAAGGTAACAGCTGAGGTTGCTCAAAGTGAGATGGTACAACACAGGAACCCATCAAACTCAAGCACTAATGTGTCTGATGAGCTGAAGGCTTTATCACAAAATCAGACACAACTTGTTATGATGGTTCAACATCTATTGGGGAGAGTTAACCAATTAGATGCTCCTGTGTTGAAATCACAGAGAAGATCCATGCCAAAGGATTCTTCTTCTTCACCATCTCCAATCCCTCAGGCTGTTATTTACAACAAGTCTGTTAGTTTACCATCTGATGATATGAACAGACCCAAACCAAAAAGGTTTGGGTCTCAAAAACTAACTAAGTGTTTATGATTGCAGGGTTCTTCAACATGCCAAAGTAGCATCTGGTATGTAGACAGTGGGGGATCTATGCATATGACAGGGAACAACTCTCTTCTTCATGACTACTCTCAAGGAAAGAAGGGGTTTGTTTTTTTGGCAATGATGCTAAGGGTTACATCATTGGAAAAGGTTTTGTCTCCAATGGAGAAATAAAGTTTGATGATGTTAATCATGTGGAAAATCTCAAGTACAATCTCTTGAGTGTCAGTCAATGTGTGATAAAGGACATGCTGCTCTTTTCACCAGTCAGAACTGCAGGTCTGTCATCTAAAGTTCTGAACTTGATTGATAAGGTGTTGGATGATCACACTCTCCTGAGGGCCAACAGGACAGGAAGAGTGTATGCCTTAGATCTTTCCAAGAAAATAGATCTCAGAGGCTATCCTTGCCTATTTTCCAAAGCCTCTTCTCAGGAATCTAAACTGTGGCACAGAAGGTTGGGTCATGTTAATTTCAAAAACATGAATCAGCTGATCCACAATAGGTTAGTGAGAGGCTTACCAACAAAGGAGTTCCACTGTGATGAAACCTGCACTGCTTGTTTAAAAGGAAAACAACACAAAGTCTCATTCCCTCCTATTGAAGAGCCTAAGTCCACTGCCTGCTTGCAATTACTGCATATGGATCTATTTGGTCCTGTGAGAGTGATGAGCATGGCAAAGAAGAAATACTGTCTGGTAATTGTGGATGATTACTCCAGATTTGTATGGACTTTCTTTCTGTACTCAAAGGATGAGGTTGCTCAGAAGATTATCAACTTTGTGTTGTATGTTGAGAAGTAGTATTCCTATCAGTCAAGTGTATAAGGAGTGACAATGGTACTGAATTCAAAAACCATACACTTGATGAATTTTATCTTTCAAAAGGAATCAAAAGGCAGTTTAGCATCCCAAGGACTTCTGAGCAAAATGGAGTAGTGGAGAGAAAGAACAGGACTTTAATTGAAGCTGCAAGGTCTATGTTGGCTGACTCTGGTTTGCCACTGACCTTTTGGGCTGAAGCTGTTAACACAGCTTGTTATGTGCAGAATAGAGCCTTAGTAAATCAAGGTTGATGAAGACTCCATATGAGGCTCTACATCAGTTGGCTCCTTTGATTTCATTCTTCAGAGCCTTTGGATGTCCTTGTTTCATTCTCAACACAAAGGATCAACTCCACAAATTTGATCCTAAGGTGGATGCAGGGTACTTTGTTGGTTATTCAACCACCTGCAAGGCTTACAGGTCTTCAACTGCAGAACAAAGATAGTTGAAGAAACCTTGCATGTGAATTTAATGAATCTCCTAAGGATAAAATTTCACAAACCCTGTGGAGTTGTTTGATCTGGACATACTGCAATATGGTCCTTATCAAACTCCAGCTGTTGCAGATCATGTGAAAAAATCATCCTCTGCAGCAAGTCTTCCACCTGGTGGTACTGAAGATGATGATGATGTCAGTACTCACCTTTTCAAGTTTAGTGACCAACTGCCTGAGTCTGCTAAACTTGATGTTCCTGTACCTTCAGCAGCTACATCCACAACAAATGCTGATGAGATTTTTGATTCCTCCACATCATTTGATTTGCCATCCAATTTGGTTTCAAGAATCTGAATCAACATCTGCTGCTGCTGAACCGGCATCAAACACTTGCACTGATCTTATTGTGCACAAGAGCTGAAGGATCACCCTATATCTCAAATCATTGGTGGTATCAATGCTGGCGTCTCAACTAGAAGTAAATTGTCTAACCTGTGCTTCTATGCTCTCTTCATCAGTCAGCAAAACCAAAGAACTATCATGTTGCTTTGAGAGATAATGGATGGGTGGATGCTATGCAGCTTGAGCTACTTCAGTTCAAAAAGCAGCAAGTGTGGGAACTGGTTCCTCTACCCCCAGGTAAGTGTGCAATAGGCACTAAATGGGTATTTAGGAACAAAACAGATGAAAATGGGCTTATTGTTAAGAACAAGGCCACTGGTTGTTCAGGGGTTTTCACAAGAAGAAGGTATTGATTATGATGAGACCTTTGCCCCTGTAGCCAGACTGGAGGCAATTAGATTGTTCTTAGCCTATGCTGCATTCCACCATCTCAAAGTTTTTCAAATGGATGTCAAAAGTGCATTTTTGTATGGCAAAATAAAAGAAGAAGTTTATGTGTGTCAACCACCAGGTTTTGAGGACAATAACATCCTGAATGGGTGTATAAACTTGATAAGGCTCTTTATGGGCTGAAACAAGCTCCTAGAGCCTGGTATGAGACACTTTCTACTTTTCTTCTCAAGAATAATTTCACTAGAGGCTCCATAGATAAAACTTTGTTTATTAAAAGGTGGATCAGCATAAGCTACTTGTTCAAATTTATGTTGATGATATTATTTTTGCATCCTCTGATCCCCAGTTGTGTGATGCTTTTACCAAATTAATGAAAAAGAGGTTTGAAATGAGTGCAATGGGAGAATTACAGTTCTTTCTAGGTTTGCAGATCAAACAAAAGGCTGATGGAACCTTTATTCATCAGTCCAATATACAAAAGATCTTTTGAATAAGTTTGATTTACAAAACTGTAAGCCCTGTTCTACTCCCATGTGCAACACCACACAACTGGATGCAGATCAGAGAGGTAAAGCTGTTGATGAAACACTTTACAGATGTATGATTGGGTCCTTAATGTACTTAACAGCTTCTAGACCAGATATCATGTTTGCAACTTGTGTTTGTGCTAGATTTCAGGCTGCTCCTAAAGAGTCTTATTTGATTGCAGTCAAGAGGTTCTTTAGATATTTGCAAGGTACACAATCTCTAGGTTTATGGTATTCCACTGGACACTCTTGCAAATTAGTTGCTTTTTCAGACAGTGACTATGCAGGATGCAAGTTAACCAGAAAGTCAACTTCTTGGGCATGCTGTACTTCTCAGTACTCTGGCTTCAGAACCAACTTTTGGATTATGGCATTGCAGAGACTAAGACTCCATTATTAATGGACAGTGCTTCAGCTCTTTGCATTGTCAAGAATCCTGTCCAGCACTCTAGGACCAAACATATAGAGATCAGACATCATTTTATTCGGGATTGTTATGAAAAGGTCTGATTGATCCTAAGTTTGTGCCTAGTGCTGATGAGCTTGCAGACATTTTTACTAAGCCTTTGGATAGTTCAACTTTCCAAAACCTGGTGTTAAGGCTTGGTATGCTGCAGCTAGAATAAGTGATAACTACTGATGATCTCAGTAAATAAGTACTGATGATCATTAGTAAGCATATCCCATATAAGTACTGATTCTGTTCAAACAACTGATAAAGTTACAACTACTGATGTAGTTATAACTACTGATGTTAGTAAAATCAGATAAGTACTGATGTCCTATGAAACAACTGAAAATACAAAGGTCTGATGAGTAAGTGTTGAGGACAGTATGAAACAGCTGGAAAGCTATGAATTGACGAAAACTACTGATGAGAATTTCTCTTTAGTTGTTTCTAAAACTGCTGCTTCATCTTAAACAACTGATGACAAAACCATGTCTTCAGTAGTTTCACAACTACTGATGACTAACACACGTCGTCAGCTGTTTACAACAACTGATGACAAAACCATGTCTTCAGTAGTTTCACACCTACTGATGACTAAACCAAGTCTTCAGTTGTTTTCAAACATCTGAAGTCAAAACCATAGCCTTCAGTAGTTTTATAACTACTGATGCCTAAAACCAAGACTTCAGCTGTTTCAACCTCTGAAGGTTTCTGCCACGTCATCAATCTGTTAAAACTACTGATGACTCACATAAACTTTCAGTTGCTTTATAAACCGTACCCTATAAATACCCAATACCTAAGCCTTCAGCGCTTCATCCTTTCCAAACCTAACGTTCAAATCTCCAAAACTTCTCTCTCACTAATGGCGACCATGCAGCTCAAACCACGACATAACTGTGTAGCCTACCTCACCAAATGCCCTTCTGGACAAAGTTCGATAACGCCATTGATCTTATGGTCCAGTCACCCTACAAAACGCATTTCTTCTAAATCCCATCATTCATGCCGAATCCCTTCACCAGTTTTGGACGAACATTACCGTTACCACTGGGGAGAACAACCCGAGTCTCTCGGTCGGTTGTCAACAACCTTCAAGTGGTCATCACTCCGGAAATCATTCGACAAACCCTCAACTTGGATGATGCCACTTTTCCTGCAGGATATCCAAAGGGCACAACTGATTTATCCTTTGCCAACCATGGATATCAGGGAAACCTTAGTGCCTCTACTATTCTGAAGAAACATTTCCATGATGCAGAACGTCTTATCTTTCACATGGTAAATGTTTGTTTAGCTCCTAAGACATCCTCTTGGGATCAAATGTCTACCAGATGGCAGCAGGTACTATTCTCTATCCTTGAGCACAAGACTTAAACTTTTCTGAAATCATTTTTCTTGAACTTAAGGATATGGCCTCAAAATCTATTTCTAACCGTTGGATATTATATCCTCGGTTCATTATGGCCATAATAGAGAATCAGCTGAAAGCTGAGGGACTTGTTGGCCTTGGAGTCCCTGCAACGGCTGTATTGCCTGAAGTATACTCCAGCACAACTCTGACCACACACTGAAACAGGCTGCCAAACTGCGAAAACCCACGCAGTTGGAACCCACAGCCACCACCTCCAGAACCAGAGTCCCCACCAAACCCAAATCCAAAACCAAAAACGCTACTCAGGGAGATGAGTCCCCTGAGGATGCCCCTGTACCACAAACGCAGAAACACATACTGGTATTACCCCCCAGTTGTGTCAAAGACTCAACCAGCCACAGCCGCACAGGTATCCTCTCAACAGGATCCTGCTGCAACCATTATTGGGGAAACCACACTGCTGGAACCTGTCTCACTTGAGAGGGTTACCATTGAAGCGCACCATTCCCCCGGGTGCAATCTGCTTCTACCCACTCACCACAGGCAACCGCCCCCCAAAGTCCTACATTAATTGTTGCACAAGTGCTGAGTCAGTTGCACTCCTCACCCCCTCCCCAGATACCAATTACAACTGGGCATACCTCTACCATTGAGGGGGAGGATCAAAGTGCATCTGATAACCCACAGCATAGGGTTACAATCCTCCATCTTTAGTGTAGAAAAAGAGATTGGAACTTCTGGTGAGGCTGCCACTTATCCTGCTTCAGCATATGATCAGGATGTAGTTGGTACCAGTACTAACCTTACCAGAGGCAACTGCTGATGAAGGCATAGTCCTGAGGCAGGAAGTCCCCAGTTCCAAGATAAAGGGGCACATGCTATAACTGATCTACACTCAGTGCATGTTCATCCTGATTACATCAGGAGGTCAGGTGATTCAGTAACCACTGATGATGACCTGGGCTTTTTCTATGATGTGTTAGCCCAAAACACAATCCTGGAAGAGGAGGTGAGCAGACTCAAAGAGCTGCTTGCCAAAACTTCTGAGGATCAAAGACCATCTGCCTCTCAAACCCACACAGATGGCACCTTCATCTGAAGGTCTCCCAAACACAGAGCCACTCCCAAAAACTCAGCCACCTGCCTCTGCTTCTGGCACTATTTCTCAGGAACAGAACCCCCTGAGCAGATAGCTGCTATCCTTCAAAATTCTCTCCCTCTCATCACACCTATAATAACTGACATAGTGATCAAAACCCTTGATGAGAGGCTTTCCTCATTACAACCATTGATAGAGGAGGTTGTGGGCAAACAGCTTTCTGACCATCAAACCCTTGCAACCAATGCAACCAAAAGGGGGAGATTAAGTCAGTGAAAGCAAAAAGAAAGAGGAGTGCAGAAGGGAAAGTGAAGGAAACAGAAGGAACAGTAGTGGAGAAGGAGTTGGATGTGGAGACCGAAAAAGAAAAGGAAAAAGAGAAAGCCTTGGAGCTAATGGTAAAAGAGGCTGATGCCGAACACAGCAGATCAATGGACAATATCATTGATCAGCTGTTTAGGCAAGGCCATGACACAGACAAACTTGACTCTGAGATCAGAAGACTAGAGATTGAAGAAATCCAGAATAGATGGGCAAGTTATGATGTGTTAGAAAGAGAGAGGCTGGAGATCATGATCAGATTTATAGCAAAATATCTTGGAAGATCGATGATCGAAATCAAGGCTTGGTCCAGGGACAGCATCTTGGCAATAACCACCAAGATCTGTTCGTCTGAAGTATACACAAAGGGACTAGTTATTGAAGCTTTGAATGAAGCTGGTGCTGGGAGCAGGACTGAGCTAGCCAAGCAATCTAAAGCCACACTCACCTCAAAAATGCTAGAACAGCCTGTCAACATTCCCACACCAAAACAACCACCCACTAAAACAATCCCTTTACCCCAAAAACCACCAAAAACACAACCCACCAAACAACTCCCTCACCCTCAAAACAACAGCCGATGATGTACCCCAGAAGAAGAAGAGAAGGTATTGAGGCTAGAAGATGATGAAGAAGATGATGATGAAGAAGAAGATAGGCTGCCAATCTCAGCTGTTATTCAGTTTCCGAAGGCCACAAGTCACCCTCCAACAATTACTCCTGAATCCCAGAGACAAACTGTGAAGGTGAAGCTAGAAGAAGAAGGACTTCACCAACATGATGAGGAGTTGTTGAGAAGGGTTGATAAAGCTTATGCGGCCACATCTTCCATCATCAACATGAAGAAACATGCACTTAGATTATACACTTTCAGGCAGACTTTTCAATATCAGAAGGAGAGTGTGAGGATTTGGCCTGATCCCAGGGTGTCTCACAGAATTCACAAGAATAACATTTCACAGAGATACATGGGCCAGGTGAAAAAGATTGTAGATGAAGTGATCTCCCTGGTCTTTGTAGTATCACCCTCGGAAATCCCGGAAGACTTCAAGAAAGCTTATAAAGCTAACCAAACCCCACAGAAGATGCTTGAAAATAAATGGTGAAAAAGGGGTTAGTTTATAAGAGGCTTGAAGAAGTCAGGAAAAATGAGCTCCAGTTGTTTCTTGAAGGTAATCACCCTGATGAGTTTGCTTATAGAATAATAACAACTATGGAGCTAAAGAATGGGAAACAGGCCAAATACCTATCTGAGTACTATGGGCCAGAATTTTTATTTGAAGGAGGTGCTGAAGAGCTGACCATGGAGGAACAGATCACCTTCCTAGAGGCCTATACCAAGGAGTCATACAGACTCGTTGTTGGGAAGTAGATCTCATGAATGGGGTAACAACTCTGTGTCCAGTTCCCCAAAACAGAGTTCCCATTCATACTTTGCCAATCAAATTTTTGAGACTACTTCCAGGCCGGTGCTTACAAGGGTCACTTCTGAGCTGATCTAGAGACAAAAAGACCAATCATTCTGCCATAATAAGTGGGACATCTTCAATAAGTTTAGAGGTTTTGGCTGCATTGGTTCAGGGGGAGTTTGTTGGACCAAAAGAACCAATGAGCCGGATCAGAAAAACCTCTAAGTCCCACAGACATCACAACAACTGCTGAAGACTTGATCATCTGTTTATATAGTCTGAAGAGCAACAGCTGAAGTACAAGTACGAAGACTTCAACAGCTAAAGATCAAAGTCTGAAGATCACAGCTGAAGAACTAAAGTACTGAAGGTCAACAACTGAAGATCAAAGTCTGAAGATCAACAGCTGAAGAACTAAAGTACTGAAGGTCAACAACTGAAGATCAAAGTCTAAAGATCAACAACTGAAGACAACAGTTGAAGACAATAGCTGAAGACAACAGCTGAAGACAACAGCAGAAGACAACTGCTGAAGACATCAGCTGAAGACATCAGTTGATGACAACAGCTGATGTTCAAGTACAAGTACTGAAGCCTTCAGAGTTTGTTACAACAGCTGAAGAAGCATTCTTCAGTTGTTGTGATGGTTTCCTTTCAGTAGTTTTCTTTTCGTTTAAGTTTTTATAAAACGACTGAAGGGCATGTTCTTCAGTCGTTGTAGTTTCAGTAGTTTCTTTTCAGTAGTTGTAGTAATGATAACACTTAGTATTTTTGTAAGAAGATGTCAGTTGTTTTGACATCTTCAGTAGTAGTGTTTCAGTTGTTTGAATAATTCTGTTAGATGTCACTATCAAGTGACATCAGCAGACGTCACATCTCCTATATAAGGAATGTTCCACCACGACATTCCTATATAAGGGATGATTGACCTGATTGTATGTGTGACATTTTGCCACCACGAAAGCGCATCTTGAATGAAATCTTTGATTCGCAGAATTTCTTCTGTAATCGTTCACTCTTGCTTTGAATCTCTATTATTATCTTGTGAATTGGCTAAATGATTTGTAAAATTCTGCTGCAATAATCTCTAATCAATCAAACGTAGATCGCTGATCTTAACACCTTTTCTTCCTCCTACCTTCATTGATGGTGAGAACGGGTAAAACCCTTTTACCTATTCCCCCCTTGGCCGTTTTGAGCATTGAATGAAGTTCATTTATGCTCTTGTCCCATCCGTTCATGTTGTAGTTCATGACGAATGCCTCAAACCTTTTATTTAGGCAATTAAGGATCAAATCCGTGGCCAACTCCTTTGAGACAGGACAATTTAGCCTTTGAAGGCGGTCGATGTGGCTTTTCATCTTGAGAACATAAGATGAAACTGATTGCGATTCCTCCATCCGACAGGCATGAAGCGCTCGAACCGTTTCGAAGCGCTCTACCTAGCTTGTTGCTGGAATGTTTCCCGCAGCTGGGTGATCATGTCATAAGCTCCATGGAGCTCATATTCCTTTTGGAGGTCGGGTGTCATACTTGCTAACATTAGGCAAGAGACTTGGATGGAGTCTTCCATATATTTAACCCAATCGTTATAGGCATCCTCCTCATCGTTGGGTTCATCGGGGATGGGATCATCAAGGATGTAGGCCCGCTTTTCTTGCTTGAGAACGATTCTCATGTTGCGGTACCAATCCATGAAGTTGTTAGGTGTTAGACGATCCCTCTGAAGGATTGCCCTAAGAGATTGGTTGTTTTGGGTTGGTACATCGTTATTAGCGTTGTTGTTGTCGGCCATCTACAGATTTTATAAAGTTCCATTTTAGTATTCATTGATATAATAATTTTCATTTATTAATACCCTTTTATGTCTCATAGACAATTAATAAATAAAATTTTAGAATCCAACGTTATTTTTAAATATGGTTAGGTGATCTTTATCCCATTATTTAAATTAATAAGGTAGTCATGAATGACAATTGCAACCTATTGCAACTTCTAATGGTATGGGATCGTTTGAACATCTTATGTTTGAAACCGCATGTTTATCCCATCAACACCTTTGTAAAGCATATTTTAGGTGATTCATTCAATATATTTCACAAATCAAGTCATCCTACTTACACACACGTGTGAGTTTACTACATAAGTGGTTAGGTGACCTTTATCCCACAAACATGGTATTCTCACCTCAAGTTACAAGTTCCCTCAAATGGTTAGGTGACCTTTATCCCACTAAGAGTTTGCAAGTAACCTAAGTGTTGTGTAAAAGGATGGTGTTAAACTTGTTTCAAAAGGGATTTAGTTTAGTTGGAAAGCCCTATGTACCATATGATTGTATGCATTCAACCATATGGTACCCAATTTGTCCTTTTAAATAAAACCCAATTTATTTTGCAAATCATTAACCCTTTTATAAAACCGTTCTATTAGTGCTTAATGATTAGAGAACCAATTTCTTGTTATAGCATGTTTTAATTGACGGTTTGTTAATCACATCCAAAAATCCAAAACAAACATGAACATAAGCAATCAACCAAGCATAAACAATCCATCCACATATGCATAACAAAGCATACTAATTGAGCAAACTTGTTAGCAAAAAAAGTGTGTCAAAGGTCTTGTCCTAGGGTTAAGAACATGACACAAAGATGGCAAAAGGACTCCCACTTGAAACCACATCTTCAAGCATCCTCTTTGTCCATCTTTTCTTCAAATCTTGATCTTGAGCATCCTTACAAAATGTATCCTAATACAAAATATATATATATAGGATGTTAAAAAAAACAACCTTTGGAGCAGCTGAAAATCGATATGGTTGAGGTGAAAAGGATGAGTTTCGTGGCTAAATCTTCAAGCAAGAAGACCTCAAGATGGTGATACCCCAAGCCACAAATGAACCTCTTGAATGCTAGGTTTCTTGACACCAACTTTCAACAACAAAACCCCTTTTGATGCTGAAACTTTCAGCTTTTCTTTTGCCTTCTTCTCTTCCAAAATCGAAAAATGAGAGCAAAAATCAGCCTTGCATGTAGGAGAAAGTCTAGTTTTGAAGGATGATGTGTAAGCATTTATTCTTGTGTATTTACAAGACAAAGATGGGGACCCCCAAGCATATGGGCGGCCGAATTCATTTGAAAATAGATTCCCACTCTTTGTTTGTTACAAAATAAAACACTTACTAAAACCTTATGTTTATAAAGTTAAAACTTATTTAAACTTTATAAACTTAGTACTTTTTATTTTTTATTATTTAGTAAGACTAAATAATGAAAAACAAATAGTACCATATGAACAATTATCCATATAATGATGTTCATCTACGAAGGCAATGATTTAGAAAACCCATTTTCTAAATTGGTGTCATAATTTATTGGTGTTTGTTTAGCTTGTTATTGGGTATGACCCGACTTGGATCATATCACCCTAGCCACATCAACTTAATATGCATCTTGGGCAGATCAGGTCTTTCAGTCTCCCACTTGCACAAGATCATAGAAGGTTGATGCAAGTAGAAAATAACGCCTAGCAACGGTTTGCTACCCCTAATGTATATGATTAAGTGCCATTCAATAACATCGTCCTTCTCAAGTACCTTACTTGAAATGTTTTAGGTGAGTTAATCATCTATCCTTTTGTTCAGATGTCATGTTAAATCCCAGAGACACAGAATTGTCATTCTCCGATGATTTAACTTTAACAGGCCTTAGACATCTAACTCTCAACGAATAAGAGGAACAAATTCCATCTTGACTACATACGTCTCTCACAATCACCTCATGTCATACCTGTACTCAGCCTTATGTACTGCCAATATTTCAGAACAGCAAAGAACTAAGTCAAGTACAATCCTTGGTGAATATCAAGACCCAATATGTATCTCAGGTCTGAGGATAAAATGATATTCGCCTTTACTCAATATATCTTATGACTAATCACAAGGATTCCATGAAGAAATAATTGAGAGCGGGTCAGTCTTATACCTATATCCCATAGATATCAATGAACTTTGGTAGCAACCTCTTGCTCTTATTCATACCTTATGAATATCAACCAATCCAAGTTCATTATAGTCTTACATTCATAGTTGTTCCCACAAGTATGATCGACTACGGACGTTTAGAATAACTTATTTATTCACGGATTTAAAACATGCTAAAATAGAAGAACAAAAGAAAGTTATAACCATATAATTAAGCCAACAAACATAAGTTCAGTATCAAATAAAATCAAATCCAGTCACTAGTATATCGAAGTCCCATGGCACAAGCATGACCTTCATGCTTTGCCTTTTCAAGGAGTTTTGTGAGTGATCCGCAATGTTTTTATCAGTGTGAACTTTGCGAATACATATCTTTCCCATTTCAACTTCATCCCTTATGTAGTTGAATCACAGCTCAATGTGCCTTGTTTTCTGATGTGCACGGGGTTCCTTGATTTGTGCAATCGCACCCTCGTTATCACAAAGATTCTCCAGAGGATCCTGAATGGAAGGAATTATCCCTAGATCGGCTATGAATTTCTTCAACCATGCAGATTCTGTGTTGCCAATGAAGCGGCGATGTACTCTGACTCTTTAGTGGACAATGCTACGACTTCTTGCTTTTAGCTTTTCCAAGAAACAGCTCCCATTCAGGATAAAGATGTACCCAGAAACCATAATCTTTGTCCTGACCTTGAGGGGGAGGATACTGATCAAGATAAGTATAGGGTGATTATTGGTTCTCTGATGTATCTCACAACCAGTAGACCTGATATTATGTTTGCAACTTGCATCGTTGCAAGATATTAGGCTGCTCCAAAGGTGTCTCCACCTAGCTGCTACCAGAGAATCCTCAGATACCTCAAAGGAGCACCTAAGCTAGGTCTTTAGTATCCTAGAAACAATGATTTTAATCTCTATGGATACTCTAACAATGACTATGGTGGCTGCAACATCAACAAGAAATCAACATCAGGAGAATGTCAATTTCTTGGTGGAAGGATCATCTCATGGCAATGCATGAAACAATCCTATGTCTCAACATAAACTGCTGAAGCTGAATACATTGCTGCTGCTAGTTGTTGTGCTCAGCTGTTATGGATTCAAAATAAGATATTGGACTATGGATTCAACCTTATGAGCACTCCTATCCATATTGACAACAACAGTGCTATCTCCAACACTGAAAATCCGATGAAGCACTCCAAGACAAAGCACATTGATATCAGGTACCATTTCATTAGAGATATTCATGAGAAGAATCTAATTAAACTAATCAATGTTGATTCAAATGAACAATATTCTGATCTATTCACTAAAGCTTTTGATGAACAAAGATTTAAGTATCTCATAACAGCTATTAGGATGATAAACATTGATTAGATTACCTCTTTTGACAACCTTTTAATGTGTAAAGTCTTTTGTCAATACAAATTAAGCCCTGTTACAAAAGATCTCTCTAAAATTTTCTATGTATAAATTTCTTCCGAAGAGAATTAACCCTTGGAAGTTATCTTCATATATTCTGAAGCAAAATTCTCTAAGGATAATTTTCTTTTCGGAAGAGTTTTTAGTCTCGGAAGAAGTGATTGATTTCAAATCAGATCTACTTCCGAAGCTTACAAAATCTCTCCTTTCGGAAAGCAATCTCTACTCTCGGAAGTAACATTTTACCTTCGAAGTAGGAATTGCCTTCGGAAGACAAATTACCTTCGGAAATGTTTTATATTGAAAGAGAGATATTACTGTGTAACGGAAATCTCTTGGGCCCCGCACTATAAAAAAGCAAAGATTTTGTTAATGATGTTGGATTATTTAACTGAATTTAACCTTACCACCCATGTCACTTCATCCACTAAACCGTCATTTCACCTTATCCTAACACTTTACCACCATTCCACCCTCTTCTAAATAATCCCGACTATTCACTCTCATCTTCTTACCACAAATTTTACAGCCCTAAAAGTTTCACTGCTTCCAAAGTCACCCAAGCTCAAACTGCTCTACCTTCACATTTTCCCAATGGACCTAATTCCTCAACACAACCAAATCGCCTTTCTTGACTCTTCAAGAGATGCGGACTTATCTAAAATCATCTCATTTCTCACCCAATCATCCTATCACACAACCTTGACTGTTAATCCCACAGTTTACCTTAACCACATGACTAAATTTTAGGGAAACGGTCAGTGGAAACCCTAAATGGGGTTTGTGTAATACGATCCCGCATTTGTGGCCAAGAGTTGGTCATCTCTGAATAACTCATCAGGGAGCATGTGGAGCTTCATGATGAAGGTGCCCCTACTGAGTTCCCCAAGACAGATTTAGACCGCACCTATATCCTCATGGGATATGGTGGAGACGTGAGCAGGTCGACTGTCTACAAATTCAACTTCTCCTACAACTGGAAGTTCCTCCTGCACATTGTGCTTCACTACTTGTCAAACAAATCGGTGGGATGGAATCAAATACCATATGAACTAGGGTGCCTAGTTCATGGATTGGTGAGAGGTCTGCGCTACAACTACTCAAGATTTATGCTGCTCAATCTCATTGGAAATCTTCAGAGGGAAACATTCTTGATGTTCCCCAGATTTCTTCAGCACATCATTAACTATGAGTTGGACCAGAGTCGGCTTGTCTGTGCAGCCACTCTATCTGTCCCTTACATGAGGCCAACCATCTTCAAGACATTGAAGAGGGTATCCACCAACATCATTGGAAGGTACACTTCTTTACCTCCTAGTATGAATGAGCACATCGCTCCCGGTGTCATCCCTTTTCATCCTACAAGTGATGAACCCACACGAGAAACTGCAACCATAATGCCCACACTACCTTCTCCTCTCATCACCACTACCTACACAAGACACCCTAAACAAACCCTTGTTCAATCTACTCTGATTGAACAAGCTCGTCCTGTTCCCTAAAAAGACTAGAGTGGAACATTGGGCTCCCACTCAGTCTCAGGTCTCACCTTCCTTCACTATCGACCTGAATATGGGTCTTGAGTCTCCTCAGCCCTAGTTCATATGTCCCGAGTCCATTACCCAATCTAAAAGCCGATTAGCCAATCTAAAAGCCCATTACCCAATCTAAAAGCCTCAGGGTGAGTCTTAAACTCCTCTGAGCAGCCAATAAGAGACAACCCAATTAGCGGCTTAATGCTTGTAGACATTGACCAGGTCCTCAGTAGGATTAACCTCCTTATCTTTCACTGACCTTCTTTTTAAAACTGATGAAGAGATAACATCTCTCCTGGCAATGATGTTGATCTACAACACCCTCTCCAAGATCAACAGAGCCTAGAGAGACCTCTTATTTCTAGCCCCCATCAGAAAACCATTACTGAGGTGAGTCCCACTGATGTGGAGGGCAGTCATGCAGATTCAACTGCCATTACAGAAGGTGCCTCAATGGACCCTTTGGACAATGGTAATGATTTTGAGACTGAATCTACGGCAACCATGCCTTTGATGACTCTGACAGAGACATCACTAAGCAAGGGAATCTAGGGCGCCAAGAAACCACATCTGTAGGGAGGCTGAACATACTAGGTATGTTACCTCATCTCCTCGTGATTCTTCAAAAGAAGATGAGGGAAGCATGCAGCTCTTCATTAAAGACCTACTATCTAAAGTCTTAAACCTTGAATCCATGGTCAGGACTTTAGAAGAAAATTCTACCACTCAGCAACTTGAGATTGATAATCTCAAGGCACAACAAGCTGAGAAACAGATTAAGAGATCTGTTAGGCACGTACCTGTTCAGGTCTCCTTGACCTCTTCCTCCAGCTCATCTGGCTCTCAGATGATGTTAACAAAAAGGGGGAGAGTGTTTAGAGACAAACATCTGAGGACCCATAGAGCCAATCTTCAAGTTCTAAATATTCGCTCCTATCGTAACTTCTTCTGAGCCATCTCAAGTCACTCTAACAATTAATTCAAGGATGCTCAGAGATCTCTACAGCTTCTTTTCTCAGTTCTTGTTGAGATCTGCTCAAGATCAGCCAAGTCTTGATGCTGCCATGATTTACTTTGGAGCCGAAGAGGTTCAAAGGCTTACTGCACCTTCTACCACTATGGAAGAAGTTGGTCAACCTAAGGTCCACATGGAACCTGAGATTCAATTCGAAGGGGAAATGAGGACTGATGGCCCAGCAACTGAAACAGTTGGGATAGAATCTGCATGCCCTTTACTTCTGAAGCTGAAGTTAAAGCCTCGGAAGAACAAGTTGAATCTTCCGAAGCAGAAATAGAAGCTGTGGAAGGACTGTTCAAAATGTTCGAGGAACTAATCATCACAGATGCAATCCTAGAAATGGCACCTGAGGTGTACAGTGAGGACTTTGTGAATCACCTCCTGTCCAGACACCCTCTCTACTCCCTCACAATCAGAATCCACTATCCAAGAACCACCAAGTCAAGTTCTTAAAAGATACCAAAGGAAAACAGAAGATGACTTCAGAAGAGCTTCAGGAAGAGGAGAAGATGAAAAGCTCAAAAGAAAAGGAAGACTTCCAACTAGGAAGCTGTTGGCGGCTAATACAAAAGCAGTTGCAGCCAACCAGGAGGCTGTCAACAACAAAAAGAGAGAAGAGATCATTGACCAACTCATTCAACTCAGAGCTGCTAATGAAGAAACACTCTTGCTACCATTAGAGGAGTTGGTAGAACTGGAAAAGGCAACCAGGCTACAACAGGAAGCAGCAAGGTTGGCCTTAGAGGAAGAGAAGGAAAAGGAATAGAGTGAAGCTAAGATGCTGCTTAGGAGGGAAAGGATAGATTTCCTAACCTCCAAAGGCTTCTCTCTTCAAGAACTTTCTCCACACAATGATGAAATGATCCTTTGGCTCTTCAACAAAGAGCAGGATCAAATGGAGAAAGAAAGAAAAAAGCTGCAAGAGAAAAGTTGAAGGAGAAGAAGAAGAAAGAAGAAAAGCAAGGGCATCTTAACCAGGAAAATAGGTGAAAAAGCCTGGATGAAAGACTATCTCCGGGCTCACGGCTTCTCTGGAAGGCAGGTGGGTCCCATGTCTGAAAGGACACTCCAATGAATTATTAGTGAGATCAAAGCTAACATTCGTTCGGGGAAAAGAAAAGAGATGTACAGAAGGGTACATGGGATAACTTTCACACCAACACTCAACCCTAACCTGAACCAATTCCTACTCCTCTTCATCGTCAAAACTGAACCTTACACTCCTGAACCCACACCTTTACCTTCATCCACTTCCTTATCTCACCACCAAAACTACCCATCCTTCAACCTAAAAGTCTTACCACAACCACCTCACCACATCCTACCTAACAAACTTATCAACCATCCCCTCAGCCTTCCAAACATCTCTCTCTAGAAGAGTTTAAAAGGATCAAGACTAGGCTTATCAACTGCACAACCCTGAGCGACATCTCCTGTGAGGAAGACTCCATCAAGCTAACCTATGTCGATGGATCTTCATGTTCCCTCATAGAGATCAATTTCTTGATCTACATAGAGGAACACTAGACCAGGCTATAATACTTCTAGGTATCAACTCAGAATCGTTAAATGATGAAGAGAAGAAAATAAGAAGGAAGCTGGTGACTCTACTGGATACAACGAAAGAGGACAGGATTCCTAGTCAGTCTCTTGTGCATAGAAGAATATACTCCAGTGGAGATTCGATGAAGCTACTCACAACTTTGTTGTGGAAAGAGACAACGATGAAGTTAACCGGCTAAATGCCACCTCTCTGCTACACTCCAGAAGATTTGATATTGTTGGGTTAGTAGAGAAACCATTCTCTAACCCGTCCAATTCTGAAAATGTTGCTCACATCGAGAATCATCTTAGCAGTCTTCATCTGGCTGAGTTAACAGCAAAAACTAAGATTGAAGAAGAGTTGAGATTGAGAAGAAAGGAAGACAAGGATAGATATCCCATCAAGGACACAACCTTTCTACAGATGGTGGAAGTTCCGGAATTAGAACCTATAGTTTGATGGGAATATGAATATAGCTCCCATCAACTAACTCTTTTCAGAGGGCCACAACAAAGGGTACATGTCATTTACGATGATAGACTGGAGATCCTGTCAACAAAATATTTGTACAAATTTCTCAGCACCACATTAGGGAAGAACAAGGAGACTGATAAGTATTTACTCTCCCTGGTGCTGGAAGTTTTGAGGAGCAAAAACAAGTGAGGTTTTGGTAGTATCAGCCTAGGGGGAGTTTGTTGGATCAAGAAGAAGGCTGGTGCAACCAAAATCAAATCACTTAGACAAATTTTGGTGCTGTTTGCAAAGGCTTCCAAAGCCAAGTGTGGAACTTCCAAAGGAAGTAGAGTTCTTCTGAAGACAAAGTAAAAGTTCCACTTCCAAAGGCAAAGCTCCACTTCCGAAGATAAAGTATTCACTTCCGAAGATGAAGTCTCAAAGGAAGAAATCAAAAGCCTACTTCCAAAGTATGAAGAAAGAAGAAGTTCTCAAGCCTCCGAAGAAGCAGTTTCTTTCGATGTATAAGTGGCTTCGGAAGTACTTGTTCTTTCGAAGTCATTTAACCTTCGGAAGACACTGCTATGAACCAGTGGACATAAGTATGGTCTCTAACACTCTTTTGTAGACCTCTAATACTACATGGCGTTTTCTCAAAGAGCCATGTAGTTGACCATACTTTATTCTACTATTCACCTTTTTATGTTAGTACAAGTTACCAACTTTAGTTGGTGAAAACGCTAAGTTTAGGACATGTCCTAAATACCATATCTTAGATAAAGTCTTATGTGAGATACCTTAAACTATAGCTTTGTAGTATTTGCTTTACTTAGAGGATTCCAGCTGGTGTCAAACTATATCCGGCTGTAGGTAGTATTATATATAGCTTCTCATTGTAACTCATAAACATATGCTTGTAAGAGTCTTGTAATATTTGAGTTGAGAAGCAATATATGCAAGTACCTTGAAAATTACTTCTTGTGTTTTATTGTTACCTATTATATTGTTATCAACTCTTAAAGACTTTGCTTTCATCGAGAGTGTTGTTTAAGTGAGTTTAAGAGAAAATCAAGTGTTTAGTGCACAAACTGATCCTGCAAGTTCTTTTACAAGTGTATAATCATATGTTAAGTTGTAAAGCCTTGAGATACTTATACTACATCTTATAGCCGACCATACTTTGAAGGTCAGCTGGATACATGATCTAGACAACAACAAAATCAATGTAGAGTCAAAAGGCAAATTGCCTTTTGACTAGTGACTATGACATGTCATAGCTTATATCCGAATATATTACAAAAAGGATAAAAGTACATAAAGTGAAAGTAAAGGACTAAAGACCTCAATGTACAGTTACCAAAAGCATGGACCTTTTCACCAACTTGTGAAAGTTGGTGAGTCAACAGAGTGGTAGCCGAAAGTGGTCCAGCTTTAGGGTAAAGTACATCTAAAAAAACATGTGTTCAAAAGTCTTCGGAAGATAATCTGTCTTCACTCTAGGCTTCAGAAGACTCTCTCTGAAGCTTTGGAAGACTTCACTTTAAGCTTTAGAAGATACTGGTCTTGCCTTCAGAACATTTTCCACTTGGAATATTTTCTAGTGCATGGTGTAAAACTTTCGAAGCATTTCTGATTCTGCATTTCAGTACATGCATGTAGGAAGACTTTGGATGTTTTAGTTGCATCAACCTTTATATAAGCCATAAATGGATATTAGGAAACCCTAAGATTATCTATGAAAGGGAAACCTTAGTTGAAGGCCTAGCTGTAGAACCTATGAACCTTGAGACTATAAGTCCTGCAACACCAATTACCCTCAGTTAGACACTAGCTAGTGAAGGTGTCTCACAAGCTCTTACTTGCCCGGGCTCATGTTTGGAACCAAGTCAAGAAGGCCAAAGCTCTCTCTCCCCTAAGTCACACAGGCCAGTGCTTGAAAAAGGAAAAATGATTCTAACCCCTAAAAAGATTGATGAGGAGAAGGGGGAGAGGAAGAGGAAGGCGAGGGAAGACAGGATGAGCGAGACTGCATGATCGTTTTTGTATTAACACAAATATTTCTCATAAACTCACTAATGAACACTCAAGAAGCGGAGTTCTTCTAAGATTTAATTACAATATACTAAGTACACAAAGAAAACATGAAAGAATGATTTTCAAGATACTTGTATATATTACTTTTCAACTCAAAATGTTAGAAGACTCTTGCAAGCATCCTAGAAGAGTTACAATGAGAAATTATATATACTACTACCTAAACCAGAATATACTTTGATACCAGCTGGAATCCTATAACTAAAGCAAATACTACAAGCTATAGTTAAGGTATCTTAGATATTGTCTTATCTAAGATATGGTAGTCATGACATGTCCATAACTTACCTTTTGTCACCAACTAAACTTGGCAACCGTACTAACTGATAAAGTATGATCAGTGGATTAAGGTA
This sequence comes from Flaveria trinervia, assembly GCA_025506515.1. Classification (NCBI taxonomy): domain Eukaryota; kingdom Viridiplantae; phylum Streptophyta; class Magnoliopsida; order Asterales; family Asteraceae; genus Flaveria; species Flaveria trinervia. The sequence goes on along the minus strand of CM046455.1, from coordinate 39,020,967 downwards.
TGGTCAACTACATGGCCTTTTGGGAAAACACCATGCAGTATCAGAGGTCAGCAGCGAAGTATCAAAGACACCATACTTATGTCCACTGTTTCAAGTAGGTACTTTCGAAGGTTAACTGGCTTCGGAAGAACTTGTTCTTTGGAAGCCACTTATACTTCGGAAGTGACTCCTTCTTCCTAGGCTTCCTTTGGACTTCATTCTTCAGAAGTTGTAGTCTTCATTTCTTCTAAGTGTTGAACGCTCAGAAGAGCAGAGACTTGGTCTTCAGAAGTTGAAGCTTATCTTCAGATGTTCCTTTGAGCTTTGCTTCAGAAGTTCAGCATATACCTTCGGAAGTGTTGAACTTGTCTTCGGAAGAACTTCATTAGTTGTACTCAAAATACTCTAAGTGTTAGTTTTGGTTGCACCAGCCTTTTTGATCCAACAGAGACCCTAACTTTATGTAAGCTACAATCAGGCCTGTCCTTAGGGCAAATACTCAAAAAGATGAGTTAATGGTAGCTAGGTTAATTATCTGGGGTCTAGGAACTACAACATTGATGAACTAATCTCTCTTCACTTGGATGAACTAAATGATTTAGCTAACCCTGAAGTGATAAAAGAGAGGAAGGAGCCTAAGGCTGCTGAATTGTTCCTTAAGATCAAAGAATAAAGAAAAGAAGAAAATTATATAAGCCCATGTCCTTTCTCCATTTAAAAAAACATGAAGTGGAGTTGTGGATGTGGAAAAAAGAAACTCAAGTAGGTATTGAACAAGATATACAAAAGATACAACCTACTTGAGTGCCATAGGTCTCTATTAGGCAGCAGTTTTACTCCCTCTATCTTATGAATACGTAGAGTTTGAATACCTTAAGCAACTATAGCAAGACGCTCTCAAAGTGATAAAAAGCTACTAGGAGGAAAATGAAGGAGGAATCATGAAGACTAATTTCTTCCTAAGATAGAGAAAACATGCTTTCTCTGACGTGCTTTTGACAAAAGCTGAGCTACTTTCCACAGCCATCTCTGAAGACTCACCAACTTATTCAAGTTTGTGATTATCTACATACTTTTGTCAACTGTACATCTTGGTCTTTGATTCTGTAACTTTCCACTCTTATACTTTTTATGTTTTTTGTAATAGATTAGGATGTGAGCTATGGCATTGCATAGTCACTAATCAAAAGGTAATTTATCTTTGACTTTATATTGATCTTGTTGTCTAGATTAGTGTTCTATATGGCCTTCAAAATATGACCGCTGTAAGATGTAGTATAAAGTGTCTCATGTAACCAACCCTTAGTACTAAGCCTTATAACAATTGTAAAAAGACTTGAGAGCAATATACATCATTCTTAAAAATCAATCTCCTTGTTCTTGTGTGTTCTTTATTTTTGTTCTTTGTTTCATTTGTTTGGTTCCTTATTCGATTTATTAAGTGTTATACTTTCTTACACGTGAAAATGGAATATTTGAGTTTACATGCATGATAATTGATGAACCTTGTTATATATATGTGTATTTGATCAACATGTTAAAATTGAAATCGAATATTATACTTTGAATGCTATTATGATATGATGAATAACCATAAAAGCATGCAAATTTGAGGCCCATACTTAGCTGGATTGGTAGGATTAGTGCGTGAAGTTGCAAGTTTACTCACATAACATGTGATGAGTGGCCTACACCCTATGTGTATCTAGGTTGCATGATAGTGGCATAAGAAGTATCACATGGGACAACTTGAAGTAATTAGTTACTTAATGACATGAAATGTACAATTTGGTTGTTTATCGTGGACTCATATGTGTGTATGCTTGGCTTTATAAGAATGGAAACTTGCTAGATTTTGAACTCATCATGAAGGATACATGAATGTGTTAAGTTTAAGTCATAAATGATAGACTTGTTAACCATAGATGAACATGATTTCACTTAATATGTCACCAATGGGTCATTGGGTCAAACTAGGTCAACCTTTCTAAAATATATGGAAGAATGGGAGTGATGTGACACCTAGGGTTTTATGAACCACCCCACCTTCACATATTCATGTACTCATATGGTTTAGGTAGCTTGTGACGGGTCACCTTACATTCTAGCACTATTTATTTGTCTTGTGTATACTTGAGGTGAGTTCATTGTTCCACTTTTATTTACTACTTTTAGGGGAGAAAACACACTTCAATGCTTCATTTTATGAGATTATGTTATACATGTTTACATAGTGAAACCTTTTTCATTCAAAGCCTTTACTCTTTTGGATCGTTATTTAAGGATAATTAGCAGAAAATATTAGGTAGTACTACTACGCTTGAAAAACCCAACCTGTGAGATCAGAGGTCAAGCGAGTGCAATAGTATCCTAAACAACACACATAATAATATGACTTGGTAAGTCATGATGGAAGGAAAATCTACCTAGTCAAAACTCTTGTTTAGGAACCCCTGAATTCTAGCTTCCTAGCCTTCATCCTATGAGTTCAGGGTGCTTTCCTAGATCGCCTTCACTCATATCATAGGGTAGTCTTCAATACAATCCTTAGCTATCCTTTGTAAGATCTTAACTAAAATGCCTAAAGACGGTGCTTAAGTAAGAAATGTGATCATTTAGGGCATGAATTTGTATATGGTCGCTATCATATATGCTTATGTTATAGACTAGCTATTTATTTCATTATATTTTGCCTATGTTACTATAATTCAAATACCATTTCTAGTTTTATAAACTCATGAACTCACAAACCTTGTGTTAACATGCTAGTATGTCTTTCATAGGTTGCTAAATACAAGGTGCATTGAGGAGCACAATATGGTCTCACACAATCAAACATTTTTATGACATTAACTATTGCATGGCCTTTACTATTTTGTTTTGGGCGTGTAAGTTTGCGTATTTACTTTTACACTAAATTGTTTAAGATTGTTTTTGGATTACTTTTATATTAGTGGTTGTTTAGAGTAACTAATGACGATGATACTGGTTTGTTCACAATCCTCATGTTATAGCCCCACACTTAGATTTAGATGGTGTGACAATACATACAATTCTAGGTGTCAATTTGCTACTTTTGCTAAAGTGAATAATGTCTTCCAAGGTAACACCATGTAAACAACCCGTAGAACAAGGTCTCGTGAGAAGAATTATTAGGTCCACTAGATGACAACTCCAAAGTATGGTTGTTGTCCATCACCAAAAGTTAGTCGTTAATCTAAAACACCATATCGATCATCTCTTGAATGATTTCAGGTCTAGTCATCTCACTTTCCGTAACCTCCGCCCAAAACACTAACAACCAACACTTACGTCCGTATAATGCCTCGAATGGTTCACACATAATAATCCAATGGCAGGTTAGTATCTGAGTTACATCCAAAGTCTATGACACAAGCCTCCAAATATCCTCCATTATCTCAATAGTAAGCTCACTCTAAATGTCAGTATGAGGTTGATAAGCCATATTCATATCTAGACGCATTCCCAGCACCTTTTATAAGCTCTACTAGAATCATGACGTGAATCAACTATCACGATATGAGAGATAATCAACACAATCACTCTGCCACAACTTTAGTAGTATAAATCCTAGCCAGCGTTTAATCTTATAGACGTCAAGGATAGCTTGGAAGTGGGCAAAACTGATTATTCGGTCCATAATAACCCAAATCGTATCGTCCCTGCTATTAGTTCTTTGTAGCTTTGTGATAAGGTTCATAGTAATATTCTTCCATTTCCACTCTGGCATATCAGGTTGTTCCAACAAACCGAATGCCCTTCGGTACTCCATCTCAACTTTTAAACAAGTCACTCTCCTCGGTCTTCCACATAAACCATAAAAACATTGTCCAAAAGATTGAGATGCTAAGTAACCAACTATATACATATCAGTATACGTATACACATATACATACACATATCCATATACATATGCATATGCATATGCATATAATATACATATACATATAAATATGCATATACATATACATATATATATGCATATGCATATGCATATAAATATACATATACATATAAATATGTTGGGTTTGTTGGACCTTAATCAAAGTACTTTAACCATTTAAACTATGAAAATGCAGCGGAATAAAACCTTAGTATGTTCATTTGTAATCTGAAAAATAAGGTTCATTTCATAACAACAACAAACCCAAGAACATAAGGATCTTTTATATGTGTTTGAACTAGCTATCAGGAAGAAATAAACAACCAAAACATAACATACAAACTACTGTTTGTGGAGCTGCAGAAAAACGATTTTCAGTGAAGATGATGAGGTTGTTGAACAGCCAAAACACCAAGGAAAGGTGTCCTCGAGCATCCATACCCACAAGCATCAAGCAAAGACCACTCTTGCTAGGATTTGCACACCAAAACTCAAAGAACAAGCTGCTGGAACAGTTCCAGCCGAGAATCCATCATGAAAATGGAGAGAACTTGTTCTTTTCTTCTTGCATGTGTGAGAGAGAATAAGAGGTAGAGAGTGTGTCTAGTTCTTGGAGAATGGTTAATTGAAAAACACAAAAGGACCCCTCCCTATAAGGGGGCGGCCGAAAATCCACAAGAGAGGGGGTTTCCCCCCAGAACCTATCTCCAATTTTGATAAACTAGTTGTTTTTATTAGTTATATAATTAACCTTTTAATTATATAACTTATATACACTTTTATTATTTGATGTTATTTAACTAAATTAAACAACATTATAATAACATCCATGAACAAAATATCCTTATAAGTTGTTCAATCTCATATGCAACTTATTTAGAAAACCCATTTTCTAAATTAGTGTAATTATTTAATTGCATGATCATATCATCATTAAATATTAGTTGGTGTTTGCTAAGCTTGTTATTGGGTATGACCCGACTTGGATCATAACGTACTAACCACATCAATGTTCTATGTGTCTTGGGCATAAAGAATCCAACAATCTCCCACTTGCACAAGATACATAGAAGATTGATACAAGCAGTAAATACCGCCTAACAACGGTTTACTACCCTTAATATGCATGACTTAAGCCATTCAATAACATCATCCCCTTCAAGTATCCAACTTGAAATGATTTAGGTGAATCAATCATTTATCCTTTTGTTTCAGATGTCATTTTAAATCCAAGGACATAGAATGATCATTCCATGTTGATTTAACATAATCAGGCCTTAGACATCTTGCTCTCAACAAATAAGAGGAACAAATTCCATCTTGACTACATACGTTTTTCATAATCACCTCGTGTCACATCTGAACATAGTCTTATGTACTGCCCATTATTTCAAAGCAGTAAAGAACTAGCTCAAGGTATAACATTTGGTGAATATCAAAACCCAATATGTATCTCAAGTCGGAGGATACAAATGACATTCGCCTTTACTCAAATTTACTTATGATCAATCTAGAAGATTCCATGTAGTAAAATTTAGATCCGGGTTAGTCCAATATTTATATCCCACAAATATCTATGAACCATGACAGCAACCAATTACCCTATATTCATTCCTTATGAATATCCACCAATCCATGTTCTTAATAGTCTTACGTTCTTATTTGTTCCCACAAACATGACCGACTAGGACATTTAGAATAATAAACATATTCATGGATGTATACATGCTAAAATGAATATAACTCAAAATATCACAAGTATATAAAGAGTTAAATATTACATTGTTTCAAACTTTTAATACTAAACAGGTCAATTCCAGTCACTAGAATATCGAAGTCCTAAGGCACAAGTATGACTTTCATGCTTTGCCCTTTCAAGGAGCTTCGTGAGTGGATCAGCAATGTATTGATCGGTGTGAACTTTATGAATACATATTTTTCCCTTTTCAACTTCATCCATTATGTAGTTGAAGTTCCGCTCAATGTGCCTAGCATTTTGAAGTGCATAGGGTACCTTGATTTATGCAATCGTACCCTCGTTATCATAAAAGGATTTCTAGGGCCTTGAATGGTAGAGACCACCCTAGGTAGGCGATAAATTTCTTTATCCATGCAGCTTCCTGAGTGCTAATGAGACGGCTATGTATTCGGATTCTGTAGTGGACAATGCTATCCCATTCATAATGAAGACATACCCCGATTGTGATCGAGAATCATCTCGATCGGTTTGGGAACTCGCATCTGTGTAACCTTTACAACAAGTTCCTCTTCATCAGATCTGTATATTAGAAACATTTCCTTAGTCCTCCTAAGGTATTTCAATATCTGATTGTCATGCTTAACGCGCATGACACGTCCAGTCTAGTGCATACCATCACATGATGGATCCTATAACTGATGCATATGGGATGTCCTTTATTCGATCTTGCTCATCCTTTGAGCTTGGATATTGAGATGTAATCAATATTGTCCCTCTTTGAACAGGTACCATACCTTTCTTAGAGTTTTCCATCTTGAACCTTTTCAAGAATTTATCAATATATGCACTTTGGTTTAAACCTATCAACTGCCTCAATCTATCCCTATAGATCTTTGTTCCCAAAATATAGTCGGCTTCATCGAGATTTTATGGAAAAACAACTTCCAAGCCAGGTTTTAACACCTTCCATGGTTGGAATATCATTTCCAAAAAGTAGTATGTCATCAACATACAATACTAAGAATGTTATTATGCTCCCACTAGCCTTCGTATATACACAAGCCTCGTCAGCGTTCTTGATGAAACCAAATTTCTTGATCTCTTCATCAAAACATTGATTCCAACTTCTCGATGCTTGTTTCAATCCATAGATTGATCTCTTTAACTTGCATACCTTATTAGGATGTTATGGATCAAAAAAACCATCAGGCTGAACCATATCGACAGTCTCTTCGAGATGTCCATTAAGAAAAGCTGGTTTGACATCCATTTGCCAAATCTCATTGTCCTAATATGCAGCTATGGCGAATAATATCCTAATTGACTTTAGCATTGCCATAGGCGAGAAGGTTTCATCATAATCAACCCCTTGAGTTTGAGTGAAACCTTTTGCTACAAGTCTTGCTTTGTAAGTATCCAAGTTTCCATGCATATCTGTTTTCTTCTTGAAAACTCACTTGCATCCAACCGGTTTGGAGTTAAGTGGAGGGTCAACCAATTCTCAAACTTGATTGTCATACATGGATTGCATCTCAACATTCATACCATCCAGCCATTTGTCACAATCTGAATTGGACATTTCTTTATGGTATGTGGTTGGCTCATTAGTGTCAACCACATAGCATCCATTCATGAAAAATCCATATCTTTCAGGTGGAATGCTAACTCTACCAGATCTACGAACGTTTTGCGTGTATTGATCAACCTCTTGATCATCATCAATAACCTCTTGTTGATTGCTAGTGTCAACCAAACGTGTATCGGATTGTGGATTTTGATCCTTATCAAATTCCACTATTCTATGCATTATTCCTTCCATAAGGAACTTAGTTTCCAAGAACTTAGCCTTTTGAGCAATAATTACTCTTGCTCTGTTGGATCAAAGAAGTAGTATCTTATACAGTCTTTGGTTTATCCAACAAATACACTTAGTGAATCGACTATCTTGGTCAGGTCCATATTCAAAATACGAGCCTCGGAGAGCATTGTGAAACCCCAAAATGATAGAGGTAGTGAGCTTATAGCCATCATAGATTGAACCATATCCAATAGGGTTTGATTTTTCCTCTCAGACACACCATTATGTAGTGGTGTTCTGGGTGGAGTAAGTTGTGAGACGATCCCACAATTTCTTACATGGTACTGAAAAAAGCATCACTAAGGTATTCACCTCCTCTATCTGAATGAAAAGATTTGAAAGTTTTATTGAGTTGATTTTCTACTTCATTCTTGAAGACTTTGAACATTTCAAAAGCTTCATGTTTATGCGTCATCAAGTACACATAACTATATCGACTATAATCGTCGGTAAAGGTAATGAAGTATATTTCACAATTTCTAGTCATTGTCTTAAAAGGGCCACATACATCTGAATGTATGATTCCCAATAAGTCTTTTGCCCTCTCGTTAGTGCCACTAAAGGGCGACTTGGTCATCTTACTTGTATACAAGATTCACACTTGTCAAATGAAACATTTTCATTTGGTTTTTAAAAGACCATTCTTTTGTGGTGTTTGAATCCGATTCTTGTGTATGTGACCAAGACGACAATGCCAAAGATAAGAATCACTTAAACCCGTTTTAAGTTTCCTGGTGCTTGTTTGGTATAATAAGCTATTATAGGATGAATCATTATGAACCAATTCATAGATTCCATTAAAAGGAATAGCCTTGAAATAAAATACATCATCCGTACAAACATAAATACCATTGTTAACAAACTTTAATTCATAACCACATTGTTTTAAAAGGGAAATCATAATTATGTTCCTAGTCAAACTAGGAGCATACAAAATGTTCTTAAGAACAACTTCCAAACTATTTGAAAGTTTCAAAATATTGTCTCTTTGGGCTTGGGCATCAACTTTTGCTTCGTTGCCTATGTAAAGACTTCTGTCTCCCTTCTTGAAGTGCTTATTTCTTTTGAACCCCTGCAACAAATTGCAAATATGAGTTCCACATCCGGTATCCAATACCCATGTGTTTGAAGAAATAACATTTCAACCAATGTGAATTATGAAAGTTGTACCTGAGGTTTGCCTAGCATCCCTCTTGTTTCTCAACTCTTTGAGATAGGTTAGACAATTCCTTTTCCAATGTCCTATCTCTCCATACTCAAAGCATGGATCGTTCTCCATTACCTTAGGCTTCCTAAGCTTAGGTTTTGGAGGTTCCGCTTTAGCCTTTCCTTCCCCTTTCCTTTGATGTACCCCTTTCCTTTAGCAACATTTGCCTTGGGATTGGGGAATGGCCTTTTCTTATTGTCTTCCTCATTGATCGAGAGAACAGGTAGAACCTTTCTACCCATCCCTGCCTCAGCTGTTTTGAGCATTGCGTGAAGCTCACCAATGCTCTTGACCCACTCATTCATATTGTAATTCATTATGAATGTCTCAAACCTTTTAGTTAGGCCATTAAGGATCAAATCCGTGGCCAACTCCTTTGAGACGGGACAATTAAACCGCTCAATGCGATCAACATGGCTTTTCATCTTAAGAACATAAGATGATACTGATTGGGTTTCTTCCATGCAACACGCATGAAGCGCTCGAACCGTTTCGAAGCGCTCTACCCTAGCTTGCTGAAAGAACATTTCCTTCAACTGGGTAATTATGTCATATGCCCCAAGATGCTCCAAGTCCTTTTGGAGTTCGGGAATCATTGTTCCAAACATGAGGCAGGAAACCTACATGGAATCCTCAGTGTATTGAAGCCAATCGTCATAGGCCTCAACATCCTCAGGGTCGGGTTGGTCAGGAATATGATCGTCAAGGACATAGGCCCTTTTCTCTTGTTTGAGAACAATTCTCAAGTTTCGATACCAGTCCATAAAGTTATTATGGTTAAGACGATCCCTTTCTATGATGGTTCTCAGTGACAGGGTAGGGATGGTCGGGGTGGTACCATTATTGTTTGCGGCCAATACTACAAAATTACAAAGTTCGTTTTAGTAGTTCTGAAAAATTTTATTTTAATTATTAATACCCGTTACACGTCTCATAAACAATTAATAATTAAAATCTAGAATCCAACATTACATTTAAATGATGGTTAGGTGACCTTTATCCCATTATTTAAATTAACAAGGTAGTAAGCATTTGACAATTGCAACCTATTACAACTTCTAGATTTACGGGATCGGTTAAACATCTTATGTTTAGTCGGCATGTAAAATCCCATCAACACCATTGTACGCCATGCTTCGGTGACCCTATGCACATGGTTTCCAATTCAAGTCGTCCTACTTACACACACGTGTGAGTTTACACATACAAGTGGTTAGGTGACCTTTATCCCACAAGTATGTTAAGCCCACCTCAAACACACAAGTTCCCTAAAAGTGGTTAGGTGACCTTTATCCCGCAATTAGTTCTCAAGTGATTTGAGTGTCGCGTAAAAGGATGGTGTTTAACTTGTTTCCAAAGGGATTTAAGTTTCCATTAATTCTTGTTATGAAACTCTATGTACCTTGTATTCGCATACTTTCAAATACATGATACCCTATGGTTCTCTTTTAATAAAACCTCTTTTATTTTGAAATCATTAATCCTTTTATTAGTCACTTAATGATTAGGAACCAAAAAATTCAGCTTGTTATGATTATTTATTTAGATTGTTAAACATATCCATATATCAAACAATCAACATAAAATGAATAATCAAACAAGCATATATCAAACAACCACATATGCATAACCATAGCCACTATGTTGACAACACTTATTTGCCATCACAAGTGTTGTCATTTGGTCCTTCCTAAGGGTTGAACATAACACAAAGATGAGATCTCCAAAGACTCCCACTTGAACTTGCATCGAAATGCTTCAAGTCCTTCTCTTGTGTCTTCCATCTTGTGCATCTTCTTTTACAAAATTTATATCCTAATACAAATTTTCTAATAAAAGAAAGCATACTTAATCTATCTATTACATCACAAATGATGAATAAATAAATTACATTCAAATACAAGCACAAAGGAATAATTATTACAACCCATAAGAATGAATACAACCCATAAGAATGAATACAACCATAACAAATCATCCATTCAAAACCAAATCAACACAAGGTCAAGGCTAGGTTATGCACCAATATGAATCATCATATACAAGCATTCAAGAACCAAATAAATCCCCATATAACCCTAAATTTTCAGCCAAAATAAACCAAGAATTTAGGGTCTTTTGTCCAAACAAAAACATGATCAACCACTTGGTATCTTTCTTTCAAGGTTTAATCACAAGCATGTTAGATATAACCTTGAAAGGTTGGGGATTTATAATCATCATCAACAAAAACAGCCCCTTTAGGTTGTTAAAGCCCCATAAAACCAATTTTACAAGGACAAATGAAACTAGTCATCCACATATCCGGCTATAGATGCCAATGTTGGTTTGTTGGACCTTAATCAAGTAGTCTAACCATTTAAACTATGAAAACGCAGGGGAATAAAACTTAGTATGTTCATTTGTAATCTGAAAAATAAGATTCATTTCATAACAACAACAAACCCAAGAACATAAGGATCATTTATATGTGTTTGAACTAGCTATCAAGAACAAATAAACAACCAAAACATAACATACAAACTACCATTTGTGGAGCTGCAGAAAAACGATTTTCAGTGAAGATGATGAGGTTGTTGAACAGCCAAAACACCAAGGAAAGGTGTCCTCAAGCATCCATACCCACAAGCATCAAGCAAAGACCACTCTTGCTAGGATTTGCACACCAAAACTCAAAGAACAAGCTGCTGGAACACTTCCAGCCGAGAATCCATCATGAAAATGGAGAGAACTTGTTCTTTTCTTCTTGCAAGTGTGAGAGAGAATAAGAGGTAGAGAGTGTGTCTTGTTCTTGAAGATGGTTAATTGGAAAACACAAAAGGACCCCTCCCCATAAAGGGGCGGCCGAAAATCCACAAGAGAGGGGTTTTCCCCGCAAAACCAATCTCCAATTTTGATAAACTAGTTGTTTTTATTAGTTATATAATTAACCTTTTAATTATATAACTCATACACACTTTTATTATTTGATGTTATTTAACTAAATTAAACAACATTATAAATAACATCCATGAACAAAATATCCTTATAAGTTGTTCAATCTCATATGCAACTTATTTAGAAAACCTATTTTCTAAATTGGTGTAATTATTTAATTGCATGATCATATCATCAATTAAATATTAATTGTGTTTGCTAAGCTTGTTATTGGGTATGACCGACTTGGATCATAACGTACTAACACATCAATGTTCTATGTGTCTTGGGCATAAAGAATCCAACAAAATATGCATATACATCTACATATACATATATATATATATATAAGCATATGCATATAAATATGCATATGCATATACATATACATATGCAACACATACACGTACACGTACACGTACACGCGACACGTACACGCGACGTAAGATTTTATACGCCTACGCCTACGCCTACGCCTACGCCTACGCCTACGCCACGCCTACGCCTACGCCTACGCCTACGCGGAGGCCTACGCGGACGCCTACGCGGACGCCTACGCGGACGCCTACGCGGACGCCTACGCGGACGCCTACGCGGACGCCTACGCGGACGCCTACGCGGACGCCTACGCGGACGCCTACGCGGACGCCTACGCGGACGCCTACGCGGACGCCTACGCGGACGCCTACGCGGACGCCTACGCCTACGCCTACGCGACGCCTACGCGGACGCCTACGCCTACGCGGACGCCTACGCCTGCGCCTACGCCTGCGCCTACGCGGACGTGGACGCGGACGACGCAGACGCAGACACAGACGGAAAGATATATAATCATTGTATTTATAAAGTAAAAATTACTTTCCCATGACTAAAAGTAGGCATGAAATATTGGTACACTTAGCAGGTGTTATTTGGACAACCTTTAGTCCCTATAATAGGCCTTATACTCGTAAAGTGTTTGCTACAATCAAATCAGTCAATATATGTTCTCCTATGACCTGTATAGATTGTTATTGCGTGAGATATGGTGTGAAAAAAAATATGGGTTGTGAAAGGCTTTATGGTCCGTTAAGTTGTTAAATATACGACGCATGATGGCTCTTAGGGGCAATTTGGTTTGTTCCTTAAATTAGATGACATGATACATTGTTAATTAGCCATCATACTTTTTTATAAATATTCGACTTGAAGCATTATTTCTAGATAATAATTCAAATTATTTGACGTGACGTAAGATTTTATATAAACCTGCTATATAATCGAGCATATGTTAATTCGTTGAATGACTTTGTTTAAACCGTTTTATTCTAGAATAACTTAATTAAGATGTCGACGGAAGAAATGGAAGAAACAATAGGTGTTAGAACAGGTCATGCTACGAAGAGAAATAACATTTTGATCTTCAATTGGGAAATGGTTATTTCAGTTGGCCACAAGGGTAAGAAAAATATCAAAAGAAACGTAGCATATGAAAATGGTTATATTTTATTATTAGGAAAAGTAAGATATGAAGGTGCAAAGTTAAATATATCTTATTGACAAAATGAATACGCTTATCGTTTTCCAAAGTAATAAACATGTAGAAAGGAAAAATAAACACCAAACACGGATCGAACCTAACCTCATCTAAAAATGCAAGCGCATCAATCTAGCAAGATGCGTACTTTTCTTTGTGTGCAACAGGTAGTCAATAGAGCTTCCTTTCAGTAACAGGATTTTAATAGAAAAATCTAATTTTATCGATACTAAATTGATATAATTATCTATCAAATTCACACATAATTCTATAGAAAAACAATGATCCATTAAATTCACTACTACAAAATTCCAATTTCTCTTATGCAGTATTATTATTACTATTTAAATTGTTAATATTTGAATTATTTCTAAATTATTATACTCTAATCATCATTTTACACCACTCAAAAACCACTAATAATCCATATTTAGTTAAATATTATACTTTACTCTTAAAAAAATCTTAACTAAACCTATGTATAGCATTTTTAATAATAATAAATAATATCTTTTGATTAAATAAAACATGGTTACTTGGATGAATGATGATATTTTGGTCCAAAGCAATCATGTGACGGCGGTGTGCGGTGTAATTGGTGTCCCGTCTCATGTAAGCGCAATGGTTTCATAAAACTCTCTCCACTAGACACCATGCCATTCAAGATTAGGGTCCCAATGCAATAATTACATCGATTAGCATCCGAATTATCATACTAAACCTTTTTACTTGTCACAATGCCTATTATTAATGTGATTGTTTCACATCAATAATGTATTTATATCCAACTATGATTCTATCTAATTATTTATCTATGAGTATGTTTTTTTAACCGCAGATACGTATAAATAAAAAATAAGGTCTTAGCAAGGAGCTACAACATAATGCGACAAACCATTGCAACATTAATAAAAATGAAAATTGCGCCATGACGTCAAATCTAAATTTGGTTACTCTTAAATTCTAACATAAATAACACATAGTTTTGGTCTCTTCACATGTTATAGCAATACATAGTGCATTCCCTTTGTAAATTTGTTGTTTCATGTAGGTAATATGCAACAACACCTAATCATAATTACAACAAAAGTTAGTCACGGCTTCGGGATCTATAGAATAATCGCATTCGATTCACATTTAATAACCGGAAGATTACACCAAGTCTTAAAAAACATCCAGATAGCTTTAGCAAGTTGCAAGATAAAAGAATGTAATCGATGGATTCCAAACTAACACCACAAAACTTACAACAACTCGACTATAACAAAATACCATCTTTTAGATAAAGCATGCAATGTGGGAAGCCTATTCAACCTTGCTCTCTATTAGAATTAAGAGTAAATTACACGGACAGTCCCTGTGGTATACATATATTGTAATTTTAGTCCCTACTTTTAATATATTACAAATGTGAGCCTATACTTTGCATGGTATGCACAGAGTGAGTTCTTGACACTAATTGATTTAAGTTCTCTGTTAGTTTTTTAAAGAAAACCAAAATACCCTTATTTTATCTTCTCTCCACATTATAATTCTCTACATTCAATCCACCACTACGACCGCCTCTACCCTCAACCGACCTCCACCATCGCCTCTACCCTCAACCAACCACCACCACAATTGTCTCTACCCTCCACCACTATAGGCGCCGCTGCACACCCTTGAACCACCATGGTCGCCGTTGCACACCCTTGAACCACCACAACTACCGCTGCTAGACCCTCGTCTATGTAGGCGCATAGGAACACTTAGGCGCATGGGAAACTTTTGGGTGCATGGGAACTATTTGAATGTATGACCCAACACTTAGGCTTTTGGACAAATTTCTAGGTGCATGGGCACCATGCAGGCACATGAGTGCCCGGGCACATGGACACTTAGTTAAATTCAGCCTAATACTAGGCGCATGGGAACTATTGGAGCACATGAGTTTTTAGACGTCTAGGGAACACTTATGCAAATTAAATCGTTGGGTGCATGGGCAACCAACATCTACAATTCAACTTGTTACGATCAGTGATCTACGTTTGATTGATTAGAGAGTATAGCAGCGGAATTCTAACAATGGATTAGCCAATTCACAAGAACAAGGAGATATTCAATGTAAGAAAAAAACGGTTATAGACAGAGAATTCTGCAAATAATATTTCATCCAATATTGCTTTCGTGGTAACGGAATGTCACAATTACAATTAGGTCAACACCTCTTATATAAGAGATGTGACGTCTGCTGATGTCACTTGATAGTGACATCTAACAGAATTTATTACAAACTGCTGATAGTTAACACAACTACTGAAGATGTCAAACAGCTGACATCTTCTTACAAAAATGCTAAGTGTTAACTATTATTACAACTACTAAAAAGAAACTACTGAAACTATAACAACCGAAGAACATACTCTTAGTTGTTTTACAAATACTGAAACTATAACAACTGAAGAACATACTCTTTAGTTGTTTTACAAATACTGAAACAAAGAAAACTACTGAAAGGTAAACCATCACAACAACTTAAGAATGCTTCTTCAGCTGTTGTAACAAACTCTGAAGGCTTCAGTACTTGTACTTGAGCTTCAGCTGATGTCTTCAGTCTTTATACTTCAGCTGTTGTACTTCAGTACTTTAGTCTTCAGTGTTAAAGTCTTCAGCACTTTAGATCTTCAGTGTTGTACTTCAGTACTTTAGTCTTCAGCTGTTAAAGTCTTCAGCACTTTAGATCTTCAGCTGTTGTACTTCAGTACTTTAGTCTTCAGCTGTTGAAGTCTTCAGCACTTTAGATCTTCAGCTGTTGTTCTTTAGTACTTTAGTTCTTCAGCTGTTGCAGTCTTCAGACTTTGTCAAACAGGATCAAGTCTTCAGCAGTTGTTGTGATGTCTGTGGGACTTAGAGGTTTTTCTGATCAGGCTTATTGGTTCTTTTGGTCCAACAAACTTCTGAACCAATGCAGCCAAAACCTCTAAATTATTAGAGTTGTCCCACTTATTATGGCAGAAATGTGGTCTTTTTGTCTTCTAGATCAGCTCAGAGCGACCCTTTTTAACAGCACCGGCCAAGGAAGAAGTCTCAAAGATTTGTTTGGCAAAGTATGAATGGGAACTGCTGTTTGGGGAATTGGACACATAGTTGTTACCCCATTCATGAGATCTATTTCCCCATGATGAGTCTGTACGACTCTTGTGTAGGCCTCAAGGAAGGTGATTTGTTCCTCCATGGTTAGCTCTTCAGCACCTCCTTCAAACAATGATTCAGGCCCATAATACTCAGACAGGTATTTGGCCTGTTTCCCATTCTTTAGCTCCACAGTTGTTATTATTCTGTAAGCAAAATCATCCGGGTGATTACTTCTAGGAACAACTGGAGCTCATTTTTCCTGACTTCCTCAAGCCTCTTGTAAACTAACCCCTTTTTCACTATTTTGTTTTCCAGCATCTTTGAGGGGTTAGATTAGCTTTATAGGCTTTCTTGAAGTCCTCTAGGATTTCCCAGGTGTGAAACTACAAAGACCAGAGAGATCACTTCATCTACGATCTTTTTCACCTGGCCAATGTATCTCTGAGGTATGTTTTTCTTATGAATTCTGTGAGATACCCTAGGATCAGGCCAAATCCTCACTCTTTCCTTTTGATATTGAAAGGTATGCTTGAGAGTGTAAAGTCTGAGGGCTTGGTTTCTTTCATATTGATGATAGAAGATGTGGCTGCATAAGCTTTGTCAAATCTCTTAGCAATTCCTCATCATGCTGTTTATGAAGCTCTTCTTCTTCTAGCTTCACTTTACCATTTGTCTTTGGAATTCAGGAGTAATTGTTGAGGAGTGACTTGTGGCCTTAGGCAACTGAATCACAGCTGAGAGTGGCAGCCTATCTTCATCATCTTCTAGCCTCAATACCCTTCTCTTCTTCTTCAAGGGTATATCATCGGCTATGGGTTTTGAGGGTAAGGGAATTGGTTTGGTGGGTTGTGTTTGGGTGGTTTTGGTGTGGGAATGTTGACAGGCTGTTCTAGCATTTTTGAGGTGAGTGTGGCTTTTGTTTGCTTGGCTAGCTCAGTCCTGCTCCCAGCACCCGCTTCATTCAAGCTTCAATAACAGTCCCTTAGTATATGCTTCAGACGAACAGATCATGGTGTGATTGCCAAGATACTATCCTTGGACCAAGCTTTGATTTCGATCATTGATCTTCCAAGATATTTTGCAATAAATATAATCATGATCTCAAGCCTTTCTCTTTCTAACACTTCATAACTTGCCCATCTATTCTGGATTTCTTCAATCTCTAATCGTCGAATCTCAGAGTCAAGTTTATCGGTGTCATGGCCTTGCCTAAACAGCTGATCAATGATGTTGTCCATTGATCTACTGTGTTCGGCATCAGCCTCTTTTATCAGTAGCTCCAAGGCTTTCTCTTTTTCTTCTCTTTATCGGTCTCCACATTCAACTCCAACTCCTTTTCCACTACTATCCCTTCTGTTTCTTTCTCCTTTTCTTTCTCCTCTGTACTCCTCTTTCTTTTTGCTTTCACTGACTTAATCTCCCCTTTTGGTTGCATTGGTGCAAGGGGTTGATTGCCAGAAAGCTGTTTGCCCACAACCTCCCCTATAATGGTTGTATTACTGAGGAAAGCCTCTCATCAATGGCTTTGATCACTATGTCAGTGATTATGGGTGTGATGAGAGGGAGGGAATTTTGAAGGATAGCAACTATTTGCTCAGGAGGGTTCTGTTCCTGAGAAATAGTGCCAGAAGCAGAGGCAGGTGGCTGAGTTGTTGGGAGTGGCTCAGTGTTTGTGAGACCTTCAGATGAAGGTGCCATCTGTGAGGTGGTAGAGGCAGATGGTCTTTGTTCCTTAGAAGTTTTGGCAAGCAACTCTTTGAGTCTGCTCACCTCCTCTTCCAGGATGGTGTTTTTGGCGATTACATCATAAAAGAAGCCCAGGTCATCATCAGAGTTACTGAATCACCTGACCTCCTGATAGGATCAGGATGAACATGCACTGAGTGTAGCTCAGTTGTAGCATGTGCCCCTTTGTCTTGGAACTGGGGACTTCCTGCCTCAGGACTTTGTCCTTCAGCAGTGCCTCTGGTAAGGTCTTAGTAATGGTACCAACTACAACCTGATCATATGCTGAAGCAGGATAAGTGGCAGCCTCACCAGAAGTTCCAATCTCCATTGCTACACTAGGAGAAGGAACATTGTAACCCCTATGGTGTGGGTTCTCAGCTGCACTTTGGTCCTCCCCCTCAATGGTAGAAGTATTCCAGTTGTAATTGGTATCTGGGGAGGGGGTGAGGAGTGCAACTGAGTCAGCACTTGTGCAACAAGTAATGTAGGACTTTGGGGGGCGGTTGCATGTGGTGATGGGGTGGAAGCAGATTGCACCCGGGGTGAATGGTGCGCTTCAATGGTAACCCTCTCAAGGGAGATAGGTTCCAGCAGTGTAGGTTCCCCAATGTTGGTTGCAACAGGATCCTGTTGAGAGGATACCTGTGCGGCTGTGGCTGGTTGAGTCAGTGTCACAACTGGGGGGTTAAGACCAGTGTGTGGTTCTGTGGTGTGGTACAGGGGCATCCTCAGGGGACTTATCTCCCTGAGTAGCCTTTTTTGGCTTTTTGGATTTGGGTGTAGTGGGGACTTTGGTTCTGGAGGTGGTGGCTGTGGGTTCCAACTGCGTGGGTTTTCGCAGCCTGGCAGCCTGTTTCAACGTTTGGTCAGAGTTGTGCCTGGAGTATACTTCAGGCAACACAGCCGTTGCAGGGACTCCGAGACCAACAAGTCCCTCAGCTTTTAGCTGATTCTCTATTATGGCCATAATGAACCGAGGATATAATATCCAGCGGTTAGAAATAGATTTTGAGGCCATGTCCTTAAGTTCTAGAAAAATGATTTCAGAGAAGTTTAGGTTCTGTTGCTCAAGGATAGAGAATAGTACCTGCTGCCACCTTGTAGAAATTTGATCCCAAGAGGAAGTCTTAGGAGCCAAACAGACATTTACCATGTGAAATATGAGACGTTCAGCATCATGGAAATGTTTCTTCAGTATGGTGGAGGCACTAAGGTTTCCCTGATATCCATGGTGGGCAAAGGATAAATCAGTTGTGCCCTTTGGATATCCAGCAGGAAAAGTGGCATCATCCAGGTGTAGGGTTTGACGAAGTATATCGAGGAGTGATGACCACTTGGTGGTTGTTGACACCGACCGGAGAGACTCTGTGTTGTTCTCCCCAGTGGTGAGGGTGACGTTCATCCAAAACTGGTTAAGGGATTCGGCATGAAGGATGGATTGAGAAGAAAGGCCGTTTTGTAGGGTGACTGGACCATAAGATCAATAGCATTATCGAACTTAGCCCAGAATGGCGATTTGGTGAGGTAAGCTACACAGTTGTGTCGCGGTTTGAGCTGCATGGTCGCCATTAATGAGAGAGAAGTTTTGGAGATATGAACGTTAGGTTTGAAGAAGATGAGGCTCTGAAGGATAGGTCGGGATTTATAGGGTACGGGTTAGAAAATGACTGAAGGGTTTGGTGTTAGTCATCAGTAGTTTTAAAATCGACTGTTGACATGGTATTACCCTTTCAGACGTTGAAACAGCTGAAGTCGTGGTCTTAGGCATTAGCAGTTATAAAACTACTGAAGACCATAGTTTTGACTTCAGATGTTTGAAAACAACTGAAGACTTGGTATTAGTCATCAGTAGTTGTGAAACTACTGAAGACATGGTTTTGTCATCAGTTGTTGGAAACAGCTGATGACTTGGTATTAGTCATCAGTAGTTGTGAAACTACTGAAGACATGGTTTTGTCATCAGTTGTTTAGGATGAAATAGCAGTTGTAGAAACAACTGAAGAGAAGTTCTCATCAGTAGTTTTCGTCAATTCATAGCCGTTCAGCTGTTTCATACTGTCCTCACACTTACTCATCAGCTTTTTGCTGTTTTCAGTTGTTTCATAGGACATCATACTTATCTGTTTTGACAACATCAGTAGTTACAACTACATCAGTAGTTGTTACTTTATCAGTTGTTGTAACAGAAGCAGTACATATGGTGATATGGTCACTAATGATCATTAGTACTTATTTACTGAGATCATCAGTAGTTATCACTTATTCTAGCTTCAGCATACCAAGCCGTAACACAAGGTTTTGGAAAGTAGAACTATCCAAGGCTTAGTAAAAATATCTGCAAGCTCATCAGCACTAGGCATAAACTTAGGATCAATCATACCTTTTTCAAAACAATCCCGAATAAAGTGATGTATGATCTCTATATGTTTGGTCCTAGAGTGCTGGACTGGATTTTTGACAATACACAGAGCTGAAGCACTATCCATTAATAATGGAGTCTTAGTCTCTGTAATGCCATAATCCAGAAGTTGGTTCTGAAGCCAGAGTACCTGAGAAGTACAACTTGCAGCAGCAATGTACTCGGCTTCAGCAGTTGATGTAGCAACATATGTTTGTTTCTTACTCTGCCAAGAAATCAAACAGTTGCCTAGGAATGACAACCACCAAAAGTTGACTTCTAGTTAACTTGCACCCTGCATAGTCACTATCTGAAAAAGCAACTAATTTGCATGAGTGTCCAGTGGAATACCATAAACCTAGAGATTGTGTACCTTGCAAATATCTAAAGATCCTCTTGACTGCAATCAAATGAGACTCTTTAGAGCAGCCTGAAATCTGGCACAGACACAAGTAGCAAACATGATATCTGGTCTAGAAGCTGTTAAATACATCAAGGACCCAATCATACATCTGTAAAGTGTTTCATCAATAGCTTTACCTTTCTGATCTGCATCCAGTTGTATGGTGTTGCACATGGGAGTAGAACATGGCTTACAGTTTTGTAAATCAAACTTATTCAAAAGATCTTTTGTATATTTTGACTGATGAATAAAGGTTCCATCAGCCTTTTGTTTAATTTGCAAGCCTAGAAAGAACTGTAATTCTCCCATTGCACTCATTTCAAACCTCTTTTTCATTAATGTTGTAAAATCATCACACAACCGGGGATCAGAGGATGCAAAAATGATATCATCAACATAAATCTGAACAAGTAGCTTATGCTGATCCACCTTCTAATAAACAAAGTTTTATCAATGGAGCCTCTAGTGAAATTATTCTTAAGAAGAAAAGTGGAAAGTGTCTCATACCAGGCTCTAGGATGTTTATTATCCTCAAAACCTGGTGGTTGACACAATAACTTCTTCCTTATTTTACCATATAAAAATGCACTTTTGACATCCATTTGAAAAACTTTAGATTGTGGAATGCAGCATAGGCTAAAAACAATCCAATTGCCTCTAGTCTGGCTACAGGGGCAAAGGTTTCATCATAATCAATACCTTCTTCTTGTGAAAACCCCTGTACAACCAATCTAGCTTGTTCTTAACAATAAGCCCATTTTCATCAGTTTTATTCCTAAACACCCATTTAGTGCCTATTGCACACTACCTGGGGGAAGAGGAACCAGTTCCCACACTTGCTGTTTCTTGAACTGAAGTGCTCAAGCTGCATGGCTTCAACCCATCCATTGTCTCTCAAAGCACATGATAGTTCTTTGGCTCTAGCTGACTGATGAAGAGAGCATAGAAGCAGAAGTTAGACATTGGCTTCTTGTTGAAACTCCACATTGATATCACCAATAATTTGAGACATTGGGTGATTCTTCAGTTCTTGATAAACAATGAGATCTATGCAAGTGTTTGTAGGACCTTCAGCAGCAGCAGATGTTGATGCAGACTCTTGAAACCAAGAATTGGATGGTCACTCAAAAGATGTAGAGGAATCAGAGATCTCATCAGCATTTGTTGTGGATGGAACTGCTGAAGCTACAGGAACATCAAATTAGCAGACACAGGCAGTTGGTCACTAAACTTGAATAGGTGAGTATTGATATTATCATCATCATCATCAATACCACCAGGTGGAAGACATGTTGCAGAAGATGATTTATCCACATGATCTGCAACAACTGGAGGTTGATAAGGAATATTGCAGTATGTCCAAATCAAATAACTCCACAGGGTTTGTGGAATCTTGTCCATAGGAGATTCATTAAACTTCACATGCAAAGTCTCTTCAACTATTTTTTTCTGCAGTTGAAGACTCTGTATGCCTTGCAAGTAGATAAATAACCAACAAAATACCCTGCACCACCTTAGGATCAAATTTTTGGAGTTGATCCTTTGTGTTGAGAATAAAACAGGGACACCCAAATGCTTTGAAAAATGAAATTAGAGGAGCCAAGTGATGGAGAACTTCATATGGAGTCTTCATCAACCTCTGATTTACTAAGGCTCTATTCTGTACATAGCAAGCTGTGTCAACAGCTTTAGCCCAAAAGGTCAGTGGCAAACCAGAGTCAGCCAACATGGACCTTGCAGCTTCAATTAGGGTCCTGTTCTTCCTCTCCACTACTCCATTTTGTTCTAGAGTCCGTGGGATGCTAAACTGCCTTTTGATTCCCTTTGAAAGATAGAAGTCATCAAGTGTATGGTACTGAATTCAGTTCCATTGTCACTCCTTATACACTTGACTGAAAGGGACTATACTGCTTCTCAACATACAACAAAGTGAATAATCTCTGAGCAACCTCATCCTTTGAATGTAGAAAGAAAGTCCATACAAATCTGGAGTAATCATCCACATTTACCAGACAATATTTCTTCTTTGCCATCTCATCACTCTCACAGGACCAAATAGATCCATATGCAGTAATGCAAGCAGGCAGTGGACTTAGGCTCTTCAATAGGAGGGAATGAGACTTTGTGCTGTTTTCCTTTTAAACAAGCAGTGCAGGTTTCATCACAGTGGAACTCCTTTATTGGTAAGCCTCTGACTAAACTATTGTGGATCAGCTGATTCATGTTTTTGAAATTAACATGACCCAGCCTTCTGTGCCACAGTTTAGATTCTTGAGGAGAGGCTTTGGAAAATAGGCAAGGATGGCCTCTGAGATCTATTTTCTTGGAAAGATCTAAGGCATACACTCTTCCTGTCCTGTTGGCTCTCAGGAGAGTGTGATCATCCAACACCTTATCAATAAAATGGCCTTTATCACACAATTTGACTGACACTCAAGAGATTGTACTTGAGATTTTCCACATGATTAACATCATCAAACTTTATTTCTCCATTGAGACAAAGCCTTTTCCAATGATGTAACCCCTAGCATCATTGCCAAAAGAAACAAACCCCTTCTTTCCATGAGAGTAGTCATGAAGAGAGAGCTGTTCCCAGTCATGTGCATAGATCCCCCACTGTCTACATACCAGATGCTACTTTGGCATGTTGAAGAACCCTGCAATTATAAACAATCAGTTAGTTTTGGGACCTAAACCTTTTTGGTTTTGGGCCTGTTCTCATCAACAGATTGTAAACTAACAGTGTGATGGAAACAACAGCTTGAGAGGAAGAAGATGGTGAAGAAGAGGAATCATTTTGCTTGGACCTCCTTTTCTGTGGTTTCAACATAGGAACATCTAATTGGTTAACTCTTCCCAATAGATGTTGAACCATCATAACCAGCTATGTCTGATTTTGTGATAAAGCTTTCAGCTCTTCAGACACATTGGCATTGGGAGTTTGATAAGTTCCTATGTTGCACCTTCTTCTTTTGAGCAATCTCAGCTGTTACCTGTTTAACCCCTTCCTTTTTGGATTTCTTTATAGACTTAAGGGTTACAGGATTTGATGTTGCTGATACCAATATGGCTTCAAACTCAGTTTTCATTTTAACCATTTTCTCTTTAATTTCCTCTTTATGTTTGAGTTTGGATCCTCTTTTGTACCAACAATCATGAGTAAGATGATTGAACAAGCCACATACTTCACATGGTTTCTTCTTCTTCTCTTATGTGATCATCAACTAAAGAGGATAAAACTACTGAAGACTTGCTCTTCAGTACTTTGGAAGCATTGTTTTCTTTCTTGACATCCTCTTTAGTAGTCTCAAACTCTTCTACTGACAGTTTTCTTCTCTTCAGTACTGACAGTAGTTGGAGTTTGAACTTCAGTGTTAAATCTTGCTCTCCAGTCCTTTTAGGACTTTCAGAATTAACTCCTGAGTTGATCAACTCTTTGATCATGTGAGTGTCAGCAGTGGAACCATCAACATCAGCTGATAGGTTTGAGAGGGCTTAGTGCTGACTTCTACTTCTGATGGTGCTGTATCAGAAAGTAGATCACATGATGAAATGGATTGTTATTGCTCTCACCATCAGATTCTACCTCTGCTCTGGGAGTAAAATCTGTAGGTGGAGCAGTGTTATTATACCCAATGCCAAACTTCACATTGGAAGCAGATTACTTACTAAGAAGCATTTCAAAACCCTTGCAAGAATTTACCCATCGATCACACTCTACCTGGGTAGTTGCAAGTGTTTCCTTGAGATCTCTATACTTCTCTAGAAGTATCTCTTCCCTAGCCTTATCATCAGTGATTTGGCATTTAGTTTGTAAATCTCATCATTCTTCATTAAGCACAGACTCAAATTCAGCTTTGCTTTTGGAATTTTTTGTTCTAGCTCAATGTTCTTGTTAATTAAAGCTACATTTGCTTCTCTAATAGATGCAAATGCGGCTATGCATGATTCAGAATATAGTTTGGCTTTTGCCTCAGAGGATACCTGTGATACCTTTGGTATAGAGGCATTAGAGGATGAACTATCAGCAGAATCCAAAGCCATAAGAGCTAGATTTCCAAAGGGACTGTCACCACCATGTTGACCAGCACCAGTGAACAGCTGTTCATGACCAGACAAATCATCTGGTAAACTGCTCCAGTCAACAACTCCTGGGGTGAAGAAGCTGTGTTGTTGAGGTTGAGTTTGTTGATGAGATTAGGAAGGTTGAGGTTCAGGCAATGCATGTGATTGTTGTCAAATGGGAGCTTGAACCGGATTAGACTGAGGCAAGTAATAGCAGGGAAAGGATATGACATTGGACCCTGGGGACAAAGTATGCAGGAGATCTAGGGTGTGAATGATGATCAGAACCAGCAGGATGTTGCCCTCTGTTTTGTGGACTAGTACTAGGAAAAGTCACAAAGGGTGCAGAAGAGTTAGATCTAGTTGATCTACACTCTCTTGCAAAGTGTCCCAGCCTTTGGCATTTGTGACACTCAACTTACTCTTGTCAAAACCAACTTTGGTTTTGCCAGAGAGTCCAGGAAATTTCCTGCCAGTTCTGTTGTAGAACTTCTGAGATCTGATATTAATCAATGCCATTTGGCTCAGAATATCCATCTCTTCTAGATCATCATCAGCTAGTCCTTTCAAATCATCCATGATGAAGAATAGATTGTCACTATTACTGCCAGAATGACTATCAATACCAACAAATGCATGATCAGAACTATTTGAAGAGAAATCAATATGCTCATCATAATGCTTTTAGATGCAGCATATTCTGACTCATGACCAACCAAGGCAGTATTCCCTGGTACAAAGTCATCAGTGAGCTTTCCTGATGAGGACAGTTTCCTTTTCTGCTCTATCTCTCTTTCGAATGTAAGCAGTTTCCCATGAAGTTGGGTGAGAGATTGGCTATCCAGATTTGCACTGGAGCGTAGGACAATAGTGTATGGTCCCATCTCTCAGGCAGTGATCTGAGGAACCTGTTATTCATCTGGCTGTTGGTGTATTCCTGTTTCACCATTTTCAGCTCAGAGATCAAGCAGGAAAAACGCTCAAACTGTTGAGTCAGTGTCTCACCCTTTCTATGAGAGAATGTCTCATATTGTTGGGCAAGGATTTCTCTGTTGTTTGCTAAGACCTCATCTGTGCCACCGAATTGTTCCTTCAGGGCATTCCAGAGATCATGAGCAGTTTCATGATGCATAAGCCCTGAATAGATTTCATTAGGCAGTGCCATGGCCAGAATTCCATGGGCTTTAGCATCAATCTCAAACAGTTTCTGATCTTCATCAGAGTATTGTTCCTTCTTCTTCGGAACCATTTGATTGATTTCCGGATTGTTCACCATAGGCTTATGTGGTCCATGTACCACAGATGTCCAACAACCTGAACTATTACAGACAGTGATGAAGCATTCTTCGCTGCCATATGTTATACTCGGTCCTAACCAGCATCGGGGGCTTGGTTGAGAAACCGGTATTGTGAGGATCATTAGAAGGAGTAGTCATCTCCGATTCAATAAAATTCAATTAGCTATAACAGATGTAGAACAAAAACACAACAACCAATTGAACCAAGAGAGATCTCAAAATAATGAACGAAGCGTCAGAATTCAATAATCTATAACCAGTTCTTGAAATATGCTAATTCAATCAAACATAGATATCAATAGCAGTTTCAATGATCAATTGTTAGATCGATCAATGATTAACCTGCTCTGATACCACTTGTTACGATCAATGATCTACGTTTGATTGATTAGAGAGTATAGCAACGGAATTCTAACAATGGATTAGCCAATTCACAAGAACAAAGAGATATTCAATGTAAGAACAAAAACGGTTATAGACAGAGAATTCTGCAAATAATATTTCATCCAATATTGCTTTCGTGGTAACGTAATGTCACAATTACAATTAGGTCAACACCTCTTATATAAGAGATGTGACGTCTGCTGATGTCACTTGATAGTGACATCTAACAGATTTATTACAAACTGCTGATAGTTAACACAACTACTGAAGATGTCAACAGCTGACATCTTCTTACAAAAATGCTAAGTGTTAACTATTATTACAACTACTGAAAAGAAACTACTGAAACTATAACAACTGAAGAACATACTCTTCAGTTGTTTTACAAATACTGAAACTATAACAACTGAAGAACATACTCTTCAGTTGTTTTACAATATACTGAAACAAAGAAAACTACTGAAAGGTAAACCATCACAACAACTGAAGAATGCTTCTTCAGCTGTTGTAACAAACTCTGAAGGCTTCAGTACTTATACTTGAGCTTCAGCTGTTGTCATCAGCTGATGTCTTCAGTCTTATACTTTAGCTGTTGTACTTCAGTACTTTAGTCTTCAGCTGTTAAAGTCTTCAGCACTTTAGTTCTTCAGCTGTTTACTTCAGTACTTTAGTCTTCAGCTATTAAAGTCTTCAGCACTTTAGATCTTCAGCTGTTGTACTTCAGTACTTTAAGTCTTCAGCTGTTGAAGTCTTCAGCACTTTAGATCTTCAGCTGTTGTTCTTCAGTATTTTAGTTCTTCAGCTGTTGCAGTCTTCAGACTTTGTCAAACAGCTGATCAAGTCTTCAGCAGTTGTTGTGATGTCTGTGGGACTTAGAGGTTTTTCTGATCAGGCTCATTGGTTCTTTTGGTCCAACACAACTTAACTCATTCCAACATCTATGATGTTCTAAGCCTAGAACCAACATTCTAGCTATAGAAACACATTAATAACATGATCATAACATCAACTGCATCCAAATCACACCCCACCCGCATACACATACTTTCATTCATACGGGTATAAGCACCAATTTTATAAAACGTTTACACATGCATGTCTAGCCCCAAAATTATATAAATCATGTAAAAAAGGGTTTTAGAACTCACCTTGTGCAATATTCGAGCATGACTTCCTTCAAAACCGTTTGCTCTGAGCTCAAACACCTAAAACCCACCAAATCACACCCAAACGTACACAGAAACACAAATAAGCACAACCTAAGGCCAAAACCCAACAAGAACACCTCAAAACACAGAATTCCTACCTGAATTCGATTTCCTTTTCTTCTTTTTCAAAACCCGAGAGCTCTGCTCTTTCTCTCTCTAAAAATTCAAATGAAAAGTGTAAAGCTTAACATGAGGCTGAGGCAATCCAAACACCCAAAGTCTATCCTGCATGCATGCATAAGTGTACTGAAGTAGAATGCTTCGAAAGTTTCACACCAGCAACAGAAACATTCTAAGTGTGAAATCTTCTGAAACCAAGACCAATATCATCCGAAGCCAAAGATGAAGTCTTTCGAAGCTTCAAAGACAAAGTCTTCCATAGCCAACACTAGAAGACAGGTTTCTTCTAAAGACTTTTAGAACACATGCTTTATCTGATGTACCTTTTACCATAAAGCTGGACCCCTTTCCACTGCAACTCTGATGAGACACCAATTTTAGATAAGTTGGTGAAAGGTCCATGCTTTTGGTAACTGTATATTGAGGTCTTGAGTCAGTAACTTTCTACTTTATGTACTTTATCCTTTTTGTAATATATCAGGATGTGAGCTATGGCATGTCATAGTCACTTGTCAAAAGGCAATCTGCCTTTTGACTCTACATTTGATTTTGTAGTTGTCTAGTCAATTGTATCGAGATAGCCTTCAAAGTATGGTCGGGTGTAGGATGTAGTATATGTATCTCAAGTACTTGTAACTTTTCAGTATGCTTTTGTAAGATTTGTAATAGAACTTGAGAAGCAATATACAGCATTCTTGAAAACCAATCATATGTGTGTTTTTGCTATCTTTTCTGTCTCTTCCTTACTTGTGTTCTTAGCATCTTTACCCAAAGGTTGATCAGTTCATTATTTGATCTATTAAGTGTTCTTAAGCAACTCTCCTCATTGTGTTGTTGTGTTGTAAGTGCATACCCTTCAACGGTCCAGCAAAAAGTGATACAAGGTGATTTGGGCGACCATACAACCTTTTGTACAAAATATATTAAGAATTTGTACCTTTTACACTTTTAGCCCCTTAGCTTGGGCTTTATCGCACTTCTTTCTTTTCTACACTTTTATTCTTTCTTTCCTTTTAAAATCTAGGTGTTACACATCCACCCCCTTATATAGGTTTTGTCCTTGAAACTGTTGTTCCTTGAACATATGTGGGTAATGCTGCCTCATCTCTTATTTAGTCTCTCACGTAGACTCGGATCCCTTCCTGTGCTTCAACTATACACGTACCAGGGAAACCACTTTCTTCCTTAGCCTCTTCTCCTTGCGATCGATGATCGCTACTAGTTGCTCCACATAATTGAGCCGTTCATCTATTTGATATCCTCCAGCGGTAGAACCATATCTTCCTCGGGTAAGCACTTTCGTAGATGCGATACGTGGAATGTCGGGTGAATTTCACTTAAGTCATCAGGTAACTCCAACTTATAGGTCACCTTTCCTACTCGATCAATGCTTATGAAAGGCCCTATGTACCTTGGGCTCAACTTGCCCCGCTTCCTAAACGGAATGATCCACTTCCAAGACGAGAGTTTCAGCATAATTCTATCTCTCACCTTGAACTCAATCGGTCTACGTCTGTTCTCGACATAAGACTTCCATCTATCTTTGGGTACTACCTTCATGAAGGCTTTAATCTTCCCAAGCTTCTCAGTCGTAGCCTCGACTACCTCGATACTTCCTAACTCATTCTGTCCAAATCACCCCAACAAACGGGTGTTCTACATCTTCTACCGTATAACATCTTATAAGGGGGCATACTAATGCTGGCATGATAACTATTATTGTATGAGAATTCAGCTAACGGTAAGTGGTCATCCTAACTTCCTCCAAAATCAATGACGCATGCCCAAAGCATATCTTCTAGCATCCAAATTGTCCTTTCCGACTGACCATCTGTCTGTGGATGATAAGTCGTGCTAATGTGCAACCTTGTCCCCATTACATCATGAAACCTCTTCCAAATCTTGGATGTTAGCCTAGTGTCACGATAAGAAACAATAGACACCGGTACACCATGACGAGTTACAATATTTTTGTTGAATAGATCTACCAACCACTCACATGAATACGTTTCGTGATCAGTAGAAAGTGGGCACTCTTCGTCAAATGGTACACTATCACCCATATGGCATTGTACCCTCTCGCGGTATATGGTAACTTCATAATGAAGTCCATGGTGACATGCTCCTATTTCCACGCGGGTATATCTAAAGGTTGGATATTCCCGTATGCCTTCTGATGCTCTACCTTCACTTGCAAGCAAGCAAGGCACTTACTCACATACTCCGATACGTCGCGCTTCATACCCGACCACCAATAATCTTTCTTCATATCCTGATACATCTTAGTAGCACTGGGATGAATGGAGTATCGAGTCTTATGAGGCTCATCCATGATCTTTTCACGTAAATCCCCGTAACAAGGGATCCACATCCGTCCAAATCTGGTTCTAATGCCGAGAGTGTTTTCACCCAACTCCGTGACTAGACCTCTGATCCTTTCGAAGATAAGACAATCTTCTTTCAACACCTCATCTTGAAACTCCTTAACCTATTTCATCATGTCCGAGGTAATAACCAACTCAGAAGCCGTCACCCGAATTGTTAGGTCTCTTTTCTCAGCTAAGGGCATCCTCCACTATGGTAGCCTGGCCCGGATGGTAATGAATATCGCACTCATAATCCTTTATGAGCTCCAACCAGCCTCTGCCTCATATTCAAATCTTTCTACTCGAAGAAGTACTTCAAGCTCTTGTGGTCCGTGAATATGGTGCACTCCGTCCCGTATAGGTAATGCCTTCAAATCTTTAACATGAAGACTTCAGTTCAAGCTCAAAGTCATGAGTAGGGTAATTAGCCTCATGAACCTCAATGGTCCGGATGCCTATGCTATAACCTTTGGTCACTGCAACAACACGTAACCTAACCCTGAGAAAGAAGCATCTAATTAACCACCAAATCTTGCTTCCTTTAGGTAATGATAAGTGTAAGGATTCCTGAAGTCTGATGCAACCCAAAACTGCCTCAGTGTTTCAGCATGCACTAAGTACTGAAGTGAAGAATGCTTCGGAAGAATTACACAAAGCATTAGAAAATACTCTAAGTGTAATATCTTCCGAAGCCAAGACCAATATCTTCCGAAGCCTAACATGAAGTCTTCCGAAGCTTGAAGAGACAAAGTCTTCCGAAGCTTCAACCTATGAAGACAGATTTCTTCCGAGACTTTTAGTACACATGCTTTATCTGATGTACTGTCCATAAAGCACCTTTTCCGCTGCATCTCTGATAAGTCACCAACTTACAAGAGTTGGTGAAAAGGTCCATGCTTTTGGTAACTGTACATTGAGGTCTTGAGTTTGAAACTTTCCACTTATGTACTTTATCTTTTTATAATGTATAAGGATGTGAGCTATGGCATGTCATAGTCACAAGGTCAAAAGGCAGATATGCCTTTTGATCCTACAATTGATTTGTTAGTGTCTAGTCAATTGTATCCAGCTGGCTTTCATAGTATAGCGGCTGTAGGTTGTAGTATAAGTATTCCAAGTTCTTGTATCTTTCAGTAATGCTTTGTAACACTTGTAAAAGAACTTGAGAAAGCAATATTGCTACCTTGAAAACTATACTTCTTGTTCTGTCTCTTGCTTTACTTGTGTTCTCTGCATCACCTTTGGTTACCCAGTTCACTGTTTGATTAACGTTTAGTTAATCTCCTCATTGTGTTGTGGTGTGTAATTGTGTCCAAGCCCTTGAACGATCCTGCAATTGGTATCAGAGCATTCAGGCTCGTGATATAAGATCTAACCATCTTAAGATCCCTCACACACACAAAAACTAAACTTTTTCAAATGGCTTCCATCTCAAAGACTGATATGGAGACTGGAACCATGAACAAATCCCCATTAATCACTCTTGATGACTTCGACACCTGGTGCATGAGGATGGAAGGCTTCATCAGGTCTCTTGACTCAAGAATGTGGGAATCTGTTGAATATGGACCTTTCATACCTAGCACCCCCTCTGCTAACGGTGCTGGTATGATTCCTAAAGATGTGGCCAACTACTCAGATGAAGATAGGAAAAGAGTAGAGATTGACAGGAAGGCCATGACTGCTCTTCAGACTGCTATTCCAAACTCTGTGTACAGAGGTTTTAAGAAGTGCAAAACAGCTAAACAGCTGTGGGATGCACTGAAACTGATGTATGAAGGCTCCTCTGAAGCCAAGGAGAACAAGAAAGATCTTCTGAAGCAGCAGTTTGAAAATTTCACCTTTAAAACAGGTGAAACCATGACCCAACAATACTTCAGGTATGTTGAGATTGTGGATACCCTTGTGGATGGAGGAGTTCTCTTGAGAACAGAGACATTGTAAGGAAGTTCATGTCCTCACTTCCTAGGCAATGGACACACTATTGTGTGGTAATCAAGAGGACTGAGAACCTTAAAACTCTTACTCTGACAGAGTTATATGGGATTCTCAGTGGATACCAGATGGAAATGAACTACAAGGTTCATCTGGCAACTCTAACAATCAAATGGGTTCAGCCCCCTTCATGTGGTTGAAAGGGACAGCATAGAACCCCAACATCATCTTCTATGCTACCCTGACAACTCACAAAAGGGTCCTTTCATCACCTTCCGGAGACACCAAGGGAGAACTTTACTCAAGGAAGCCCATTCCAAGAGACAAGTTCTTCTCAAGCCTTTGTGTCTGCAGATGAAAGCTGTGGAAATTATCTCTCACTCTTGAAGATCTAGACTGTATCCATCCAGATGACCTGGAATACATGGAGATAGTTCAGCAGATGGCTCTCTCACTCACAGAGCCAAGAAGTTCTACAAGAGGACAGGAAGAAAATTTCCAAGCAATGCTACCAGTGGTAAGTTTGGCCTGGATAAAAGCAAAGTTAAGTGTTACAATTGTAACCTTATGGGTCACTTCGCCAGGGAGTGTAAGGCACCCAGAGCAAATGGGGGTCAAACACAACTCAGACCAAACTACACCAACAATACCCCTCAGGCTGAGAAGACAAAGCAACATGCTGCGGTTGCTGTTGAAGAGGGAGGATTTGACTGGAGTTTTCAGGCGGAGGATGCTTCTCCAAACCAAGCATTGATGGTGATCATGATGAAGCCAAGGTATTAGAACATCTTTGCTCCCCTGAATGCATTGGTAAAGTAAATAGATACAGGTCCTACAACCTAGAGATGAGATCTGATCTTGAGTCATTAAACATATTAAAATCTGACTTTAGAAAGTCTAAATGATTACAAGTTAAAGATAGAAGACTTGGAGAAAACTATTTCAGTACTAAAACATGAACATACAGATTTTAAAACTCAGATCCAAGATCTCATCACTAAGTTGACTAAGTGCCAGGCTGAGCTTGTGATCAGCAAAGCCCTGGCAGAGAAAAATGTTCTTGAAGAAGAGACCTTCAAGAACATGATATCCTCATCCCTACACAATAAGGTTTGTTATCAAAATAGACAGGGACTGGGATCAAATGAGATAGCTCCTCCACACACATCTTGTCTGTAAGATCTCCTAGGTGTGGAACTTGTGAAGATGAGCTTCCTCTCATAGATCCAGTAAGTGAGGATGATGAAGAAGTGATAGTGAGGAATCCCTCTGAGAAGAGTGAAGAAGAGGATTCCTCCAAGGGCCACTATCCTTCTGAGTAGAAGAAATTAACTGTGATGACCAAGTCCAAGAGAAAGAACTTGATCAGGAAGAGCAAAAGGAAAGCAAAGAAGGCTCAAGAAATCAAGCTACCTTTGATGCTAAGCAGAAACAAGTGTTCATCTCTGCAGGTTTCAAAAAGCAATAAGGACTGAAGACATCCACCAAAGCCTCTTATCCAAGAGTTCTGGTTCATGTTCAAATCATCTCAGTACATAGAAGAAGACTAGCTGCTGTGTACCACTGCTACACAGCCTGGACCATCAAATTCCAAGAACAGTTCACAGCCCAAGGGAACTGTATCTGAATCTACCAAGATGAAGGTGAAAAAGGATGTGACCAAGGCCAGTCTTGCTCTCAAAAGGAGATTTCTTTGAAGAAGAATGCTGTGTGTTATGTGAAAGTACTTCTCATATTGCCAAGGATTGTCCATACAATCCTAAAAGTACTATCCACATGACCAATACAAAGACTTCAAAGAATCTCAAGAAGTCTCAAGCTTCGGAAGGAAAGTCTGTTTCCTTCGGAAGCTCCAAATCAAAGAAGAAGGTAAATGGAAAATTACCTTCGGAAGCAAAGTTGGTCTCGAAAGAAAGGAGTTCTTCCGAAGTACTAAAGTCTACTGCAGTGACTGTAGATTCTTCCGAAGTATCAGTCATTAAAACTTGTGAAGCTCCAAAAGCTTCTAAGGTTTTGAAGGTCAAGTCCAAGACTCCAAAGGTGGTGTGGAAGTCTAAGAAAGACCAAATGACTGAGGTTTCTCCATCAACAACAGCCGAAGATCCCCTCTGTACAACCATAGGATCTATTACTGTTGCATTACCTCCTATTACACTTACTGAACTCAAGACAAGTAAGGCTTGGGTTTCCAAATGTAACTAATCATTTTCTTTGTGCAGGAACAGCTCAAGACAAACAAGAATGTCTGGATATTGACAGTGGCTGTTCCAGGCACATGACAGCGATAGGTCTTTACTTCATAATTTTGAGAGAATTGATGGAGGACCAGTTGCTTTTGGAGGAAATGAAGGTGGTTACATTTATGGAAGGGGCAAGGTCACAAATGGTAAGCTCAGTATTGAGAAGGTAAACTTTGTTAAGGAGCTTGGGTACAATCTTCTGAGTGTATCTCATTTTGTGATCAGAGTCATAACATGCTCTTCACTGAGCATGAGTGCATTGTTCTCAAACCTGGAGTGGTCATTCCTCATGAGCATATTCTGCTCAGAGCCCCCAGGAAAGGGAACATGTACAAGATGGATTTGCAAGAAACATCTCCCTCTGGAGAAGTTTCATGCTTTCTATCTAAAGCAAATAGTGATGAGTCTTTCCTATGGCATAAAAGAATGTGCCATGTAAACTTTAAGAATATGAATAATTATCAAACATGATCTGGTAACTGGAATGCCAAAGAAAGAGTTTACAAGTGATGATCATTGTGTTGCATGCCTGAAAGGGAAGCAACACAAGGTATCTCACAAGCCTAAGGAAAGGAACTCCATCACTACTCCCCTACACTTATTACATATGGATCTCTTTGGCCCCACCAGTGTAATGAGTTTAGGAAGGACCTTATACTGTCTAGTGATCACAGATGATTTTACAAGATTCACTTGGGTTTTCTTTCTTAGAACTAAAGATGAGACTCCTGAGATTCTAAAGAATTTCATCTTAAGATTGAGAATCAATGTGATCACAAGGTCAAAACCATAAGATGTGATCAAGGAACTGAATTCAAAAACCAAATCCTTGATACATTTTGTGATGAAAAGGGTATTACAAGACAATATAGTGCTCCCAGGACTCCTCAGCAAAACGGAGTTGCTGAGAGGAGAAACAGGACACTTATTGAAGCTGCAAGAACTATGTTGTCTGACTCTAAACTGCCTATCACCTTCTGGCAGAGGCGGTTAATACTGCCTGCTATGTGCAAAACAGAGTCTTAGTAGTTAAGACACATGGTAAGACTCCTTATGAACTTTGGCACAAGAGGAAACCTTTCATTGGCTTTCTCAGGTCATTTGGATGTCCCTGCACCATCTTGAATACCAAAGATCAAGTTGCCAAGTTTGCTGAGAAATCAGACGATGGACACTTCATTGGATACTCTTCTCAAGCTAAAGCTTATAGAGTATACAATCTCAGAACTAGAATCATTGAGGAGTCAGCCAATGTGACTTTCAATGAGCACACTCCCAGTGTGGCTGGTTCTGGTCCGGATTGGCTATTTGATCTTGATTTAGTTACCAACTGTTTTAATAAATCTTGTGAGCATGTTTCAGGATCTGCAGAAAATTTAAATACAGGTGATCCTGATCCAAGATTTGAGCTTGGAA
The DNA here is from genome assembly GCA_025506515.1 of Flaveria trinervia. Classification (NCBI taxonomy): domain Eukaryota; kingdom Viridiplantae; phylum Streptophyta; class Magnoliopsida; order Asterales; family Asteraceae; genus Flaveria; species Flaveria trinervia. The sequence goes on along the minus strand of CM046455.1, from coordinate 38,985,213 downwards.
GACCTTCAGCTCCAGTTGGAACCACTTCAGCAAATGAGATTTCTATCAGCACAACAATGACAAATCCAGCTGATACATCTGGCATGCCTTCAAATTCCAGTTCAGAGGCCTCTCAACCAGATAAAGACACCTCAATTGCAGAAGATAACAATGGTGATGGTGAAAGTGATCAAGAATCTCTTGATGCTAATACCATACCATAGATGATAACATCAATGATGTCACACACTCATTGGATCAAGTTAATCTTGATAAGTGTGATAATGTGGAGGATCAATCTTCAAGACCAGATCTAAATTTCTCAAATTTGGATCTATCTCAGCAACTTGCTGTGATCCCTCAGCTAAGGATCCACAAGTCTCATCCTACTACAACATCATTGGAGATGTTATCTCCGGGGTAAAACAAGAGGGCAAACCCATGAAGCAAATGTTTGTCTCTTCACTCTTGTTTTCTATCCCAGTTAGAGCCAAAGAAAGTTGAGGAGCTCTAAAGGATGGAAGTTGGGTTGAAGCTATGCAACAAGAGCTGCTTCAATTCAAAAGACAGAAAGTTTGGAACCTTTGTCCTCTTCCTCATGGGAAGACTACCATTGGAACCAAATGGGTTTTTAGGAATAAAAAGGATGATAGAGGAATCATCATCAAGAACAAGGCTAGACTAGTTGTTCAAGGATACACACAAGAAGAAGGGATTGACTACACTGATGTCTTTGCTCCTGTAGCTAGACTAGAAGCTGTTAGGATATTCCTGGCATTTGCTGCATCCAAGAACTTCAAGGTCTACCAACTTGATGTAAAGTGTGCTTTCTTATATGGAGTGATTGATGAGGAGGTTTATGTCAAACAACCACCTGGTTTTGTAGATCCTGATCATCCTGATTATGTCTGCAAGCTTGACAAAGCTCTCTATGGGCTGCATCAGGCACCCAGGAAGTGGTATGAGACACTGTCTGAGTATCTCTGTAAACATGGTTACAGAGAGGTACTATAGATGGAACTCTCTTCATCAAGGACAAGAAATGACATTCAGCTAGTTCAAGTATATGTGGATGACATCATCTTTGGCTCAACCAATTCAAGGCTCTGCAAAGACTTTGAAAAGCTGATGAAAGATAGATTTGAAATGAGTTCAATGGGAGAACTTAATTTCTTTCTGGGAATTCAAGTGAAGCAGGTTGAAGATGGCATTTTCATAAGTCATCAAAGTATATTCAAGATATACTCAAGAGGTTCAACATGACTGATTGTAAGACTGCTAAGACACCCTAGCCAGAAACCACTCTCTTGGTCTAGACTTGAGGGGGAGTTTGTAAGGATTCCTGAAGTCTGATGCAACCCAAAGCCTAAGTGTTTCAGCAACATGCACTAAGTACTGAAGTGAAGAATGCTTCGGAAGAATACACAAAGCATTAGAAAATACTCTAAGTGTAATATCTTCCGAAGCCAAGACCAATATCTTCCGAAGCCTAACATGAAGTCTTCGAAGCTTGAAGAGACAAAGTCTTCCGTAGCTTCAACCTATGAAGACATATTTCTTCCGAAGACTTTTAGTCACGCTTTATATGATGTACTGTTCCATAAAGCACCTTTTCCGCTGCATCCTGATAAGTCACCAACTTACAAGAGTTGGTGAAGGTCCATGCTTTTGGTAACTGTACTTGAGGTCTTGAGTCTGAAACTTTCCACTTTATGTACTATATCCTTTTTATAATGTATAGGATGTGAGCTATGGCATGTCATAGTCACAAGTCAAAAGGCAATATGCCTTTTGATCACAATTGATTTGTTATGTCTAGTCAATTGTATCCAGCTGGCTTTCATAGTATAGCCGGCTGTATGTTGTAGTATAAGTATTCCAAGTTCTGTATCTTTCAGTAATGCTTTGTAACCTTGTAAAAGAACTTGAGAAAGCATATACTGCTACCTTGAAAACTATACTCTCTTGTTCTGTCTCATGCTTTACTTGTGTTCTCTGCATCACCTTTGGTTACCCAGTTCACTGTTTGATTAACGTTTAGTTATCTCCTCATTGTGTTGTTGTGTTGTAATGTGTCAAGCCCTTGAACAATCCTGCAATATACAGGGCTATGATTGGGTCTCTTATGTACTTACAGCTAGCAGGCCTGATATCATGTTTGCTACATGTTTTGTGCAAGATATCAAGGTAATCCTAAGATGTCTCACTTAATCACTGTGAAAAGGATTTAAGATACCTCAAAGGTGCTTCAACACTTGGTTTATGGTATCCAAAGAATTCTAACTTCAATCTGTATGCCTATACAGACAGTGATTATGGTGGTTGCAACATGACTGCAAAGTCTACATCTGGGGGATGTCAATTCCTTGGTGGAAGGGTTGTCTCATGGCAATGCAAGAAACAAACCTGTGTGTCTACATCAACTGCTGAGGCTGAATACATTGCTGCTGCAAGCTGCTGTGCTCAAGTGCTTTGGATTCAAAATCAGATGCTAGACTACGGATTTAACTTCAAAGAGACTCCTATCCACATAGACAACAACAGTGCTATCTCTATCACTGAGAACCCTGTGCAGCACTCAAGGACCAAACACATCAACATCAGGTATCATTTAATAAGAGATAACTATGAAAAGGGGTTAATTAAACTAGTCAAAGTTCACACAGATGAAAATATGCTGATCTGTTCACAAAAGCTTTTGATGAACAGAGATTTAAATATCTGATATCAGCTATTGGGATGATTAACTTTGAGTAGATATTTTTTAAAAAACTAATTCTAATTATTCTTCTTAAAATATGTGTGTCCTAAGTTGTCTAGTTCATCACTTTCATAAGCTCATGTTTTCTTTGAATGAAAAACTCTTTTTGAAGACTTTCCTTGGATTCTTGAAAATTTTTCTGACACTTCGGAAGATAACATTTTACCTTCGGAAGAAAAATATGTCTTCAAAATAAATGACTGTCTAAGAAATTTTACCTTCGGAAGAAGTCAAACTTTATCTTCCGAAGCTTAAAATTCTCAACTTAGACACTTATTCATTTTTAGGACTTTTTCCTTCCGAAGCAAAAATTACTTTCGGAAGCTTTGTTCATTCTTATACAAAGCATCCAAAAGTTTATTTCCCTTCCGAAGCATAAATCTTTAAGACTCTCAGGAAATTCTTCCGAAGTCACTTTAGCTTCGGAAGCTTTTTCAATCAAACTTCCGAAGACAAATTACCTTCGGAAGCTTTTCGAATTCCAAGAAAACTACTTTTTGAGCAAAAAGGTAAACTACTTTTTCAGAGGTGGGACCGACATACGGATTTCAAAGTTTATCCTTTTTCATTAAACTTTATCTGAAATCCTTCTCTCTCATATAAACCCAACGGTTTCCCCCCTCTTCTATCATCTGCTTTTCTTCCATACCTAAACCCAAAGCTTTCTCTCTGAATTTTACTTCCCATTCTTTTCTCTTCATCTCTGAGCTACCTCACAATGGCTGACCTTACACACAGAAATGATCCTCACTTTGCCATGCAGCTACACAGACAACACAATCAGGTTGCTCTGTTATGCTCTGACAAAGATCCTCATTTCTCAGAGGTTTGCCGTTTCTTGTCTTTGTCTCACTACTTCACCTCCCTAACCATTGATCCTCCTCTATATGAGGATCATTTGCTTGAATTCTGGAAGACCTGCCAAGAGGTCATTATGGATGGGGAGAAGGCACTGTCTGCCACAGTGCAGGGGAGAACAATTTTCATCACTCCGGCCATCATCAACCGACATCTTCAGCTGGATGATGAAGCAGGTGAAGTGTTCTTTCCAAAAGAAGCGGTTAATCATTCCTTCGAGCAGATGGGCTATGAAGGAGATTTCTCTGTAAAGACCTTCAGGAAAGGGAAGGTCTCATCCCAGTGGAAATACCTGCTCCATGTGGTTATCCACAGCTTATCAAACAAGCATGGTGGATGGGACCAGATTCCTGAGGATCTCTCCTTTATAGTTCATGGGATGGTTCAGGGGGTCAAGTTCAGGTATTCACAATTTGTTTATACTAATTTACTTGCAAACTTAGACTCCTTAGAATATTACATGTTTCCTAGATATGTTCAACACATTCTTAACTGTGAACTGGGCTCACAGTTGAGGGAAACAGGCAATATTCTTAAACTGGGACAGATGAAGCCCGGCATCTTTAAAATTATGAAGAAGCCAACTGTAGGCTTCTCAGGGGTAGAAACAGCCCTAGTCCAAAAATGTTAGAGCTCATTGCTCAAGGTGACATAGCAGTCCAAGCTAGTGTTGAACCCACACCTACTGCTCTCCTACCCTCTTCACAACCTACAATATTCATCACCTACAAAGAAATCCCAACGAACCCCTGCTCAGGTATTGAGTCTGTGCAGGCCCCCAATACTCAACCTTACAGAAAGAAGTGGACTCCAGAGCTCCCACTTCTCCTGAGGAGCAAACCACTCCCATTACTTACCTATCAGGGCTGAGGTTCCTCAAGCTCAACCTGATGAGCTCATTAGCCCAACAACTGTAAGCCTTCACTCTGAGTCTCAACACTCAAGTGAACAACCTTCAGGGGACAGCTACCATCCCCAGCCTTTGGATCTAAACCAACCAATTCCCACCTATCCTTTTACACTGATGAAGACTTAGGATTCAGTGAGTACCATGAGTCTCTCTTCTCCTCCCCTACTCAAAGAGAGATGAGTACCTCTGACTCTCCTCAGTCTATCCCTCATCAGTCACCTATTACTGAGGTGGACACATCTGAACCTGTTCAGGATGTCCATATGGAAGAGGCTCTCACTTTTGAAAGTGATTACATCATTAGACCTCAACCATGGCAACTCAGCCCATTGGCATCTTAACTGAGGTTGCCAGTGAGCAGAGGAAACCCAGCAGCCAAGAAACTCAAGCTGGTGGTGAGAGAAGGGATTTTGTCCAATCCTCTCATCCCCCAGTGATTCTTCTGATGAAGATGAGGGGAATTTGAGACTAAAGGTACAACAATTGTCACAAACATGCACCTATCTAGTCTCTAAGGTTAGTCACTTGGAATCTCAGGTGACTACCCTGCAAAACAGGGTCAATGATCAGCAACTCCAGATTTCATATCTGCAGGAAAAACTAGCTGAGAGACCTTTAAGGAGAACTCAACCAGGAACACAAGAACCTGTGGAGTGACTGATTTATCCTCCAGCTCATCTATGCAAGTCGGTGATGCTACCAAAAAGGGGGAGAAAGTTATCACAACCACAGAACCTGGGAGTTCTTCAAAGAGAATGGACATAGAGGACTCACCATCCTCACTTGCTGTTGTGCATTCTCAGCAACTTCCTCAAGTTCACATTAAGTGGACTCTATAGACTCTCTCATCAGGAGTCTCTTTGAGGAAGGTATACCAAGGGCTGTCTCATCTCCACCACATGGAACTGGCAACTACATTATCAGATGGAGGTATGATGATGACAGAAGAGCCCTCATACTTCACAGAGTTCAAGGTCAACAAGAAGTCTTTCAGTTCCAAAGCCTGAGCTTCTATGAAGGACTGGATTTGGTCAACATGCCACTTGTCAACCCAAGCAAATCTAGACAAGCTGACAGGCTGGCTCAAAGAATCCAAGACAGGATCCTTGCAGAGTTCTCTCTAAGAAGGAGACTTAGGCAATCAGGCAATGTCATCGGTCAACTGGATGCTGAGGTGGACCCTAGATTAGTTTCATAGGGGAACCCTTGGCTAAAGGCCCAGTGGCAGAACCTGAGACCCCTGTCTCACCATCAACAACTGCTGCAGAGGTCCAAACTCCATCTGAGACACCTGCTGGTGAAGGTGTCTCTCAGCCTCTCTCTGGCCAGAGCATGGAAGCTACACCAAGCAATGAAGGCCAAGCCTCAATCCACCCTGAGTCACAAAGTCTGTTGGTGACAAAGGGAAAAGGATAATGACTCCTGAGGAAATTGAGGAGGAAGAGAGAGAGAGGAAAAGGAGGCTAAGGGGAAAGTTCTTCTGGGTCATCAAAATTTATGCAAGCTGCAATCAGGGCTGCCCCCAGACCAAACACTCAAAATGATGAACAAAGGGCAGTCAGGATTAATTATTTACAGACCAGGAACTATGATGTTGATGAAATCATCTCCCTCCCCTTAGAAGAGTTGAATGAACTGGCTGACATGGAAGTGTCAAGAGAGATAAAGGAGAAAGAGGATGCAAGGTTACTTCTCCAATTCAAAGAGGAGAGGAGACAGAAAAGACTTCACAAGCATACTCCCACTCTCTCTCCAGTTCAAGAAAGTCTTGCACAGGAAGATGTGGCTCCACAAGAACCTCAGGTAGATAAAGAAGAGGATAGAATCAAAATGATAAACCCTGAGTGCCATAGGCTTCTATCAGGCAAATACACTTCTTCCCCTGTCCTATGACTTCATTGAGTTCGAGTACTTAAAGCAACTTGAGCTTGAGTTAGTCAAAGAAAGAAAAACAACCAAAAGGAAGCTAAGGGAAGAAGCTGCAAAGTCAAGAGCCATCATTCAAAAGAATGCAAAGAAGTCTGCTGACAGACAAAGAATGATGAGCTTCTTGAAGTCATATGGATTCTCCGGAAGGAGACTTGGTCCCATGTCTCTATCTACAATGGATGAGCATATAAGGTAATCAAGCAGAAGATTAAAAGTGGTGAACTCATTGATTTGCACTCTCTTCCAAGTCAAGTCCCACCTGAAGTGGAGGTCAAGTTTGAACAACCAGAGACACCTGAACCAGAACCTCCAGCTGAGCCTCAGCAAACTTCATCTTCTGATCCAAGACAGGGTCAAACTCCCTCTCCTTCTGAACCTGTGAGGGAGGAACACCCAACTGAGAAGACACTGATGATCAACATGGTGCTGCAGACCAGTCTTCTCAGTTAAAGACATTAAAGAGGAAGAAGAAAATGGCCTCTAAACCAAAGACCAAAAAGAAGAAGCCAAAGTCATCTACCTCTACTCCCCAGGGTGAATCAGATCAACCTGAGGAAGTGCATGATGAGGCAGCCCAATCAACTCTATGCAAGTGGCTCCTCTAGCAACCGAGACACCCATCTTATCCTGGACTTACTCTACCAATCCAGAAAGATGGAATGTTATCAGAGATCAAGGTGTTGAAAATGTCTACTCATGGCAAGACATAATCAACTTACCTCTGCATGATCTCTTTGAAATGAGAAGATACTATGAGAGTCTTATGATCCTGACCATCAAATGAAGAAAGGGATGGTATTGATTATTCTGAAGACTACAAACATTTAAAGATCTTCTAGGTGTTTTGGTAGCATCAGCCTAGGGGGAGTTTGTAAGGATTCCTGAAGTCTGATGCAACCCAAAACTGCCTAAGTGTTTCAGCAACATGCACTAAGTACTGAAGTGAAGAATGCTTCGGAAGAATTACACAAAGCATTAGAAAATACTCTAAGTGTAATATCTTCCGAAGCCAAGACCAATATCTTCCGAAGCCTAACATGAAGTCTTCCGAAGCTTGAAGAGACAAAGTCTTCCGTAGCTTCAACCTATGAAGACAGATTTCTTCCGAAGACTTTTAGTACACATGCTTTATCTGATGTACTGTTCCATAAAGCACCTTTTCCGCTGCATCTCTGATAAGTCACCAACTTACAAGAGTTGGTGAAAAGGTCCATGCTTTTGGTAACTGTACATTGAGGTCTTGAGTCTGAAACTTTCCACTTTATGTACTATATCCTTTTTATAATGTATAAGGATGTGAGCTATGGCATGTCATAGTCACAAGGTCAAAAGGCAGATATGCCTTTTGATCCTACAATTGATTTTGTTAGTGTCTAGTCAATTGTATCCAGCTGGCTTTCATAGTATAGCCGGCTGTAGGTTGTAGTATAAGTATTCCAAGTTCTTGTATCTTTCAGTAATGCTTTGTAACACTTGTAAAAGAACTTGAGAAAGCAATATACTGCTACCTTGAAAACTATACTCTCTTGTTCTGTCTCTTGCTTTACTTGTGTTCTCTGCATCACCTTTGGTTACCCAGTTCACTGTTTGATTAACGTTTAGTTAATCTCCTCATTGTGTTGTTGTGTTGTAATTGTGTCCAAGCCCTTGAACGATCCTGCAATAAGACATGAGCTTGAGTTAACTTTGCCTTTAACTCTTCGAAGACTTCTCTTGCTCTTGACTCCATACAAAATTCACATCCTTACGTGTCAAGATAGTCAATAGAGAAACTATCTTGAATAAGTCTTGAATGAATCTGATATATAACCCACCAACCCTAAGAAACTACAAATCTCAGATAGCATCTTTGGAGTCTTCCATTGCATTTCCGCTTCTACAATTAGCCCGATCCACCATAATCCCTTAAGGATTCCCCACATGACCCAAGAACTGAACTTCATGCAACCAAAATGCACACTTGGAGAACTTGGCATACATCCTCTCCTTTATCAGCATTCCTAACACCTCATGAATGTGACCGACATACTCCTCCTCGCTCATCGAATATATCAGGATATCATCAATAAACACAATCACTGATTTATCCAGTATCAGCCGACACACCCGATTAATCAAATCCATAAAAGTAGCTAGTGCATTGGTTAAACCAAAAGACATACGAGAAACTCGTAGTGTCCATTTCGCTTGCGAAAAACTATTTTAGGAATATCTGGTTCCTTTACCTTCAATTATGGTAACATGATCATAGGTCAATCCTTGAGAACCATCTAGCACCTTGAAGTTGATCAATCATGTCCTCAATCCTCGGTAATGGATATCGATTCTTCACTATTAACTTGTTCAACATAATCCCCATACTATCGTCCTTCTTCTTCACGAACAAGACTGGAGCACCCCATGGAGAAATACTCGGTCTAATGAACCCCTTATCAAGCAACTCTTGCAGTTGCTCCATCAATTCCTTCATCTCCGAGGGGGCTAAACGATATGACACTATAGCAACAGGCTGAGCACCGGGTATCAAATCAATCTAAAACTCGATCTCGCGATACGGTAGCATACCAGGTAAATCTTCGGGGAACATGTTTGGGAAATCACACACGCACGGTACATCAGAAAGTTATGGTGTTAGAGTACCTACATCTTTCACGTAGGCCAGGTAGGCACTACATCCACACCACATTCACTTTCCCACCATCACCACCAAAATCACCTTCGGAATCGTAGTGTCCAGATCACCAAAAATCATCACAGACTCCCGTTGAGCGTGGTCAATCTAATCATCTTCTTACGACAAATGATATTCGCTTTGTAGTCCACTAACCAATCCATTCCTAGGACTACATCAAACCCACCTAAGGTCATCACAAACAATCTAGCAGGAAACTTTGACCTTCTAGTTCTATATCACAACCTTCTATCAGATCAACAATCCAGGTAGACTTAGCTATGGTAGTTTCTACATCGAAGGGCTCATCAATACATCTACCACTAACAGGAAACTTAGCACAAAATGTAGCAGAAATAAAACTTTTACTAGCACCAGGATCGAATAACATAGAAGCAAGAGTTTGGTTTATAGAAACGTACCTGACACAACATCAGGGTCTATCCTACCCTCCTCCTGGGTCATCATGAAGGCTCTGGCGCTCCCCTTCTACCTTTCTGTCCTGGCCTTCTTCTTGCTCCGGAACTCTCACCCTTGGCCTCTTGTAGTTCGCGCTCATGTGGCCCTCCCTGCCCCAGTTTTAACACCTCGCCACCTTGCACTCTCTTTCCATGTGGCCAGGCTTTCCACACTTGAAGCACATGTTTAATCCCCACCTACACTCTCCGGTATGCTTCTTCCTACACTTGCCATAACTCTTCATCCTTGCATTGGGTGTGACCACACACTGGTCATCAACCCTCGCAACCTTGTTGTTTGGAGTAGCCACGCCACGTCCAAACCATTTCTTGTTCTAGTTTCGATCACCTTTCCTGTTCACCTCTACCACCGCCACTTCCCGTTCATCATACAACCTATCCGCCAAATCAGCTACCGACTTAAACGGTCAGTCGGACGATGATCATATGCCCGCGGATATCCATCGGCAAGCGTTGGATGTATCTCTCGATCTTTCATGATAGAGGCATAACCTGATTTGGCACCAGCCGTGCCATCTCATTGAACTTAGTGGTGTACTTCTGGTATGTCATGGTTCCTGCTTCCAGCTGTAGGAACTCTCTCTTAACCTTGTTGAGCTCCTTGTGAGACAAAATTCCTTATCACCAACTTCTTTAGCTCTGCCCACCTTATCCTTCCAATTGCCCTATTACCCTTGGCTTGGACGCTATTGTCCTATTGTCCTAAAGAAAACTTTACCTTCTGATCTTCTTTGCACTCGCTGATATCTAGAACAACTTCCATCTCCATCACCCACCGATGAGTAGCAAAGCACTTCCGTTGCCATCGAATGTCAGGGGCTTGCATCTTTCAAATGCTCCATAGTTATAGCCTTGTGCCACCTCATGCACATGCTCTTCTTTGTCCTCCTCATCACTAGGGACAACTGTCTCAGTCTCTAGTTGCTCCCTTTCCCTCGAGGGCCTATTCCTCTCCTTCCTCTCTCCTTCCTCTCTTCTTCCTTACAGCCTTGATCACTTCATCATAACTAACGGTAAGATCATCTCCATACCTGGTGAACCTCCTCCTCCACCACCTCTTTCACTGAGGCCTTAAGTTGGCACTTTCATCACCACCCTCCGATGAGGGTCTCGAGCTCCTCATGAACTGTCTCCTCGGCTCTAGCCCTTCCTATTCTGACCTGTGGTCTAGCACCACATCCACCACAGCCTCTAGGACCTCCACCACACGAAGCCTTCAAGATCTTCCACCAGCCATCCTCTAAACATGCTATAAGATCCAAACACCAACATAGTCATTCAAGGTAATAACTCAGTTTATATCAAGAATAGTAAGTCCCTAATTATAGTGGCCAGTTGTGATTAGCCACTTACTCTACTCTTTATACCTTGATAATTTCCTATCCTGACTACATCAGTATCTAAATCTACCAAGTAGCACATAAATCACATAATATGCGCACGTAATACCGTTAACATTAAGAAAATGCCTAATGGCACTTAGCTACTTGAACTGGCATCCCTACAATTTGTCCTATTCTTAGTTTAGGTTAGGTTTCTTTTGAATATATTTACCCATTTCACTTAAACATTGGCTCTGATACCAACTTGTAAGGCCCTGTTCTCGAAACACTTACAGTTGGACAATCATTGCACATAAAATATAAAACATTCATTTACAATTACTAAAACGTTGCAGCTGAATAACTTAAAACCATTTCATATAAAATAATTACTTTTGCAAAATTATACAACATTGTTAATAATTAAAAATATCTTTTTGTTTGCATTACAATGCGAACACCGTCATTTAACAAAATGGATGCCATCCAAAAATGTCAAGTATGTGCCCCATGTCATCCTCAGCAACAATTACCTACCAAGTGGAAACACATAAAAGTCAAAGTTGCTGAGTGAGTCCTAGTTTTATAAAATAAAATACTTTTACTTCCTTTTAAAACCGTTTTTTCATTCATATGCGATCATGCATCATACATACAAATAGATTATATTATTATTATCTTTCATCATAGTTCATTAACATTCATTGTAAATGATCATTAACATTCATTCACTCATCGTCTTCCTTACCGTACATTTAGTACATTCATCATTATCTTCCTTAATTACATTCCAGACCAATGCCATGTGCTATACCCCGAACATTGTGCAAGAAGCTAGTTACCGGGCCTGAGGTCAATCATACACCCTGAGCATTGTGCACGAAGCTAACTCCAGTACCTAGGACAAGCAACAAGGGTCCTATACGTATGGTCAATCACAAGGATTACACCACAGTGTGTATTCTTCTAGGGAAGCTAATCCGCACACCATTATGCTAACACCTTTCAATGGGTGTGAACCTCCGTACAATGCTTGCAAGACTTTTCATTCCTTCTTTCATTCATTAATGCATGTATTCTTTCATTCTTTACGTTCCTCTTTTCATTCATCATTACTTTTCGCTTTTAATACATAATACTTTACATACATTGATATTAACATACCGCACAAAGCCACAGAAACATACATAATAAGGAACATAAAGAAACATACACAACATTCATAACATTAAATGAACATCACATATATCACCATACAATCATTGTGAGGGTCAATGTAAAGATTAAATGTAAAGGCTGATGCAACCCAAACACCCAAAGTCTTTTTTTACATGCATGCACAAGTATACTAAAGTAGAATGCTTTGGAAGTTTCACACCAGCATCATAAATATTCTAAGTGTGAAATCTTCCGAAGCCAAGACCAATATCTTCTGAAGCCAAAGATGAAGTCTTTTGAAGCTTGAAAGACAAAGTCTTCCGAAGCCAACACTTGAAGAAAGATTTCTTCCGAAGACTTTTGAACACATGCTTCTCTGTGGTACTTTTCCATAAAGCTGGACTCCTTTTCGCTGCAACTCTATAAAGTCACCAACTTTCATAAGTTGGTGAAAAGGTCCATGCTTTTTGTAACTGTACTTTATACGTTATGTACTTTATCCTTTTTGTAATATATTAGGATGTGAGCTATGACCTATCATAGTAACTAGTCAAAAGGCAATCTGCCTTTTGACTCTACATTTGATTTTGTTTGTTGTTTAGTCAATGTATCCAGCTGGCCTTCGAAGTATGACCGGCTGTAGGATGTAGTATATGTATCTCAAGTACTTGTAACATTCTAGTATGCTTTGTAACATTTGTAATACAACTGGAGAGGCAATATACTGCAATCTTGAAAACTATGTCCTTATGTGTTTTTGCTATCTTGTTTTGACTCATATTTACTTGTGTTCTTAGTATCATTACAAAGGTTAACGAGTTCCCTATTTGATCTATTATGTATTCTTAGCAACTCTCCTTATTGTGTTGTTGTGTTGTAAGTGCATACCCTTCACTGGTCCTGCAATTGGTATCAGAGCATTCTAGGCTCTTGATATAAGATCTCACCATCTTAAGATCCCTCACCCATAAAATACTTAACATATTAAATGGCACCCATTTCCAAATCTAATATGGAAACTGGAACCATGACAAAGTCCCCACTAATCACTCTTGATGATTTTGACACTTGGTGCCAAAGAATGGAAGGATTCATCAGGTCTCTAAACTCAAGAATATGGGAGTCTGTTGAAAATAGACCTTAGATACCAAGCACCTCTTCAGCAACTGGAGGTGGTATGATCCCCAAGGCTATGGCTGACCACTCAAATAAAGATAGAAAGAGAGTAGAGATTAACCAGATGGCCATGATAGCCCTTTAGACTTCTCTTCCAAACTTTGTATACAGATGTTTCAAGAAATGCAAAATAGCTAAAAAACTGTGGGATGCATTGAAACTAATGTATGAGGGTCCCTCTTAAGCTAAGGAGAACAAGAAGGTCTCCTGAAGCAGCAATTTCAAAAATTTCACCTTTAAGCAGGTGAAACCATGACTTAACAATACTTCAGGTATGTTGAGATTGTGGATACCCTAGTGGATGGTGGAGTAGCTCTTGAGAACAGAGGTATTGTAAGGAAGTTCATATCCTCACTTTCAAGGAAATGACACCTATTGTGTGGTTATCAAGAGAACTGAGAACCTGAAAACTCTCATCTGATAGAGTTGTATGGGATTCTTAGTGGCTCCAGATGAAGATGAACATACAAGGGTCATCTGGGAACTCCAACAATCAAATGGGTTTAGCCTTTTATGTGGTTGAAAGGGATAACATAGAACCCCAACAGCATCTCATATGCTACCCTGACAACTCAAAAAAGGGTCCTTTCATCACCTTTCCTGAGACACTAAGGGAGAACTATACTCAAGGAGATAGTCCAACAAATGGCTCTTCTCACTCATAGAGCCAAGAAGATCTACAAGTGGACAAGAAGAAAGTTTCCCAGCATATAGTCAGTGGAAAGTTTGGACTGGACAAAAGCAAAGTCAAATGTTACAACTATAACTTGATGGGCCACTTTGCCATGGAATGAAAGGCACCATGAACAAATGGTGGCCAAACATAGTCCAGACCAAACAACACTAATAAAGCTACCCATAATAACAAGAAAAAGCAGCAAGCTGCAGTTGCCATTCAAGAAGGAGGATTTGACTGGAGCTTTCAGGTGGAAGATGCTTCTCCAAACCAAGCACTGATGGCAGATCATGATGAAGCTAAAGTATTGGAACATCTATGTACCACTAAATGTATTGCTAAAGTAACAAATACAGGTCCTACAACTTAGAAATGAGATCTGATCTTGAGCCCTTAAACATCTTAAAAGTTGATTTTAGAATTATAAACTAAAGGTAGAGAACTGGAGAAAACCATTTCAGTTCTGAAACATGAGCACACCAATTATAGGACTCATATCAAGGATCTCATAACTAAGCTGACTGAGTGCTAGGCTAAGCTTGTGATCAGCAAAGCCAGGGTAGAAAAGTGTGTTCTTGAAGAAGAGACCTTCAAACATGATATTCTGATCCCTACACAACAAGGTGTGTTATCAAAACAAGCAGGACTGATATCTAGTGAGATAGCTTCTTCTCCACACCAATCTTATCTGTTAGATCACCTAGGTGTGGAACTTGGATGATGAGCTTCCTCTTATAGACCCCTTGAGTGAATAGGATGAAGAAGTGATAGTGAAGAATTCCTCTGAGAAGTGTGAAAAGGATGATTCTAAGAAGGGTCACTATCCTTTTGAGGAAAAGAAGAAGACTATGATGACCAAGTCTATGAGGAAAAACATGATCAAAAAAAGCAAAATAAAAGCTAGGATGGCTCAAGAGATCAAGGCCACTTTTGATTCTAGGCAGACATAAGTTTTTATCTCTATAGGGTTTGAACTGGTGAAGACTGAACACATCAACCTAAACTCTTCTTCCAAGAGTTCTGGCTTATGTTCAAATCATCTCAGCACCAAGAAGAAGGCTGATATGTTGTGTACCACTACTGCGAAGCCTGGACTATCCAACTCCAAGAACAATTCTCAGCCAAAAAGGACTGTCTTAGCATCTGCAAAGATGAAGGTGGAGAAGGGATGTGATCAAGATTAGTCTTGTTCTCAACAGAAGGCTCTTGGGAAGAAGACAATGGAATGTGTTATGTGTGAAAGTATCTCTCATCTTGCTAAGGATTGTCCACACAATCCAAGAGGTACTCTCCATATGACCAAGAAAAAGACTTCCAAGAAAATTTCAGCTTCAGAAGGAAAATCTGTTTCCTCTGAAAGCTCTAAATCAAAGTAGAAGGCAAGTGGAAAATTGCTTTTAGAAGAAAATTTGGTCTCGGAAGAAGGAATACTTTTGAAGCACTAAAGTCTGCTGTAGTGTTTGCAGAATCTTTTGAAAGTCTAGTCATCAAAACTTCTAAAGTCTTAAAAGCTTCCGAAGTGTTGAAGGTCAAGTTCAAACTTCCAAAGGTGGTGTGGAAGTTGAAAAAAGACCAAGTGACTAAATGTTCATCATCAACAATAGCATAAGATCCTCAAAGCACAACTATAGGATCTATTACTGTTTCATTAACTTCTACTTCTTTTAATGAGCCCAAGACCAATAAGGCTTGGGTTTCCAAATGTAACTAATCATTTTCTTTGTGTAGGAAGAACTCAAGACAAACAAAATTTCTGGATCATTGATAGGGCTGTTCCAGGCACATGACACGCAATAGGTTACTACTCCAGAACTTTGAAAGGATTGATGGAGGGCCAGTTGCTTTTGGAGGAAATGAAGGTGGATACGTTTCTGGAAGGGGCAAGGTCACAAATGGTAAGCTCAACATTGAAAAGGTAAATTTGTGAAGGAGCTTGGGTACAATCTTATAAGTGTATCCCAATTTTGTGATCGGAGTCATAACATGCTTTACTAAGCATGAGTGCATTGTTCTCAAGCCCGAGGTGGTCATTCCTCATGTGCATATCCTGCTCAGTGCCCACAGGAAAGGGAACATGTACAACATGGACTTGCAAGAGACTTTTCCCTCTAGAGAAGTTTCATGCTTTCTATCTGAAATAAATAGTGATGAGTCTTTCCTATGGCATAAAAGAATGTGCTATGTAAACTTTAAGAACAAGAATAACTTATTTAGAATGATTTGTAACTGGAATTCCAAAGAAAGAGTTTACAAGTGATGATCATTGTGTTGCATGCTTGATGGGAAGCAACATAAGGTATCTCATAAGCCTAAGGAAAGAAACTCCATCACTACTCACCTAAACTTATTACATATGGATCTTTTTGGCCCCACCAGTGTAATGAGTCTAGGAAGGACCTCTTATTGCTTAGTGATCTAAGATGACTTTACAAGATTCACTTGGGTCTTTTTCCTTAGATCTAAGGATGAGACTCCTGAGATTTTGAAGAATTTCATCATAAAGATTGAGAATCAATGTGATCACAAGGTCAAAACCATAAGATGTGATCAGGGAACTGAATTCAAGAACCAAATCCTTGATACATTTTGTAATGAAAAGGGTATTACCAGACAATACAACGCTCCCAAGACTCCTTAGCAAAATGGTGTTGCTGAGAGGAGAAACATGACACTGATTGAAGCGGCAAGAACCATGCTGTCCGACTCTAAACTGCCCATCACCTTTTGGACAGAGGCAGTCAACACTGCCTGCTATGTGCAAAATAGAGTTCTAGTGGTTAAGACTCATGGCAAGACTCCTTATGAACTTTGCCATAAGAGGAAACCTTTCATTGGTTTTCTCAGGTCATTTGGATATCTTTGCACCATCTTGAATACCAAAGATCAAATTGCCAAATTTGCTAAGAAATCAGATGATGGACACTTTATTGGAACTCTTCTCAAGCTAAGGCTTACAGAGTATACAATCTCAGAACTAGAATTGTTGAGGAGTTAGCCAATGTGAATTTAAATGAACACACACCCTGTGTGGCTGGTCTAGTCCTGATTGGCTATTTGATCTTGATTTAGTTATCAACTGTTTTAACAAATCTTGTGAAAATGTTTCAGGATCTACAGATATCTTACCCATAGATGACCCTAACCCAAGATTTGAGCTTAGAAGACCTTCAAGCCAAACATCTTCAGCTCCAGTTGTAACTACTTCAGCAAATGAGGTTTCTATCTATACCACAATGACAAATTCAGCCGATACATCTGAGATGCCTTCACATTCTAGCTCAGAGGCTCCACAACAAGATAAAGAGACTTCAAATGCAGAAGAATATGATGGTGGTGGTGATAGTGATCAGGAAATTCTTGATGCTCATAACCACTCCATAGATGACAACATCAATGATGTCCCACACTTATTGGATCAAGTTTCTCTTGATAAGTGTGTTGATGTGATGGGAGAAGCATCAATTCCGATCTCAATTTCTCAAATTTAGTTCTCTCTCAGCAACTTGCTATGATCCCTCAACTAAGGATCCACAAGTCTCACCCCACCACAAACATCATTGGAGATGTTGACATAGGGGTAAGAACAAGATGACAAACCCATAAAGCAAATGTTTGTCTTCACTCTTGTTTCTTGTCTCGGATAGAGCCAAAGAAAATTGATGAGGCTCTAAAAGATGGAAGTTGGGTTGAAGCCATGCAAGAGGAGCTGCTTCAATTCAAAAGGCAGAAAGTTTGGAACCTTTGTCCTCTTCCTAATGGGAAGACTACTATAGGAACCAAATGGTGTTTTGTAACACCCGGTTATTTTTTTAAAGTCAAAGAAGGAAGAATAAAGTGAAGAAAAAGAAAGAAAAGACATTTTACCCAAGTTAAGGGGTAAAAAGTGTCCAAAAGGACAAAAGGTTTGAAAAAGTGGGTGTAAAGTGGCATGGCCGCCCTCTCCCTTCTCACAACACCCAGATCTTCGGTTTTTAAAGAGAGAGAAAGAAAAGAGCAAAAAGTTCTTGGGTTGAAGAAGACCAAGCTGAAAAGTTCGAATTCAAGGTAAGAATTCGTGTGTTTAATCCTCTGTTGTATGCTTATTTGTGTTGTGTGTGTTCGGTTGTGTGTTTTATGGGTTTCTCGGTGGTTGAAGTCAATTATAGGCGAGTTTGGAAGAGGGCATACTCAAGAGCTACAAAGGTGAGTTCTAGGACCCCGTCTTTTACTGGTTTTTAACTAATTTTGGGCTGGATAGGCATGAATGTATGTTTTTATAAAACTGAGTTTCATACCCGTATGTTTGAATGTGTCTATGTTGCTGCTATGATGTGATGTTGGACTATGTTCATGCTTGATGATTTGTTGTGGTTTTTTTTCTAAGGCTTAGAATGTAAGATTTAAGCTTAGAACACGAAAGACGAGATTTGGGGACTGAATCTGATGAATAGTGTGCCTTAGGCTGCTCATGCGCCCAAACAGTAGTTCATACGCCTAAGTTTAGAAAAACACAACTTACGTGTTGACAAATGCAGATGGAAAGTCAATGTGGATAGAAAGTCAATGCAGATAGAAAGTCAATGCGGATGAGAAGTTCATGTGATTGACAACAAATGCAGATGAGAAAGTCTAAGTGCGAACAAATGCGGATGAGTAAGTCATGCGACTGAGGAAATGCGAATGAGTAATTCATGTGACTGATGAAATGCGAATGAGTAAGACATGTGACCGAGGAAATGCGGATGAGTAGTTCATGCGACTGAAGCAAATGCGGATGAACAAAGTCAATGCGGATGAGTAAAGTCAATGCCGATGAACAAATACGCATGAGTAAAAGAAATGCGGATGAACAAAAAGGGAAATGCGGATGAACACTTAGAATATTTTCTGACTTTTTGGGGAAAAATTGAAAGTTAGGCTTTGACTTGGGATGTTCCCTGGGGCTATGTAAGTTGACTCTTTAGGGTCATAGATGTTAGGATGGGTATGTTATGATGCATGATGTTATGCATGATGTGTATGATTTATGTTATGTATGTATGATGCCGTGTATGGTGATGTTGTATGTGTATGTTAATGTTCGTGTTATGTATGTTTATCTTCCTATGGCTTTACATTGTATGTTAATGAAATGAAAAGTATTATGTAATGTAAAGTGGAAGATAATGAAACGAGGAACATAATGTTAAGTGCATGCATTAATGTGAGAGAAAGTAAAGTAAGTCTTGCAAGCCTTGTATATAGAAACATGCCCAATGAAGGGTTTAAGTTTAACGGTGTGTGGGTTAGCTACCCAGAAGGATGCACACCAGGGCCCGTCTTTATGACCGACCATTTGTATAGTGGTTACCCACCTCGGTGCTAGTGTCAAGCTATGTGCAGTGTGGAAGTCAGTTATGATCTTCGGCCCAGTACTCGAGTTATGCATAATGTTGGGGGTGTAGTATACGGTGGTTATAGTGATTACTCACCTCGGTGCTAGTGCCAGGCTATATGCAGTGTGGAAGTCGTTTATGATCTTCGGCCTAATACTCGAGTTATGCATAATGTTGGGGTTGTAGTATACGGTGGTTTATATTGATTACTCACATCGGTGCTGGTGCTAGGCTATGTGTAGTGTGGAAGTCATTTATGATCTTCAGCCCAGTACCCTAGTTATGCGTAATGTTGGGGGTGTAGCATATGGTGAGATCTTTGTCACTTACCTTGGTGCTGGTGCCAGGCTATGTGCAGTGTGGAAATCAATTATGAACTTCGGCCATGTACCCCATTTGTTTGTGGCATAGTTGATGACACTGATCCAGATAGTGATTAAGAATGTGATTAAGAAGGAAAGAGTTAAAGAAAGTGTATGATGAATAGTAAAAGAAGATAATAATGATATTATCTATGTGTACGTACGATGTGTGATCACTTGTGATAGTAATAAAAATTCTTTAACGAATGAAAGGTAATGTAATGTTTTTATAAAACTAGAACTCACTCAGCAACACTGACTTTTTATGCATTTTCCAGTTGGCAGGTAAGGTTGCTGATGATGGCACGGGGTAGCTACTCCACTCTTTTGGATGGCATCCAGATTTATAATTTTTTTGTGTTGAAATGTAACATTATTTTGTAAATTGATAACAGTGTAGGATTTTCCAAAAGCTTTTGTAATGCAATGAAATGGGTGTTTAAATGCTTCCGTTCCAATGTTTTTATCAAGCTAACGAAAGTATATGTTTATGAGCAATGATTGGCCAGCTGTAAGCGTCTCGGGAACGGGGCCTTACAAGTTGGTATGAGAGCTAAAGTTTAAGTGAAAAGGGTAAATTTTCAAATAAACCTAAACTGAAACTGAAAATAGGAGAGAAAGGGAAGAGATGCCAGTCTGAGTAGCTACATGCCATCAGGTATGTTCTTAATGATAACTGGTATTACGTAAGCATGTTATGGTTTTATGTGTTATATGTAGATTTAGATACTAATGTAGTCAGAATAGGTAATGCTTGGGGTATGAAGAGTAAAGTAAGTGGCTAATCAAAACTGGCCACTGTATTAGGGACTTAGTATACTTGACATAAACTGAGCTGTTACCTTGAATGACTGTGTTGTGTTTGAATATTTTAGTGTGTGTGTTAGGAGATGGCCAGTGGTAGATCATGTAAAGCTTCACGTGGTGGAATTCGTGGTGCGGAACCACGAGTTACGAGAGGAAGGCTAGAGCCGAAAAGGCGGTTTATGGAGAACCACCCTCATCCGGAGGGTGGTGATGAGAGTGCTAATTTAAGGGCCTCGATGAAGGAGGCTGTTATTGAAGAGGCACATCAGGTCACGCAGTCAATCTTACCGTCTATGGTGACCGAAGTTATCAAGGCTGTGAGGGAAGGAGAAAGGAAGGAAAGGAGTAGACCTATGGGTGAAAAGAGACAGCCCGAGACTGAGACGGTTCTATCTAATGACGAAGAAGACGAGGAAGAAGAAGTGCCTACGCCGGAGGTGGCATGAGGCTACAAGTATGGGGCATTTCGAAGATGTCAGCCCCCAACCATGGTAATGGCACTACTGATGCTGCTCACCGGTGGGTGAGAGAGATGGAAGCTGTTTTGAACATCAATGTGTGCCGAGAGGACCAAAAGGTGAAGTTTGCTGCCCACTCGTTTGTGGACTCGGCTCTGTTTTGGTGGGACAATATTGTCCAAGCTGAGGGTAGCTGGGCTATCGGAAGAATGAGATGGCCGGAGTTAAAGAGGCTGGGGGCTGAGGAGTTCTGTCCTCCTCCATGAGATGGACAAAACGGAGAGGGAGTTCCTGCACTGGAGGTGGAATGATGACAAATCAGCAATACACCACCAAGTTCAATTAAATGGCATGGCCGGTGCCTAATCAGGTGACACCTTTATCATGAAAGATCAAGAGGTATATTCAAGGCTTGCCAGCGGACATCTGCAGGCACATGATCGCTACCCGACCGAGCTCGTTTAGGTCGGTGGTTGACTTGGCGGGGAGATTATACAATGAAAGAACTGTGGTGGTGACAGAAGCTAGCAAGGAAGGAGGGAGCGACCTGAATTTGAATGGGAAGTGATTTGGACATGTTGGGCCGCTCCAAGTAACAAAGGTGCACGTGTGGATGATTGGCGTGTGGTCACATCCAGTGCAGGGTCGAGAAGGTGGTCAAGTGTTGACACAAACACCCCGGGAATGTAGATTGGGGACCAATGTTTGTTTCTGTTGTGGAAGAACCGTACATGTGGCGAAGAACTGCGGTGTGAGGAGATGTTATTCTTGTGGGGAGGAAGGCCACATGAGCAGGGATTCCAAGAAGCCGAGGGCTGAAGGTTCGGGAGTGAAGAAGGCTGGAGTAGAAAGGGAAAGGCAAGTGCCAGAGCATTCACGATGACACAGGGGGAGGCTAGGACGGACCCCGATGTTATGTCAGGTACATTTCTAGTAAGCCAAACTTTAGCCACTGTGTTATTTGATTATGGTGCTAGTAAAAGTTTTATTTTTGCTGCTTTCTGTGCTAAACTGCTTGTTAGTAGTAGGAGTGTAAATGCGCCCTTTGATGTAGAAACTGCCATAGGAGGGTCTACCGGATTTCTGAGATGATATAGGGTTATGACATAGAACTAGAATGTCATAAGTTTCCTATTAGACCATTTGTGATGACCTTAACCGGGTTTGATGTAGTCCTAGGAATGGATTAGTTGGTGGACTACGAGGCGAATATCGGGTGTCACAAGAAGATGATTCGGTTGACAGCGCCTGACGGGAATACGGTGACGTTTTACAATGATGGAGTCACTACAATTCCAAAGGTGATTTTGATGGTGGTGGCGGGAAGTGCATGAGGCATGGGTGTAGTGCCTACTTGGCCTACGTGAAGGATGTGGATATGCCAACACCATAACTCTCTAAAGTACTGGTTATGTTGACTTCCCAGAGTGTTCCCAGAAGACTTACCGATAGTGACACCAAACCACGAGATTGAGTTCCAGTTTGACTTGATACCGATTGCCCAACCTGTCCTAAGGCACCGTAGCAGTTGGCTCCGACTAAGATGAAGGAACTGATGGAGCAATTGTAGGAGTTGCATGATAAGGGGATCGTTAGACCGAGTATCTCTCCTTGGGGTGCTCCAGTCTTATTTGCGTAGCAGAAGGACGGTAGTACGAGGATATGTATCGACTGCTATGAGCTGAATAAGTTGACAGTGAAGACCGGTACCCCTTACCGAGGTTGATGACCTATTTGATTAGTTTCAAGGTGCCATATGGTTCTTGAGGATAGATCTTCGATCTGGCTACCATCAGATGAAGGTTAAGGAGCAAGATTTCCTAAAATAGCTTTTGGCACGCGTTAGGGACACTACGAGATACTTGTAATGTTTTTTAGTTTGACCAACGCGCCAGTTGCTTTCATGGACGAGATGAATCGAGTGTGTCGACTAATGTTGGATAAATTAGTGATTTTCTTTATCAATGATATCTTGATCTATTCAACGAGTGGGGATGAGCATGCCGGACACATTCGAGAGGTGTTGGAGATATTGAGAAAGAGAGGTTGTATGATAAATTCTCCAAGTGCACATTCTGGTTACGCAAGGTTCAGTTTTTGGGTCATGTAATGAATCCCGGTGGGATTATGGTGACCTGGCAAAGGTGGAGGCGAAGATTTGGTGGTTTATTCCGATGCTTCCTACGCGGGATGGGATGTGTGTTGATGCAGAGAGGAAGGGTTAAAGCCTATGCATCCTGACAATTGAAAGTTCATGAGGTCAATTATCCCACTCCCAACTTGGAGGTAGAAGTCGTGGTCTTTGCACTAAAGACATGAAGGCACTATCGATACGAGATGAAGTGCACCATATTCAGCCGAGATACATAGGGCCTTTCTGAATCATTGCTAGAGCAGGAGAGGTGACCTATTGATTAGAGCTACCAGAAGTGTTAAATGGAATTCATTCCACATTCCATGTATCTCATTTGAGGAAGGTTTAGCAGAAGAGGATATGGTTGCACCACTAAAGGATATCGAGGTGATGAACGACTCAATTACATGGAGCAACAGTGGCGATCATTGATCGAAAAGAGAAGGGGCTGAGGAATAAAGTGGTTCCTCTTGTGCATGTATATTGGAAACACAGAAAAGGATCTGAGTCTACGTGGGAGACTGAAGAAGAGATGTGACACACTACCCATAATTGTTTGAGGAATAACAGGATTCGAGACGAAACCTATATAAGGGGGTGGACTTGTAACACCCGTTACTTTTTTAAAGTCAAAGAAGGAAGAATAAAGTGAAGAAAAGAAAGAAAAGACATTTTACCCAAATTAAGGGGTAAAAATGACATAAAGGACAAAAGGTTTGAAAAAGTGGGTGTAAAGTGGGCATCGCCGCCCACCCCCTTTTCACAACACCCAGATCTTAGTTTTTAGAGAGAGG
Organism: Flaveria trinervia; assembly: GCA_025506515.1. Lineage (NCBI taxonomy): Eukaryota > Viridiplantae > Streptophyta > Magnoliopsida > Asterales > Asteraceae > Flaveria > Flaveria trinervia. The sequence continues at coordinate 38,961,385 of CM046455.1, read as the reverse complement.
GAGAAAGAAAAGAGCAGAAAGCTCTTGGGTTGAAGAAGAACAAGCTGAAAATTTCAAATTCAAGGTAAGAATTCATGTGTTTAAGGTGTTCTTGACTGGTTTCATCCTTGGTTGTATGCTTATGTGTGTTGTGTGTGTTCAGTTGTGTATTTTAATGGGTTTCTAGGCTGTTGAACTCAACTACAGGCGAATTGGAAGAAGCCATACTCAAGAGCTGCAAAGGTGAGTTCTAGGACCCCGTCTTTTACTGGTTTTTAACTAATTTTGGGGCTGGATAGGCATGAATGTATGTTTTTATAAAACTGAGTTTCATACCCGTATGTTTGAATGTGTCTATGTTGCTGCTATGATGTGATGTTGGACTATGTTCATGCTTGATGATGTTGTGGTTGTTTTTCTAAGGCTTAGAATGTAAGATTTAAGCTTAGAACACGAAAGACGAGATTTGGGGACTGAATCTGGTGAATAGTGTGCCCTAGGCTGCTCATGCACCCAAACAGTAGTTCATACGCCTAAGGTTAGAAAAAAACTACTTAAGTGTTGACAAATGTGGATGGAAAGTCAATGCGGATGAATGTCAATGCGGATGCAAGTCAATGCGATGGAAAGTCAATGCGGATGAGAAGGTTCATGCGATGAACAACAAATGCGGATGAACAGTTAATGCAGATGAAAAAGTCTAAGTGTGAACAAATGCGGATGAGTAAGTCATGCAACTGAGGAAATGCGGATGAGTAATTCATGCGACTAAGGAAATGTGGATGAGTAAGTCATGTGAATGAGGAAATGCGGATGAGTAGTTCATGCGACTGAAGGAAATGCAGATGACAAAGTATGCGGATGAACAATGCGGATGAGTTAAGGTCAATGCGAATGAACAAATGTGGATAAGTTCATGCGACTGAACAATGCGATGAGTAAAGTAACACGGATGAGTAAAGTCAATGCGGATGAACAAATGCGGATGAGCATTGACAAATGCAAATGAGTAAAATAAATGCGGATGAACACTTAGAATATTTTCTGACTTTTTGCGGAAAAAAGTGAAATTTAGGCTTTGACTTGGGTGAAGGGATTTTAACAAGTTTATCAAAGTTGTTTAACCCTTTAAACATAAAACGCAGCGGATAATCATTTTAACATCTTGTTAGAAGTTGATATAAAACATTTTATGTTGATAAAACCCTTTTACATGGATCTATTTGCATGAACAAGTAACTAACAAAACAAGCAACGAAAGATAATGAAACTACATTTCAAAGCTTTCTTTGAGATGAGAAGGATGATGTTCTTGAAGGCAAGACTCCAAATAGAAATCCTCAAGAAGTAATACCCCAAGCTCCTCCAAACACCCACTTGCTAGGTTGTGTTGCACCACTTAAAAGAACCTCTCTTCCAAGTCGATTTCCAGCCAAGAATCCCTGCTTGAAGGCTGAAAATGAGCTTGTTTGCAGCCCTAAAAACCGAGTTCTAGAGAGAGAGATGAGAGGATTTCTATTGCTTTGTGTGTTGAGAGAAGTGTGTTTTCTTGGAAGAGTGTAATGCCTTGGTTGCTTGGAACAACAACAAAAGGGAGAGTTCCAAAGCCCCTTAGGGGCGCCGAATTACTCCCAAAAGGGGAGTTTCCCTCTCATTTTTATTTTATAAAAGTACACTTTCAACCTTATGTTTTTATAAAATTAAACCCCTTTTTAATTTTATAACAATAACATACATTATTTGTCATTGTTTAACTAATTTAAATAATGAAACAAATATTTCTCATGAACAAATTATTTATATAATCATGTTCATCTACAAAAGCAATGTTTTTAGAAAACCCAGTTTCTAATTGGTGCTAATATTTATTCGTATGATCACATCGACGGACAAATATTTATTGGTGTTTGTTTGGCTTGTTATGGGTATGACCCGACTTGGATCATATCACACTAGCCACATAAATTTATATGTGTCTTGGGCAGATCACTTCTTTCAATCTCCCACTTGCACAAGATTCATAGTAGATTGATGCAAGCAGCAAATAACACCTAGCAACGGTTTGCTACCCCTAGTGTATATGATTAAGTGCCATTCAATAACATCATCCTCTTCAAGTGCCTTACTTGAAATGTTTTAGGTGAATCAATCATCTATCCTTTTGTTTCAGATGTCATGTTGAATCCAGAGACACAGGATTGTCATTCTCCGATGATTCAACTTTAACAGGCCTTAGACATCTAACTCTCAACGAATAAGAGGAACAAATTCCATCTGACTACATATGTCTCTCACAATCACCTTATATCATACCTGAACCTAGCCTTATTACTGCCAATCTTTCATAACAGTAAAGAACTAAGTCAAAGTACAATACTTGGTGAATATCAAGACCCAATATGTATCTCAGGTCTGAGGATGCAATGATATTCGCCTTTACTCAATATCTCTTATGACTAATCAAAAAGATTCCATGCAGAAATAATTGAGAGCGGGTCAGTCCTATATCTATATCCCATAGATATCAATGAACTTTGGTAGCAACCTCTTGCTCTATATTCATACCTTATGAATATCAACCAATCCAAGTTCATTATAGTCTTACATTCATAGTTGTTCCCACAAGTATGATCGACTATGGACGTTAGAATAACTTACTTATTCACGAATTTAAAACATGCTAAAATAGAAGACAAATGAAAGTTATAACACATAATTAAGTTAAATAACATAAGTTCCAATAATAATAAAAAAATAAAATCAAATCCAGTCATTAGAATATCGAAGTCCCATGGCACAAACATGACCTTCATGCTTTGCCTTTTCAAGGAGCTTTGTGAGTGGATCCGCAATGTTTTTATCAGTGTGAACCTTGTGAATACATATCTTTCCCTTTTCAACTTCATCCCTTATGTAGTTGAATCTCCGCTCAATGTGCCTTGTTTTCTGATGTGCACGGGGTTCCTTGATTTGTGCAATCGCACCCTCGTTATCACAAAGAATCTCCAGAGGATCCTGAATGGAAGGGACTACCCCTAGATCGGCTATGAATTTCTTCAACCATGCAGCTTCCTGTGCTGCCAATGAAGCGGCGATGTATTCTGACTCTGTAGAGGACAACACTACGACATCTTGCTTTGAGCTTTTCCAAGAAACAGCTCCCCCATTCAGGATAAACATGTACCCCGATTGAGATCGTGAATCATCTCGATCGGTTTGGAAACTCGCATCCGTGTAACCCTTTACAACGAGTTCCTCTTCACCAGTCCCGTAGATCAAGAACATGTCCTTAGTCCTCCTTAGGTATTTTAGAATGTTCTTGACAGCCATCCAATGACTATCACCAGGATTTTGCTGGTATCTACTTGTCATGCTAAAGCACATGACACGTCCGGTCTAGTGCATATCATTGCATACATGATGGATCCCATAGCAGATGCATATGGGATTGCCTTCATTCTATTCTGCTTCTCCTTTGAGCTTGGACATTGAGTCGTACTCAATATTGTCCCTCTCTGAATAGGTACAATACCTTTCTTAGAGTTTTCCATCTTGAACCTTTTCAAGATTTGTCAATGTATGCACTTTGATTTAAACCAATCAGCCACCTTGATCTATCCCTATAGATCTTTATTCCCAAAATATAGGCGGCTTCACCAAGATCCTTAATGGAAAAACAGCTTCCAAGCCAGGCTTCTACACCTTCATTGTTGGAACGTCATTCCCCAAGAGTAAATGGCAGCTTCCAAGCCAGCTTCACCAAGATTCTTTAACTTGCATACTTTATTAGGGTGTTTTGGATCGACAAAACCTTCAAGCTGAACGATATAGACATCTTCCTCAAGATATCCATTCAGGAAAGCGGTTTTGACATCCATTTGCCAAATCTCATAATCATAATGAGCAGCTATGGCAAACATATCTTTATGGACTTTAGCATCGCAACAGGTGAGAAAGTTTCATCATAATCAACCCCTTGAGTTTGAGTGAAACCCTTTGCTACAAGTCTAGCCTTATAAGTATCCAAGTTTCCATGCATATCGGTTTCTTCTTGAAAACCCACTTGCTACCAACTACTTTGGAGTTAAGAGGTGGTACAACCAAGTCCCATACTTGATTGTCATGCATGGATTGCATCTCAACGCTCATGGCCTCGAGCCATTTGTCATAATCCGAATGGACATTGAATCATGGTATGTTGTTGGTTCATCTAATCTACCACATAGCATCCATCCATGAAAAATCCGTATCTTTCAGGTGGATTACTAGTTCTACCACTTCTGCGAACGTTTTGTGTGTATTGATCAACCACTTGATCATCTTCAACATCCTCATGTTGAGTGCTAGTTTCAACCAAACGTGCACCGGTTGTGGTTCTTGATCCTCCTCAAGATCCACTATTCAACTGCTAGTTCCTTCCATAAGGAACTTTGCTTCTAAGAACTCATCCTTTCTGGCAACAAACACCTTTTGTTCCAGTGGATCATAGAAATAATATCCCATAGAATCTCTAGGGTATCCTACAAAAATACACTTGGTGGATCGGACTTTCAATTTGTTTGGGGTGGAAGTCTTTACATAAGCCTCACAACCCCAAATCCTTAAGTATGATAGGGATGGAACTCTTCCATGCCATATCTCAAAAGTGTCCTTTCCACCTTTTTGGTTGGGGCCATATTTAAAATATAGGCCGCGGAGAGCAAAGCGAAACCCCAAAATGATAGAGGTAATGTGCTTCTAGCCATCATAGATCGGACCATATCCAATAAGGTTCATTCCTCCTTTCAGACACACCATTATGTTGTGGTGTTCTAGGTGGAGTGAGTTGTGAGACAATCCCACACTCTTAAGATGATCTTGAAAAGCATCACTTAGGTATTCACCTCCTCTATCGGTGTGGAGAACTGTAATCGACTTGTTGAGTTGGTTTTGTACTTCATCTTTTGAAGATTTTGAACGTTTCAAAAGCTTCATCTTTGTGCCTTAATAAGTACACATACCCATAGCGACTATAATCGTCGGTAAAGGTAATGAAGTATCTTTCACCATTCCTAGTCATTGTCTTAAAGGACCACATACATCCGAATGTATGATACCTAATAAGTCTTTTGCCCTTTCGTTAGTTCCACTAAAGGGTGCCTTAGTCATTTTTCCTTGTAAACAAGATTGACATACATCAAATGAATCACATTCATTTGTTTTTAAAAGACCATTCTTTTGAAGTGTTTGTATACATTTCTTGTTTATATGACCAAGACGACAATGCCAAAGATAGGTATCACTCAAATCCAACTTGAATTTCTTGGTGTAGTTTGGTACAATGAACTATTTAAAGTATTTTCATGAACCAATTCATAATACCATTAATGGGAATAGCTTTAAAATAGAACATATCATTTAAAAACATGAATATCATTTTCAACAAAAGATAATACATAACCATAATGACTTAATTGGGAAACAGAAATAATATTCCAAGTCAAACTAGGAGCATACAAAACATTCTTCTAGTTACTTCCAAACCACTTGGAAGTTTTAGGATGTACTCCCCACGAGCTTTAACATTGACTTTGGTTCCATTGCCCATGAAAAGGCTAACATCCCCTTGATTGAAGTCCCTACTTCTTTTGAACTCCTGCAACAAATTGAAAATACGAGTTCCACATCCGGTATCTAATACCCATGTGTTAGAAGATGTAATATTGAGATCAATATGTATCATGTAAATTGTACCTGAGGTTTGCCCCGCATCCCTCTTTTCTCTCAACTCTTTGAGATAGACTGGACAATTTCTCATCCAATGCCCTATCTCACCACACTTGAAGCATGGGTCGTTTGCATCAACCTTCTGCTTCTTCTCCTTGGGCTTCAGAGGTACTGCCCTAACGACCATCTTCCCTTTCCCCCAACGTGCCCCTTCCCTTTGAACAATTGCCTTAGGAGGGGGTTGAGACCGTTTCTTCCTCCCACCTTCATTGATGGTGAGAACGGGTAAAACCCTTTTACCCATTCCCGCCGCCCGGCCGTTTTGAGCATTGAATGAAGTTCATTTATTCTGTTGTCCCATCCGTTCACGTTGTTTTCATGACGAATGCCTCAAACCTTTTAGTTAGCCATTAAGGATCAAATCCGTGGCCAACTCCTTTGAGACAGGACAATTTAGCCTTTGAAGGCGGTTGATGTGGCTTTTCATCTTGAGATCATAAGATGAAACCGATTGGGATTCCTCCATCCGACAGGCATGAAGCGCTCGAACCGTTTCGAAGCGCTCCACCCTAGCTTGTTGCTGGAATGTTTCCCGCAACTGGGTGATCATGTCATAAGCTCCATGGAGCTCATATTCCTTTTGGAGGTCGGGTGTCATACTTGCTAACATTAGGCAAGAGACTTGGATGGAGTCTTCCATATATTTAACCCAATCGTTATAGGCCCCTTCATCCTCCTCGTTAGGTTCATCGGGGATGGGATCATCAAGGATGTAGACCCGCTTTTCTTGCTTGAGAACGATTCTCAAGTTGCGGTACCAATCCATGAAGTTATTAGGTGTTAGACGATCCCTTTGAAGGATCACCCTAAGAGATTGGTTGTTTTGGGTTGGTACATCGTTATTAGCATTGTTGTTGTCGGCCATCTACAAGATTTTACAAAGTTCCATTTTAGTATTCATTGAAATAATAATATTTCATTTATTAATGCCCTTTTATGTCTCATAGACGATTAGTAAATAAAATTTTAGAATCCAACGTTATTTTTAAATATTGGTTAGGTGACCTTTATCCCATTATTTAAATTAACAAGGTAGTCATGAATGACAATTGCAACCTATGCAACTTCTAATAGTATGGGATCGTTTGCACATCTTATGTTTGAAACCGCATGTTTATCCCATCAACACCTTTGTAAAGCATATTTTAGGTGATCCATTCAATATATTTCACAAATCAAGTCGTCCTACTTACACACACGCGTGAGTTTACTACATAAGTGGTTAGGTGACCTATATCCCACAAACATGGTATTCTCACCTCAAGTTACAAGTTCCCTCAAAATGGTTAGGTGACCTTTATCCCACTAAGAGTTTGCAAGTAACCTAAGTGTTGTGTAAAAGGATGGTGTTAAACTTGTTTCAAAAGGGATTTAGTTTAGTTGGAAAGCTCTATGTACCATATGATTGTATGCATTCAACCATATGGTACCCAATTTGTTCTTTTAAATAAAACCCATTTTATTTTGCAAATCATTAACCCTTTTATAAAACCATTCTATTTGTGCTTAATGATTAGAGAACCAATTCTTGTTATAGCATGTTTTATAGATGGTTTGTTAATCATATTCAAATATTCAAAACAAATATCAACATAAGCAATCAACCAAGCATAAACAATCTATTCACATATGCATAACAAAGCATACTAAATGAGCACACTTGTTAGCCAAAACAAGTGTGTCAAAAGGTCTTGTCCTAAGGTTAAGAACATGACACAAGGATGGCAAAATGACTCCCACTTGAAACCACATCTTCAAGCATCCTCTTTGTCCATCTTTTCTTCAAATCTTGATCTTGAGCATCCTTACAAAATATGTATCCTAATACATTTTTCTAATAAAGGAAAAACTCCTAATCTATTTATTACAAACCAAATGAATAAATAAATTACAAAACAAGACTTACAACATATAATAAGATTATAACATAACCAAATATCCATCAATCCACAAGGTCAAGGCTTTGTTATGCATAACCAAACAACATATCTGAAAAGGAAATCATCAAACTCAAGCATGGCTTCATTTAATTAAAAAATCCAACAAAACTTTTTTTTAAACACACTGCTGTCGCACAGCAGCAACATGAAAAAAATGGATTTTTCAATTTTTAACAAAATTATAACCACAAGATTCAAGCAATCTCATGCATATAAGATTAACCAACTTGAATCAAGAGAAACCAAGCTAAATCTTGAGTTCTAGGGTTTCTAATAACCAAGAAAAGACACAAAACGATCTAAAGAAGTTAGTGTGCATGCAACCGGCTCTAGATGCCATTGAAGGGACTTTAACAAGTTTATCAAAGTTGTTTAACCCTTTAAACATAAAACGCAGCGGATAATCATTTTAACATCTTGTTAGAAGTTTATATAAAACATTTTATGTTGATAAAACCCTTTTAGATGGATCTATTTGCATGAACAAGTAACTAACAAAACAAGCAATGAAAGATAATGAAAACTACATTTCAAAGCTTTCTTTGAGATGAGAAGGATGATGTTCTTGAAGGCAAGACTCCAAATAGCAATCATCAAGAAGTAATACCCCAAGCTCCTCTAAACACCCACTTGCTAGGTTGTGTTGCACCACTTAAAAGAACCTCTCTTCCAACTCGATTTCCAGCCAAGAATCCCTGCTTGAAGGCTGAAAATGAGCTTGTTTGCAGCCCTAAAAACCAATTTCTAGAGAGAGAGATGCGAGGATTTCTATTGCTTTGTGTGTGTGGGAGAAAAGTGTGTTTTCTTTGGAGAGTGTAATGCCTTGGTTGCTTGGAACAACAACAAAAGGAGAGTCCCAAAGCCCCTTAGGGGCGGCCGAATTACTCCCAAAAGGGGAGTTTCCTCTCATTTTTATTTTATAAAAGTACACTTTCAACCTTATGTTTTTATAAAATAAACCCCTTTTTAATTTTATAACAATAACACACTATTATTTGTCATTGTTTAACTAATTTAAATAATAAAGAAAATATTTCTCATGAACAAATTATCTATATAATCATGTTCATTTACAAAAGCAATGTTTTTAGAAAACCCGGTTTCTAAATTGGTGCTAATATATATTCGTATGATCACATCGATGGACAAATATTTATTGGTGTTTGTTTGGCTTGTTATTGGGTATGACCCGACATGGATCATATCACACTAGCCATATCAATTTAATATGTGTCTTGGGCACATCACTTCTTTCATTGGAATGTTCCCGGGGGCTATGTAGGTTGACTTTTTAGGGACATAGATATTATGATGGGTCTGTTATGATGTATGTTTGATGCTTTGCCATGATGTGCATGATGTTATGCATGATGTGTATGATGTATGTTATGTATGTATGATGCCCTATATGGTGATGTTGTATGTGTATGTTTATGTAATGATCTTAGAGGTCTCTAGACGGCTAGGGTACGTCTGGAGTCGAAGTGTGTATAATGATTACATTTTTCCATTAATTATGTCGTATTTATAGGTTAGGGTTACTCATTTGTGCAACTGAACCATTTGCATGGTTCAATCGTGCGATTGAGCTATACGGTTGATCCGTTCGTACGACTGAGTGTTCAGTTGTGCGACTGAGTCAGTCGCATGAAGTTGTTCAGGCGTATGGACTATTTAGGCGCATTGACACTCAGTCGCATGGCCATTCCAACGCATGACCACTGTTGGGGCGCATGGTCCAGTCTAATGCATGAGAACTTCACTTAACCAAGTTTGAATGTATTCATTATTATAACATTATGCATATCAATTCAAACAATCACTGTTACGACCTGGTATTTGAACGAAATACCGAATGATTAACGTGTAAACCAAATCAAATAGTGCGGAATCCTATTTGATTGGCGATCAATTAGTGAGATGCACGTGGAATCATTAAAGTATTGAATCAAACGTTAAGAATCGATTAGGAATCAATCTACAACATTCTATGAACTTGGAGTATCACTTGGAGGCTCCTGGACGGCTAGGGTACGTGTGGAGTCGAAATAGAATGAAAGCTCTCGTTTTCCCACGAATTGGCTTGTATTTATAGGTTAGTACTGTTCATTCGTGCGACTGAACCATTAGTATGGTGCAGTCGTGCGATTGAACCATGCGGTTGATTCATCCGCATGACTGAGTGTTTTAGTCGTGCGATTGAGCCAATCTTATGTTACAATCATACGACTGATCCAATCTCCTGGTTCAGTCGTGCGACTGCGTCATTCGTATGAAGTTATTCATGCGTATGGTCCATTCGCATGGGCCATTCGTATGAGAACTTCATTTTGTTAAGTGTGATTGTATTTATTAATATAACATTATGTGTAACATTTAAACAACCACAAACCTAATTAACCATTTAACATCGACTCATTAATGAAATATTAAACATTATAAATAACAAACAATCAATATTATTTCATTAATCATTCCAAACATTATATCAGAATCAGACAAACAAGATCTATTACATTCATATCATGATCTAGGGACATACATGTATCAACAACCTCCCCCTTGGACCTAGATCTCTCTAATGTCTTGTTTTATTCATTACCTCCTCATACTTCTTGTACTTATCCTCTTTTGGGAATCCTGCATGAATCTCAAATGCAAAACAGAGTCTTATGACATTCTGGAACTGGAGGGCTTGTACTATATCCTGCGTATCATAGAACTGTGGCCACTTGTATAGAGTGTAAACATCACTAGCTGACAAGTTGGTAAGCCACATTGGGTCAAATACCCTAATAGTATCCATTTGGCCCTCTTTGTTTAGGACTATGACCGCTTCTCCTGTCCTCCAATCATAGTACCACCACTTAAAGTGTGGAGTGAAGTCCTGTGGCATTTCCCTGACTGGGATTCTTGACATCGTGTGCGGAGGACTCCACTTCAACACTATCTTTGGCTTTCCGTAATGGCATTAACTTCAGACCTTCTGATGTACCTTGTAGGCTGTTGGGGTCTGAAGTTAACCCACCTGGTGTGGTACTCCTTCCTTAGGGCGGCCTCAAACCACCTGACATCTTTCTTGGGTTAGCATACAACAGCTTCAGTTTGGCCAGCTGGTTGAGCTCAAAACCTGTTAGAGTCTTTAGATCATGTGGAAATCTAAAGTACTCTATGCTCTTCTCTCTCTTAACTGCATAGACGTTAAGGTCCTCAAAATATGCCCATGCTATAATCCTGCCTGAGACCTTATGATGTTTCTTGACTCTATAGAGTTTGGTGTAGGTGTCCTGGTTAGGTGCAGCGCGTTGGGCTCTAACTTTTTCAAAAGAGGCAGCCCACTCAGCCTTTCGGATATCAACACCATCATTTGAGGCTTGGCCATTCCTCTGTCTTCTCTGACTCCTGCTCCATTTTGTCTAACACCTCAAACGTATCACTGATAAGGGATTCACCCAGATTGGGGACCACATTTCCCTCATTGTCAGCATACTAAGGGTAGTGCTCTGTAGTGACATCTTCTATCTCTATTTCATCAACGTCGTTGAGCTCTTCGTCACTTGTCGAGTCGCACGTTAAGATCTCAGCTAGTTCCTCTTTTGATAGATCGTGAATTATTTCCCCTTCTTCTGGGGTATAACTCACCGAACTTCTGACGATCCCTTGCAGATCAAGTATCATAGTTAGCTGAGTCTTGATCTGCTGAAGGGGAGCAATATCAAACTCATCCCTCTGATAGTTTGGATATGTTTGATTAAACATTTAACACATCAACCAGTAGTTAATAATCAAAACAAAAATGCATGAATATTTAATATAAACATCGAATATATAAGTTTAAATACATGATTCAAATACAAAAGTAATCAAATATATAGACATCTAATCATTATTTTTCTCTTGGATCACTGGATCATCGCTTGGTGGAGCAGAGGAGGAAGCTTGTTGGTCTTGTTTCTTCTTGGATCTCCTATCCTGGCCTTGAGTAGAGGTAGATGCAGCTGCATCCCCTCCTTCTTCATCATCATCCTCATTCCTCTCCTCTATCTTCTCGTCCTCAGTCCCCTCATCATCCTCAGTCTCATCATCATCATCTTCATCATCATCCTTATCATCATCATCACCATCATTACTATCTCCCTCTTTAATCTTCAGAGGCTCATCTTTAGATCCCTTAAGCTTGAGCATTATGGTTTTCTTAGCATTCTCCAACTCCTCAATCTTCTTAGCAGATGTGACTCTGTGCTCTTGGAGTTGGGCGATCTCGTGGCTCTGAGCAGCCATTTGCTGGGCCTGCTCCTCGATCAGCCGAGCCTACTCCGAGATCTGGTGTGACTGTGCAGCAGTGAGATCTGCAAGCTGACGAATCTGTGCAGTCTTCTCTTCATCAGCAGCTAACAGACGCATCACCATCCGGTTCAGTGCAGAAAGCTGTTCCTCTACCCCAATTGGAGGTAGAGGAGATCCATATATATGTGGGGATGGGATTAGGGTCTTGCTTGGTGGCTAGTGGTGGTGGTGGTGGCTGTGGTGAAGATGGGGTTGGGTCTATGAGATAGTGGAGGTGATGTTGAAGTCAAAGATCTGGTGGTGGTTGGCATATGTACAGTGGTGGGAGGTGTGGCGGTGGTTGGCATATGTACAGTGGTGGGAGGTGTTGTGGTGGTAGTGGTAGCTGTGGTGGTGACGAAGGTGAGTCTTCTCTTCTTCTTCTTCAGGCCGTGGGGCTGAGCCATCCGTTTCTTCCTCGATCCAGTCGAGGTGGATGCTCCCCCTAGAACACGGCTAGTTGACTCAGGGGCATAGCTGGGATCTGCAGTCGTCTCTCCCAAATCCCTAGGGCGTTCACCAACGGCCCGTTGTCCATACTCTGTGGGAACAACCTTGCTTCCCCCAGTCCTCGTCAAGGGCTCCTCATCCGACTCTTCTTCCTCCTCACCAGGTATGAAGTCCTGGTGGAAACCTGCAGACTCTGCTATGTCGCCTGTTGGGGCAGATACTGGGGGTATAACATCTGAAGCTGTGCCCCTCGGTGGAATAGGCATATCATCCCCAGCATCCCCATTGTCATCATCATCAGAATCATCGGTGGCAAGAGCATCTGCTCAATATCAGAATCACTGTTTTTGTGGCGCCACTTCCTCCTAGCTGGCACCACATAGTCCTCATGGGCCAGATGTTCAAACAATCTCCTGAGAGGAGGTTTTACCTGCTTCCCCCTGTATACCTTCATCCGGCCCAAGGTGGTATCATCGATCACCTCAAGCACTACATCATAATCCTTCTCCTTTGGTAGGGAGGTGAGCTTCTGGTCTATAATCATCTGCATGAATCGGGGGTACATGCAGAATCCCTCCTTCCCTTTCCCCTCAAAGTTCTCCACCAAGTAGGTGAAGATCATCCTGGAGAAGCTGAACGGATGGTTCAGCACCAACGCAACATAGGCGTTCTGGATCTGGTTAGACTTCAAAGCCTCCCTTCTTGGATGCTATGCACTTCAGCAATACGTGAGCAAGGTACTTGAACTGGTGACAGAGGTTGCTCTTGTTAAGCACTCCAGCATTGATGTCCCTAGAGTACTTGGCTCGAAAAAAACATCCTCTGACAGTAAGGGGGTGTAGTCTAGTAGGATAGTCAGCATCGTCCGCCAACTGTAACACGATCCTAAGATCCTCCTCTGTGATAGCTATAGCATCTCCAAAGATAGTACTTCTGATACAGAGAGGCTCAAAGGATCGATCAACTATCGCACCTTCCCAGAAGGCCTGCTGAATAGAACGATAAGGTGTACATGGAGCAGATATAGCATGTTCAATCCTCGATATGCTTAGGAAGGTGATAATGCCAGAGAAGTCTGAAGCAATTCTGGATGTCAGATCCAGATGAGCACAAATATTGTGCTTCGTACACATGGTCCATCGACTTGCCATCTGTTACACAAGGAAAGTAAACATTAGTACCCATTGGCTAAGAATGTCATGAACACTTGGACTTGAATTTTTTTTTCTGTCATGCGAATGAGGCTATGCGACTGAGATCAAGTCTTGCGAATGAGCAGTGCGACTGGGATTCAGTCGTGCGAATGACCCCATACATACTATTGAGTGTGCGACTGGACTCATGCGTATGTAACCTCATGCGGTTACACCAGTCGTGAGACTGAACTCATACACATGGTTCATCGTGCGGTTAAGCTATTCGCACCCTTCAGTCGTGCGACTGAAGTTCATCACCTGTCCATCGCACGTCATTCTGTCTGTTCAATTCAAATTCATTTTTCACCAATTTTGAGTTTTAGACTTCGGGTTCTGGTTCATTAGACTCGCAATCTATTCGTTTAACACCTAAACCTTTAATTTCATTTGTTTACGTCGTTTAGTTAGGTTATTTTGCCACATAAGTCACGGTTTTCTAACGAGTCTGATTGTCCAGATTTAGTGTCAAATGGGATGATTTGGTAATGTTTATGCACCGCAATTACCTGTAGAGTCAATGCAAATGGTCAGTATGTGAGAGTGGAGGGTTTATAGTGATCAAATGAAATTTTGGCAGAGTAACGTTAGTCGTGCGATTTAGGATAAATTTGAGAGTGGTGAGTCTCTGCGACCGACTCTCCCTCTATTTATACTAACCCTAAATTCATCGTACGACTGGGCTCATACGCACATTTCATTCGGGCGAATGGGCCTCAATCGTGTGTTGGTTCAGTCGCCCCCATTCAGTCGTCCGACTAGAGTTCAGTCATGCGACTTACTCATTCGTTCGCTCTAAAACATCCGACTGGTCATTCGTATGGGCCATTCGTTGAATGGTCCATACTCATGGTCCATTCGTATGAATGGCACCCATTCGTATGATAAGTCCATACTAATGGTCATTCGTGCGAATGGGTCATACTTATGAAATTTTCTGCATTTCTTACCATTTTATTTAAACCCTTTTCAAACTATAGAATCAACATTATACCATTTGATCATCTCAACATGATCCTTTTAACTTGAAAACTTTTGATCACCTCAGACGTGATCATTTAACATTTGAAAACACATGTGGTCATCTCAGACATGACCCTTTTTGGTGAATTAATCCCTTACTGAATTTCATGAATAGTCTGTTGGACCAAAAGAACCAATGAGCCAAGATCAGAAAACTCTAAGTCCCACATGGTATCACAACAACTGCTGAAAGCCTCATCAGTATTTGACAAGTGCTGAAGACTTCAACAGCTGAAGATCAAGTGCTGAAGACCTCAACAGCTGAAGAACTAAAGTGCTGAAGTACAACACTGAAGAACACAAGTGCTGAAGCTGAAAGACCAAAGTACTGAAGTACAACAGCTGAAGAGTTTACAAGTGCTGAAGATCAACACTAATGTACAAAGTCTGAAGACAAAGACTGAAGACATCAGCTGATGATATCTACTGAAGTCATCAGCTGATGAAACACCTGAAGGTCAAAGTCTGAAGATCAAGTACTGAAGCCTCAGTAGTTTGTCACAACTGCTGAAGAGTACTTCTTCAGTAGTTGTGATATCAGTAGTTTTATATTTTTATGTTTCAGTAGTTTTGTAAAACGACTGAAGAGCTTGTTCTTCAGTCGTTGTAGTTTCAGTAGTTTTATATTTTGTACTTAACACGCTGATATGTTCTCAGTAGTTGTGAACTTTCAGTAGTTTGTTAGATTAGTTATTTTGTATTAGATCTGCCAGTTGTCACTTTCCGTGATAACAGCATGATTGTTGCACTCTATATAAGGAGTGACAACTTATTGTAACGACGATGAATGAAGGGAATGAACGAATGATTTGATTAGAAATATTCTACATCTATAAACATTCCTTGAAATTAGAATATATATTCTCTCCCTATAACCGTATGCGCTCTTAATGCTTACAAGTATCGATTGCTTGCTACAATTTGTCTAATTCTAGTTTGTATTCCGCTGCTTTGTATCCTAATACATCAAACTTGTGATCGCTGATCCTGTCAAATGGTATCAGAGCCAGGTTAATCATTGATCGATCTAATAATTGATCATTGAAACTGCTATTCAAGATCTAAGTTTGATTGAATTAGCTTTGTTTTTGCAAGAAACGGTTATAAAGATTGAATTTTCTGTATTTCTACTCATTCATCCTGAGATCTTTTCTTGGTTCTCATTGAGTTTGTTGTGGTCTGTCTAAAACTTTTAAAAGCTTGAACTAAATTGTTTTTGAACTGAAAATGGACTACTCCTTCCAATGATCCTCACAATACTGGTTCCTCAACCAAGCCACCTATGCTGGTTAGGAATGAGTATAACATATGGCAAAGACGTATGCTCCATCACCTGTCTGTTAACAGCGCAGGGTGTTGGACATCAGTGGTACATGGTCCACACAAGCCTATGGTGAATAACCCGGAAACCAATCAAATGGTTCCGAAGAGGAGGGAGCAATACTCAGATGAGGATAAGAAGTTGCTTGTAATTGATGCAAAAGCCCATGGAATTCTGGCCATGGCACTGCCAAATGAAATCTTTCTGGGCTAATGCATCATGAAACTGCCCATGACCTCTGGAATGCCTTGAAAGAACAATTGGAGGAACAGATGAGGTCTTGGCAAATAATAGAGAAATTCTTGCCAACAATATGAGACATTCTCTCATAGAAAGGGTGAGACACTGACTCAACAATATGAGCGGTTCTCTTGTTTGATCTCTGAACTAAAAATGGTCAAACTTTTATACACCAATATTCAGATGAATAACAGATTTCTCAATCACTGCCTGAGAGAT
This sequence comes from Flaveria trinervia, assembly GCA_025506515.1. NCBI lineage: Eukaryota > Viridiplantae > Streptophyta > Magnoliopsida > Asterales > Asteraceae > Flaveria > Flaveria trinervia. The sequence goes on along the minus strand of CM046455.1, from coordinate 38,944,928 downwards.
GGGACACATATATACTATTGTCCTACGCTCCAGTGCAAGTTTGGACAAACTATCTCTCACCCAACTCCATGGGAACTGCTCACCTTGAGAGAGAGATATAGAACAGAAGAGAAAGCTGTCTTCATCTGGAAAGCTCACTGAAGACTTTGTACAAGGCAACACTGCCTTGGTGGGTCATGAGTCAGAATATGCTTCATCGAATGCCAGTATGATGAGCATATTAATTTCTCTTCAAGCACCTCTGATTCTACATTTGTGAGTGTTGATGGTCAGTTTACGGGGTGTAATAATGACAATCTATGCTTCATTATGAATGATCTCAAGGGGATTGCTGATGATGACTTAGAAGAGATGGATATTTTGAGCCAAATGTCCTTGATAAATATCAGATCTCAGAAGTTCTATAAAAGAACTGGAAGAAAATTCCCAGGACTCTCTGGCAAAACCAAAGTTGGTTTTGACAAGAGCAAGTTGAGGTGTCACAAATGCCAAAGGCTTGGACACTTTGCAAGAGAGTGTAGATCAACTGTCTCCACTCCACTGCACCCTTTGTGACTTTTCCTGGCAATAGTCAACAACACAGAGGGCAACATCCTGTCACCTCTAGTCATCATTTCTCAACACAATCTCCGGCATATTTTGTTTCTCAGGGTCAAATGCCATATCCGTACCCTTGTTTATACATGCCACAACCAAATCAAGTTCAAGTTCCTATGGCACCACAACCTCATGCAATACCAGAACCTCAGCCATCCCAATCTCATCAACAACCTCAATCTCAACAACACAGCTTCTTCACCCCAGGAGTTGTTGACTGAGCAGTTTACCAGATGACTTGTCTGGTCATGACCAACTGTTCTCAGGTGCTGGTCTCAACATGGTGGTTACAGTCCTTTTGGAATCTAGCCTTATGGCTTTGGAGTCTGCTGATACTTCATTTCCAAGCCTCTACTACCTCAGGTATCATAGGTATCCTCTGAGGCAAAAGCCAAATTATGTTCTGAACCATGCATAGCAGCATTTGCTTCCATTAGAGAAGCAAATGTAGCTCTAATTAATAAGAACATTGAGCTAGAACAAATAATTTTCAAAACCAAAGCTGAGTTTGAGTCTGTGCTCAAAGATAAAAATGATGAGATTTATAACTGAATTGCCAAATAATTGAAGATAAGGCTAGAGAAGAAGTACTTCTAGAGAAGTACAAAGATCTCAAAGAAACCCTTGCAGTTACCCAGGTCGAGTGTGATAGAAGGGTACAATCATGCAAAGGTTTGGAAATGTTCTTAGTAAGCAATCTGCTTCAAATGTGAAGTTTGGAATTGGTTACAATCACACTGCTCCACCTACAGATTTTACCCCAAGCAGAGCAGAGGTAGAATCTGATGAGTGAGTGATAACCAATCCATCACATCATGTGATCTACCTTCTGATACAGCACAATCAGAAGTAGCAGTCATCATCAAGCCCTCTTTGAACCTATCAGCTGATGTTGATGATTCAAATACTGACATTCACATGATAAATGAGTTGATCAACTCAGGAGTTAATCCTGAAGGTCCTGAAAGGACTAGAGAGCAGGATTTAACCTGAAGTTCAAACTTCAACTGCTGTCAGTACTGAAGAGAAGAAAACTGGCAGCAGAAAGAGTTTGAAGACTACTAAAGAGGTAGTCAAGAAAGCAACCAATGCTTCCAAAGCATTAAAGAACAAGTCTTCTGTTGCTTCACCCTCTTTATTGATGATCAACCTAAGATGAAGAAGAAACCATGTGAAGTATGTGGTTTGTTCAATCATCTTACAGATGATGTTGGTACAAAAGAGGTTCCAAACTCAAACAAAAAGAAGAAATTAATGAGAAAATGGTAAAATGAAAACTGAGTTGAGACCACATTTGTATCAGCAACATCAAATCCTGTAACCCTTAAGTCCTTAAAGAAATCCAAAAGGAAGGGGTTAAACAGTGACAGCTGAGAGTGCTCAGAAGAAGAAGGTGCAACATAGGACCTTATCAAACTCCACTGGCAATGTGTCTGATGAGCTGAAAGCCTTATCACAAAATCAGATACAGCTGGTTATGATGGTTCAACATCTGTTGGGTAGAGTTAACCAACTAGATGCTCCTATGTTGAAACCACAGAAAAGGAGGTCCAAGCCAAAGGACTCCTCTTCTACACCATCTCTTCCTCTCCTCTGTTGTTGTTTCAAATAAACCTGTTAGTTTACCATCTATTGATGACCAGGCCCAAAACCAAAAAGGTTTGGGTCTCTAAAACTAACTGATTGTTTATTATTGCAGGGTTCTTCAACATGCCAAAGTAGCATCTGGTATGTAGACAGTGGGGATCTATGCACATGACTAGGAACAGCTCTCTTCTTCATGAGCACTCTCAAGGAAAGAAGGGATTTGTCCTTTTGGCATGATGCTAGGGGTTACATCATCGGTAAGGGCTTTGTCTCCAATGGAGAAATCAATTTGATGATGTTAATCATGTGGAAAATCTCAAGTACAATCTCTTGAGTGTCAGTCAAATGTGTGATAAATAAAGGCCATGTTGCCCTTTTCACCAGTCAAAACTGTAGGATTCTGTCATCCAAATTTTGCACTTGATTGACAAGGTGTTTGATGATCACACTCTCCTGAAAGCCAACAGGATAGGAAGAGTGTATGCCTTAGATCTTTCTAAGAAGATAGATCCCAAAGGCAATCCTCTTGCCTATTTTCCAAAGCCTCTTCTCAAGAATCTAAACTGTGGCACAGGAGGCTGGTCATGTTAATCTCAAAAACATGAATCAGCTTAGCCACAATAGTTTAGTATCAGAGGCTTACCAATAAAGGAGTTCCACTGTGATGAACCTGCACTGCTTGTTTAAAAGGAAAACAGCACAAAGTCTCATTCCCTCCTATTGAAGTGCCCAAGTCCACTGCCTGCTTGCAATTACTGCATATGGATCTATTTGATCCTGTGAGAGTAATGAGCATGGCAAAGAAGAATACTGTCTGGTAATTGTGGATGATTACTCCAGATTTGTATGGACTTTCTTTCTACATTCAAAGGATGAGGCTGCTCAGAAGATTATTCACTTTGTGCTGTACATTGAAAGCAGTATTCCCTTCCAGTCAAGTGTATTAGGAGTGATAATGGAACTGAGTTCAGAAATCATACACTTGATGACTTCTATCTTTCAAAGGGAAATCAAAAGAATCAAAAGCAGTTCATTCCAAGGACTCCAGACAAAATGGAGTAGTGGAGAGAAAGAACAGGACCCTCATTGAAGCTGCAAGGTCCATGCTGGCTGACTTAGGTTTGCCACTGACCTTTGGGCTGAAGCTGCTGTCAACACAGCTTGTTATGTGCAAAATAGAGTTTTAGTAAATCAGAGGTTGATGAAGACTCCATATGAAGAACTCCATCATTTGGCTCTCTGATTTCATTTTTCAAAGCATTTGGGTGTCCCTGTTTTATTCTCAACACAAAGGATCAACTCTCATAAATTTGATCCTAAGGTGGATGCAGGGTACTTTGTTGGTTATTCATCTACTTGCAAGGCATACAGAGTCTTCAACTGCAGAACAAAGATGGTTGAAGAAACTCTACATGTTAAGTTTAATGAATCTCTCAAAGGACAAGATTCCACAAAGTCCTGTGGAGTTATTTTATTTGGACATACTGCATATATGTTCCTTATCAAACTCCTGCTGTTGCTCCTGTTCAACAGTTCACCACCTGGTGGTACTGCTGATGATGATGATGATTGCAGTACTCACCTCTTCAGGTTTAGTGATCAGCTGCCTGACTCAGCTAGACCTGATGTTCCCTGTAGCTCCAGTAGCCCCATCCACAACAAATGCTGATGAAATTTCTTCGAATTCAACTTCCTTTGAATTACCATCCACTGATTGGTTTCAAGGAAATGATTCACCATCACCATGCTGTTGCTGCTGACCCAGCTACAAACACTTGCACAGATCTCATTGTGTATCAAGATCTGAAGAATCACCCTATGTCTCAAATCATTGGTGATATCACTGCTGGAGTCTCAACAAGAAGTCAATTGTCAAATTTCTGCTTCTATGCTCTCTTCATCAGTCAGCAAGAGCCAAAGAATTATCACATTGCTTTAAAGGAAAAGACATGGATGGTTGATGCCATGCAGCTTGAGCTTCTTCAGTTCGAGAAACAGCAAGTGTGGGAACTGGTTCCTCTACCTCCAGGTAAGTGTGCAATAGGCACTAATGGGTGTTTAGGAACAAAACTGATGAAAATGGGCTTATTGTTAAGAACCAGGCCAGACTGGTTGTTCAGGGGTTTGCACAAGAAGAAGGTATTGATTATGATGAAACCTTTGCCCCTGTAGCCAGACTGGAAGCAATTCGATTGTTTTTAGCTTATGCTGCTTATCAAAACCTTAAAGTTTTTCAAATGGATGTCAAAAGTGCATTTTTGTATGGAAAAATTAAAGAAGAGGTTTATGTATGTCAACCTCCAGGCTTTGAGGACAATAAACATCCTAATTGGGTGTATAAATTGATAAAGCTCTTTATGGGTTAAAACAAGCTCCCAGAGCCTGGTATGAGACATTATCAAACTTTCTTCTGGAAAACAATTTCACTAGAGGCTCCATAGATAAGACTTTATTCATTAAGAAAGCTGGGCAGCATAATCTACTTGTTCAATTTATGTAGATGATATCATTTTTGCATCCTCTGATCCAAAGTTGTGTGATGCCTTTACAAAGTTGATGCAACAGAAGTTTGAAATGAGTGCCATGGGAGAATTACAGTTCTTTCTGGGGTTGCAAATCAAACAAAAGGCTGATGGAATTTTATTCATCAGTCCAATATACAAAAGATCTTTTGCAAAAGTTTGATTTACAAAACTGTAAGCCTTGTTCTACTCCCATGAGCAGCACCACACAACTGGACACAGATCAGAAAGGTAAAGTGGTTGATGAAACACTTTACAGATGTATGATTGGGTCCTTGATGTATTTAACAGCTTCTAGACCAGATATTATGTTTGCTACATGTGTTTGTGCTAGATTTCAGGCTGCACCTAAAGAGTCTCATCTGATTGCAGTCAAGAGGATCTTTAGATATCTGCAAGGCACTCCATCTCTAGGTTTATGGTATTCTACCGGACATTCTGGTAAATTAGTTGCTTTTTCTGACAGTGACTATGCAGGGGTGTAAGTTGACCAGGAAATCAACTTCTGGTGGATGTCAATTCCTAGGCAACTGCTTGATTTCTTGGCAGAGCAAGAAACAGACCTCAGTTGCTACATCCACTGCTGAAGCAGAGTACATTGCTGCTGCAAGTTGTACATCTCAGGTACTCTGGCTTCAAAACCAACTTTTGGATTATGGCATTACAGAGACTAAGACTCCATTGTTAATGGATAGTGCTTCAGCTCTTTGCATTGTCAAAAATCCAGTCCAGCACTCTAGGACCAAACATATAGGATCAGACATCATTTTATAAGGGATTGTTTGAAAAAGGTCTGATTGATCCTAAGTTTGTGCCTAGTGCTGATGAGCTTGCAGACATTTTTACTAAGCCTTTGGATAGTTCAACTTTCCAAAACCTGGTGTTAAGGCTTGGTATGCTGCAACTAGAATAAGTGACAAGTACTGATGATCTTAGTATTCATACTGATGATCATGAGTACCTATGTCACATATAAGTACTGATGAGCTCTTTTACCCTCAGTAGTTTTTATAACTACTGAAGGCTAAATGTCTCACAAGTACTGAAGTACTTCATCTGTTCTAAACTACTGATGTAGTTACAACTACTGATGCAGTTACAACTACTGCAATCAGTAAAAACAGATAAGTACTGATGTCCTATGAAACAACTGAAATCAGCCAAAAAGACTGATGAATGGTTGAGGACAGTTTGAAACAGCTGAAAAGCTAAGAATTGACGAAAACAGCTGAAGAGAACTTTCTCTTCAGTCGTTTGTACAACTGCTGTTTCATTTTAAACAACTGAAGCAAAACCACGTCTTTAGTAGTTTTTATAACTATTGATGACTAATCCCAAGTCTTCAGTTGTTTACAACAGCTGATGACAAAACACTGTCTTCAGTAGTTTCATAACTACTGATGACAAACACCAAGTCCTCAGTTGTTTCAATCATCTGAAGTCAAAACCACGGTCTTCAGTAGTTTTCTAAACACTGATGCCTAACACCACGACTTCAGTTGTTTCAACGTCTGAAAGGATAATACCATGTCAACGGTCGTTTAAAACTACTGATGACTAACACCACATCCTTCAGTCGCTTCTTACCCGTACCCTATATATATCCCTAACCTTAGTTCTCATTGCTTCATCTTCTTCAAACCTAACGTTCTCCTCTCCAAACTTCCCTCCTCTCAATGGCGTCTATGCAAATTAAACCGCGACACAACTGTGTTGCCTACCTCACCAAATCACCCATCTGGACTAAGTTCGATACTGCTATCGATCTTATGGTTCAGTCCCAATACAACACGGATCATTCTTCTGAATCCCATATTACATGCCGAATCCTTGCACCAATTTTGGATGAACGTTACTGTTACCACTGGGGAGAACAACACACCATCCCTCCAGTCGGTCGTAAACACCAAAGAAGTAGTCATCACTCTTGAAATAATCCGCCAATTCTTCAACTGAATGATGCTAGTTCTCCTGCTGGATATCCGAAGGGCACCATAGATCTATCCTTTGCTCAACATGGATATCAAGGCGATCTCAGTGCCTCCACTATCATGAAGAAACACTTTAATGACGCTGAGCGCCTGATTTTTCACATGGTGAATGTATGTTTGGCCCCTAAGACGTCGTCTTGGGATCAATGTCGACGAAATGGCAGCAGGTAATGTATTCTATCCTTGAGCAACAACCACTAAACTTTTCAGAATTAATATTTTCAGAGCTCAAAGATATGGCTCAAAAACTAACTGCCAACCGTTGGATACTTATCCACGGTTCATAATGGCCATTATTACAGACCAGCTTAATGCTGAGGGACTTTTGGCTTGGGAGTCCCTGCTACGGCTGTTCTGCCGGAAGTATACTCCCGGCACAACTCTGACCGGACACTCAAAATGGCTGCCAAGCTGCGAAAACCCACGCAGCTGGAACCCACAGCCCCCACCTCCAAATCCAAAGTCCCCACCAAACCCACCAAAAAGAAACCCAAAACAGCTACTCAGGGAATTGAGTCCCCTGAGGATCCCCTGCAACACAAACGCAGGATATATCCACTACTCCAAACCCCCTAGTTGGATACAATGACTCCTCCAGCCACAGCCGCTCAGGCTTCCTCTCAACAGGAGCCTGCAGCAACCACACAAGGGGCACCTACATATCTGGGATCTTCCTCACTTGAGGAGATTGCTATTGAAGAGCACCAACCTCCCCAGGTGCACACTGCTTCTATCCCTCACCCCAAACAACCGCCCCTCATAGCCCAACTTTAATAGTTGCACAAGTGCTGACTCAATTGCACTCTCACCCCTCCCCAGAAACCACTTACTACTGGGAATACCTCTACCAATTGAGGGGGAGGAACACAGTGCACTTGAGAACCCACAGCACAGGGGTTTCCCACTTCTATCTCCTGTGTAGACAAGGAGCTTAGAATATCTAGTGAGGTTGCCACCTCCTCTGACTCAGCACATGACCAGAGTGAGGCTGGTAACATTGCTAAGACCTCACTAGAGGCAACAGCTGATGATGGACATTATCCTGAGGCTGGAAGTCCCCAGTACCAAGCACAAGGGGCACATGCACCAACTGGTCTACACCAGTGCATGTACATCCTGCTCTAAGCAGGAGGTCAGATGATTCAGCTTCGGCTGATGATGACCTGGTCTTTTTCTATGATGTTCTTGCCCAGAACACAATCTTGAAGAGAAAGTCAGTAGACTGCAAAACCTACTTGACCAACTCTCACAAGGAGAAAGACCATCTGCCTCTATCCACCCACAGATGGCACCTTCACTTGAAGGTTCCCAAACACCGAGCCACTCCAAACTCAACCACCTGCCTCTGCTTCAGGCCCTACTTCTCAGGCACAGAACCCTCCTGAGCAAATAGGTGCTGTACTTCAAAATTCCCTCTCTCATCCACACCCATAATCACTGACATTGTGACTAAAGCCATGATGAGAGGCTTTCCTCAACTTTACAGCCCTTGGTTGATGCTGCTGTCCAAAAGACTCTTTCTGCGGTACAAACTCCTTCCTCCAATGCAACCAAAAAGGGGGAGAGTACTGCAGTGAAAGAAAAGAAGAGAAAAGATCCGAGGAAAAGAAGGAAGCGAAGCAAGCCCAAAAGGAGGAGAAAGTACAGCAACCAATGCTCACACAAAGCGAAAGAAAGGTGCTGATGAGCACATTGCTGAAGATAAGCCTTGGAGCTACTGATAAAAGAGGCTGATGCCGAACACTGCAGATCAATGGACAACATCATTGATCAGCTGTTTAGGCAAGGCCATGAACCAATAAACTTGACTCTGAGATTCGACGACTAGAGATTGAAGAAATCCAGAATAGATGGGCAAGTTATGAAGTGTTAGAAAGAGAAAGGCTTGAAATCATGATTAGATTTATTGCAAAATATCTTGGAAGAGCAATGATCGAAATCAAAGCTTGGTCCAAGGACAGTATCTTGGCAATCACCACCAAGATCTGTTCGTCTGAAGCATATACTAAGGGGCTTGTTATTGAAGCTTTGAATGAAGGGTGCTGGGAGCAGGACTGAGCTAGCAAAGCAATCAAAAGCCACACTCACCTCAAGGATGCTAGAACAGCCTGTCAACATTCCACACCAAAACCACCCAAAACACAACCCACCAAACCACTCCCTTACCCTCAAAACCCATAGCCGATGATATACCCTTGAAGAAGAAGAGAAGGATATTGAGGCTAGAAGATGATGAAGAAGATGATGAAGACAGGCTGCCGCTCTCAGCTGTGATTCAGTTGCCTAAGGCCACAAGTCACTCCTCAGCAATTACCCTGAAGTCCAGAGACAAATGGTTAAAGTGAAGCTAGAAGAAGAAGAGCTTCATAAACAGCATGATGAGGAATTGCTGAAGAGAGTTGACAAAGCTTATGCAGCCACATCTTCTATCATCAATATAAAGGAGCAAGCCCTCAGACTTTACACTCTCAGGCATACCTTCAATATCAAAAGGAAGAGTGAGGATTTGGCCTGATCCCAGGTCTCTCACAGAATTCATAAGAACAATATACCTCAAGATACATTGGCCAGGTGAAAAAGATCGTAGATGAAGTGATCTCTCTGGTCTTTGTAGTTTCACCCTGGGAAATCCTAGAAGACTTCAAGAAGGCCTACAAAGCTAATCTAACCCCTCAGAAGATGCTGGAAAACAAAATAGTGAAAAAGGGGTTAGTTTACAAGAGGCTTGAGGAGTCAGGAAAAATGAGCTCCAGTTGTCCTAGAGGGTAATCACCCGGATGAGTTTGCTTACAGAATAATAACAACTGTGGAGCTAAAGAATGGGAAACAGGCCAATACCTGTCTGAGTATTATGGGCCTGAATCATTGTTTGAAGGAGGTGCTGAAGAGCTAACCATGGAGGAACAAATACCTTCCTTGAGGCCTACACAAGAGAGTCGTACAGACTCATTATGGGGAAGTGAATCTCATGAATGGGATAACAACTCTGTGTCCTGTTCCCCAAAACAGAGTTCCCATTCATACTCTGCCAAACAAATATTTGAGATTTCTTCCAGGCCGGAGCTTACATGGGTCATCTTCTCTACTGATCAAGAAGGAAAAAGACCAACATTTTGCCATCAATAAGTGGGAGAATAATAAGTTAGAGGTTTGGCTGCATTGGTTTAGGGGGAGTTTGTTGGACCAAAAGAACCAATGAGCCAAGATCAGAAAACCTCTAAATCCCACATGGTATCACAACAACTGCTGAAAGCCTCATCAGTAGTTGACAAGTGCTGAAGACTTCAACAGCTGAAGATCAAGTGCTGAAGACCTCAACAGCTGAAGAACTAAAGTGCTGAAGTACAACAGCTGAAGAACACAAGTGCTGAGGCTGAAAGCTTAAAGTACTGAAGTACAACAGCTGTAGAGTTTACAAGTGCTGAAGATCAACAACTGATGTACAAAGTCTGAAGACAAAGACTGAAGACATCAGCTGATGATATCTACTGAAGTCATCAGCTGATGAAACACTGAAGGTCAAAGTCTGAAGATCAAGTACTGAAGCCTCAGTAGTTTGTCACAACTGCTGAAGAGTACTTCTTCAGTAGTTGTGATATCAGTAGTTTTATATTTTTATGTTTCAGTAGTTTTGTAAAACGACTGAAGAGCTTGTTCTTCAGTCGTTGTAGTTTCAGTAGGTTTATATTTTGTACTTAACACGCTGATATGTTCTCAGTAGTTGTGAACATTTCAGTAGTTTGTTAAGAATTAGTTATTTTTGTATTAGATCTGCCAGTTGTCACTTTCCGTGATAACAGCAGTGATTGTTGCACTCTATATAAGGAGTGACAACTTATTGTAACGACGATGAATGAAGGGAATGAACGAATGATTTGATTAGAAATATTCTACATCTATAAACATTCCTTGAAATTAGAAATATATATTCTCTCCCTATAACCGTATGCGCTCTTAATGCTTACAAGTATCCATTGCTTGCTACAATTTGTCTAATTCAAGTTGGTATTCCGCTGCTTTGTATCCTAATACATCAAACTTGTGATCGCTGATCCTGTCATAGTCCGACGAACAAACAAACTAAAATGACTATCTAACTAGAACTTAAACTAAATACAAAAATAAAACTTGTTTTTGACTTTTTGTGAGAGATAAATCCTAAGGTAGACATCTACTAGATTTGGTTCAGAAGAGGCAGCTTCAATTAGTTTGACCACACCTGGACCAATTTAGTTTTGGAATCATACAGGCAAGTCAAATCATTTGGGACTTGTTATCAAAAACCTTTTGATGGTCAATTCTTGGTTTTCATCCAAAGTCGTTAGCAAATTAGGAGATCACACTGGTACTATTAGATTCCCACATTGATTTGAACTTTCAAGAATTGCAGCTATAATGATTGTCAGTATATTTGTCCTCTTAAATCCATACACAGACTTTAGACACAAACTGGTGATATTTTAGGTTTAGTTATTTCAACTAACAATTTTGGATCCCACACTTATATGGAAATCAACATTCCTCAGGAGCTTTAGAGCGGTTTACGGGTATTTTTACTAGAAGAGACTATTCTTAGAGCTTTCAAAGAGAAGCCAATCCTCAGGTCAGTGCCATCACACAGCAGAGAGGCGGCAAACAACAATGAGTTCTAGAATATCTAGGTTATGCTTATCCTCAGGTCAGTGCCATCGCACAGCAGAGAGGCACACAACCTATCTTCTTGTTAGAACATCTAAATTTTCTGTTGCACAGAATGCACCAACAACATAAGTCATTAGCTTGATAGCATTTTTCTTTCAATTTTTCGTGCTTTGCTCTATTTATGGTCATCCGCACACATTTGTGGCATTTACCAGCTCATTACCCCTTATTAGAATATTGTTGATTGTGTTAACCAGTGATAGATTGGCAGCCCACAGTCAGTTGAACACTTAGTTTGATCTTGAGATCACCAGTCAGGTCTAATCATCTATTGTGTTGATCAACCGACATATTGCAGGATCGTTTAAGGGTTTGAACACATTTACAACACAACAACACAATGAGGAGATTATCTAAACTCTAATCAAACAGTAAACTGGGTTAACCAAAAGTGATACAAAGAACACAAGTAAAGCAAGAGACAGAACAGGAGAATATGGTTTTCAAGAATGCAGTATATTGCTTTCTCAAGTTCTTTTACAGTGTTACAAAGTATGTTAAAGATACAAGAAACTTGAAATACTTATACTACAACCTACAGCCGACTATACTATGAAAGCCAGCTGGATACAATTGAATAGACACTAACAAAATCAATTGAGAATCAAAAGGCATATCTGCCTTTTCACCTTGTGACTATGACATGCCATAGCTCACATCCTTATACATTACAAAAAGGATAAAGTACATAAAGTGGAAAGTTTCAGACTCAAGACCTCAATGTACAGTTACCAAAAGCATGGACCTTTTCACCAACTCTTGTAAGTTGGTGACTTATCAGAGATGCAGCGGAAAGGTGCTTTATGGAACAGTACATCAGATAAAGCATGTGTACTAAAAGTCTTCAAAAGAAATCTGTCTTCATAGGGTGAAGCTTCCGAAGACTTTGTCTCTTGAAGCTTCGGAAGACTTCATGTTTGGCTTCAGAAGATATTGGTCTTGACTTCGGAAGATTTTACACTTAGAATGTTTTCTAATTATGTGTAAATTCCGAAGCATTCTTCACTTCAGTACTTAGTGCATGTTGCTGAGACACTTTGGATGTTTTGGGTTGCATCAGACTTAAGGAATCCTTACAAACTCCCCTAGGCTGATGCTACCAAAACACTTAGAAGATATTCAGATGTTGGTAGTCTTCAGTACAATCAAGACCATTCCTTTCTTCATTTGGTAGTCAAGATCATCAAGACTCTCATAGTATCTCTCATTTCAAGAGATCATGCAGAGGTAAGTTGATTATTTCTTGCCAGGAGTAGACATTCTCAACACCTTGATCTCTGACAACATGCCATCTTTCTGGATTGGTAGAATAAGTCCAGGACAAGATAGGTGTCTCAGTTGCTAGAGGAGCCACTTGCATAGGAGTTGATTGGGTTGCCTCATCATGCACTTCCTCAGTTGATCTGATTCAGCCTGGGGTGTAGAGGTAGATGACTTTGGCTTCTTCTTTTTAGTCTTTGGTTTAGAAGCCATTTTCTTCTTCCTCTTTAATGTCTTTAACTGAGAAGACTGGTCTGCAGCACCATGTTGATCATCAGTGTCTTTCTCAGTTGGGTGTTCCTCCCTCACAGGTTCAGAAGGAGAGGGAGTTTGACCCTGTCTTGGATCAGAAGATGAAGTTTGCTGAGGCTCAGCTGGAGGTTCTGGATCAGGTGTCTCTGGTTGTTCAAACTTGACCTTCACTACAGGTGGGACTGACTTGGAAGAGAGTGCAAGTCAATCAATTCACCACTTTTAATCTTCTGCTTGATCACCCTTATATGCTCATCCATTGTAGATAGAGACATGGGACCAAGTCTCCTTCCAGAGAATCCATATGACTTCAAGAAGCTCATCATTCTTTGTCTGTCAGCAGACTTCTTTGCATTCTTTTGAATGATGGCTCTTGACTTTGCAGCTTCTTCCTTTAGCTTCCTTTTGGTTGTTTTTCTTTCTTTGACTAGCTCAAGCTCAAGTTGCTTTAAGTACTCAAACTCAATGAAGTCATAGGACAGGGGAAGAAGTGCATTTGCCTGATAGAAGCCTGTGGCACTCAGGTAGTTTATTATTTTGATTCTATCCTCTTCTTTATCTACCTGAGGTTCTTGTGGAGCCATCTTCCTGTGCAGGACTTTCTTGAACTGGAGAGAGAGTGGGAGGATGCTTGTAAAGTCTTTTCTGTCTCTTCTCCTCTTTGAATTGGAGAAGTAACCTTGCATCTTCTTTCTCCTTTATCTCTCTTGACACTTCCATGTCAGCCAGTTCATTCAACTCTTCTAAGAGGAGGGAGATGATTTCATCAACATCATAGTTCCTGGTCTGTAAATAGGTATCCTAACTGCCTTAACTCATCATCTTTAGTATTTGGTCTGGGGCAGCCCTGATTGCAGCTTGCATGAATTTAGAGACCCAGAAGAACTTCTCCCCTTAGCCTCCTTTTCCTCTCTCTCTCTTCCTTCTCATTTCCTCAGGAGTCATTATCCTTTTCCTTTGTCACCAACAGACCTTTGTGACTTAGGTGGATTGAGGCTTGGCCTTCATTGCTTGGTGTAGCTTCCATGCTCTGGCCAGAGAGAGGCTGAGAAACACCTTCACCAGCAGGTGTCTCAGATGGAGTTTGGACCTCTGCAGCAGTTGTTGATGGTGAGACAAGGGTCTCAGGTTCTGCCACTGGGACTTTAGCCAAGGTTTCCTCTATGAAACTAATCTTAGGGTCCACCTCAAATCCAGTTGACCGATGACATTGCCTGATTGCCTAAGTCTCCTTCTTAGAGAGAACTCTGCAAGGATCCTGTCTTGGATTCTTTGAGCCAGCCTGTCAGCTTGTCTAGATTTGCTTGGATTGACAAGTGGCATGTTGACTAAATCCAGTCTTTCATAGAAGCTCAGACTTTGGAACTGAAAGACTTCTTGTTGGTCTGAGCTCTGTGAAGTATAAGGCTCTTCTGTCCTCATCATACCTCCACCTTATGATGTAGTTGCCAGTTCCTTGTGGTGGAGATGAGACGCCCTTGGTATACCTTCCTCAAAAAGACTCCTATGATTGAGTCTATAGAGTCCCATTAATGTGAACTTGAGGAAGTTCCTGAGAATGCACAACAGCAAGTGAGGATGGTGAGTCCTCTATGTCCATTCTCTTTGAAGAACTCCCAGGTTCTATGGTTGTAATAACGTTCTCCCCTTTTTGGTAGCATCACCCACTTGCATAGGTGAGCTGGAGGATAAGTCAATCACTTCCACAGGTTCTTGTGTTCCTGGTTGAGCTCTCCTTAAAGATCTCCCAGCTAGTTTTTCCTTTAGATAAGAATCTGAAGTTGCTGATCATTGACCCTGTTTTGTATGGTAGTCACCTGAGATTCCAAGTGACTAACCTTAGAGACAAAATAGGTGCATGTTTTGACAATTTCTGCACCTTTAGTCTCAAATTCCCCTCATCTTCATCAGAAGAATCATGGGGGATGAGATGATTGGACCAAAGTCCTCTCGCACCACCAGCTTGAGTTTCTTGGCTGCTGGTTTTCCTCTGCTCACTGGCAGCCTCAGTTGAGATGCCAGAGGGCAGAGTTGCCATGGTTGAGGTCTGAATGATGTAATCACTTTCAAAAGTGAGAGCCTCTTCCATATGGACATCCTGAACTAGTTCAGAAGTGTCCACCTCAGTAATAGTGACTGATGTGGGATAGACTGAGGAGAGTCAGGGTACTCGTCTCTCTTTGAGTAGGGGATGAGAAGAGAGACTCATGGTACACACCGAATCCTAAGTCTTCATCAGTATAGAAGGATAGGTTGGAATTGGTTGGTTGAGATCTAAAGGCTGGGGATGGTAGCTGTCCCTTGAAGGTTTTCACTTGAGTGTTGAGACTCAGAGTGAAAGCTTAAGGCTGTTGGGCTGTGACTCATCAGTGTGAGCATGAGGAACCTCATCACTGATTCTTGAAACAATAGGAGTGGTCTACTCCTCAAAAGATGGGAGCTCCAGTATCCACTTCTTCCTGTATTGGTGAGTATATGGGGGCCTCCACAGCTGAATAGTCTGAGCAGGGGTTCGTTTGGATTTTCTTTGGTAGGTGATGATATTTGAGTTGTGTAGGGGTTGGAGAGCAGTAGGTGTGGGTTCAACACTAGCTTGGACTGCTAGGTTTCACCTTGAGCAATGAGCTCTAACATTTTGGGACTAGGGCTGTTTCTACCCCTGAGAAGCCTACAGTTGGCTTCTTCATAATTTTAAAGAGTCGGGCTTCATCTGTCCCAATTTAAGAATATTACTTGTTTCCCTCAACTGTGAGCCCAGTTCACAGTTGAGAATGTGTTGAACATATCTAGGAAACATGTAGTATTCTAAGGAGTCTAAGTTTGCAAGTAAATTAGTATAAACAAATTATGAATACCTGAACTTGACCCCCTGAATCATTCCATGAACTATAAGGAGAGATCCTCAGGAATCTGGTCCCATCCACCATGCTTGTTTGATAAGCTGTGGATAACCACATGGAGCAGGTATTTCCACTGGGATGAGACCTTCCCATTCCTGAAGGTCTTTACAGAGAAGTCTCCTTCATAGCCATCTGCTCGAAGGAATGATTAACCGCTTCCTTTAGGAAGAACACTTCACCTCTTCATCATCCAGCTGAAGATGTCGGTGATGATGGCTGGAGTGATGAAGATTGTTCTCCCCTGCACTGTGGCAGACAGTGCCTTCTCCCCATCCATAATGACCTCTTGGCAGGTCTTCCAGAATTCAAAAAAGTGATCCTCATATAGAGGAGGATCAATGGTTAGGGAGGTGAAGTAGTGAGACAAAGACAAGAAACGGCAACCTCTGAGAAATGAGGATCTTTGTTAGAGCATAACAGAGCAACCTGATTGTGTTGTCTGTGTAGCTGCATGGCAAAGTTAGGATCATTTCTGTGAGCAAGGTCAGCCATTGTGAGGTAGCTCAGAGACGAAGAGAAAAAATGGGAAAGAAATTTCAGAGAGAAAGCTTTGGGTTTTAGGTTTGGAAGAAAAGTAGATGATAGAAGAGGGGGAAACCGTGGGGTTTATATAAGAGAGAAGGATTTCAGATAAAGTTTAATGAAAGAGGGTAAACTTTGAAATCCGTATGTCGGTCCCACCTCTGAAAAAGTAGTTTACTTTTTGCTCAAAAAGTAGTTTTCTTGGAATTCGAAAAGCTTCCGAAAGTAATTTGTCTTCGGAAGTTTTGATTGAAAAGCTTCCGAAGCTAAAATGGCTTCGGAAGAATTTTCCTGAGAGTCTTGAAGATTTATGCTTCAGAAGAGAAATAAACTCTTGGATGCTTTGTATAAGAATGAACAAAGCTTTCGAAGGTTAATTTTGCTTCGGAAGGAAAAAGTCCTTAAAAATGAATAAGTGTCTAAGTTAGAATTTTAAGCTTCGGAAGATAAATTTTGACTTCTTCCGAAGGTAAAATCTCTTAGACAGTCATTTATTTTGAAGACATATTTTTCTTCCGAGGTAAAATGTTATCTTCCGAAGTATCAGAAAATTTTCAAGAATCTAAGGAAAGTCTTCAAAAAGAGTTTTACATTCAAAGAAAACATGAGCTTATGAAAGTGATGAACTAGACAACTTAGGACACACATATTTTTTAAGAAGAAATAATTAGAATTAGTTTTAAGAAAAAGTCTACTCAAAGTTAATCATCCCAATAGCTGATATCAGATACTTAAATCTCTGTTCATCAAAAGCTTTTGTGAACAGATCAGCATATTGTTCATCTGTGTGAACTTTGACTAGTTTAATTAATCCTTTTTCATAGTTATCTCTTATTAAATGATACCTGATGTTAATGTTTTGGTCCTTGAGTGCTGCACAGGGTTCTCAGTGATAGAGATAACACTATTGTTGTCTATGTGGATAGGAGTCTCTTTGAAGTTAAATCCATAGTCTAGCATCTGATTTTGAATCCAAAGCACTTGAGCATAGCAGCTTGCAGCAGCAATGTATTCAGCCTCAACAGTTGATGCAGACACACAAGATTGTTTCTTGCATTGCCATGAGACAACCCTTCCACCAAGGAATTGACATCCCCTAGATGTAGACTTGCAGTCATGTTGCAACCACCATAATCATGTCTGTATAGGCATACAGATTGAAACTAGGATTCTTGGATACCATAGACCAAGTGTTGAAGCACCTTTGAGTATCTTAAAATCCTTTTCACAGTGATTAAGTGAGACATCTTAGGGTTTGCTTGATATCTTGCACAAATACATGTAGCAAACATGATATCAGGCCTG
Organism: Flaveria trinervia; assembly: GCA_025506515.1. Taxonomy (NCBI): domain Eukaryota; kingdom Viridiplantae; phylum Streptophyta; class Magnoliopsida; order Asterales; family Asteraceae; genus Flaveria; species Flaveria trinervia. Next base: position 38,927,291 of record CM046455.1, on the reverse strand, counting down.
CTAGCTATAAGATACATAAGAGACCCAATCATAGCCCTGCATAAGTGCTCATCTACACACTCCCCCTCAAGATCTGGACCAAGGGAGTGGTTCTCGGCTATGGGTGTCTTAGCAATCTTACAATCAGTCATGTTGAATCTCTTGAGTATATCTTGAACATACTTTGACTGACTTATGAAGATGCCATCTTCAACCTGCTTCACTTGAATTCCCAGAAAGAAGTTGAGTTCTCCCATTGAACTCATTTCAAATCTATCTTTCATCAGCTTTTCAAGTCTTTGCAGACCTTTGAATTGTTGAACCAAAGATGATGTCATCCACATATACTTGAACTAGCAGAATGTCTTTTCCTTGTCCTTTGATGAAGAGAGTTCCATCTATAGTACCTCTCCTGTATCCATGTTTACAGAGATACTCAGACAGTGTCTCATACCACTTCCTGGGTGCCTGATGCAGCCTATAAAGAGCTTTGTCAAGCTTGCAGACATAATCAGGATGATCAGGATCTACAAACCAGGTGGTTGTTTGACATAAACCTCCTCATCAATCACTCCATATAAGAAAGCACACTTACATCAAGTTGATAGACTTTGAAATTCTTGGATGCAGCAAATGCCAGGAATATCCTAACAGCTTCTAGTCTTGCTACATGAGCAAAGACATCAGTGTAATCAATCCCTTCTTCTTGTGTGTATCCTTGAACAACTAGTCTTGCCTTGTTCTTGATGATGATTCCTCTATCATCCTTCTTATTCCTAAAAACCCATTTGGTTCCAATGGTAGTCTTCCCATGAGGAAGAGGACAAAGGTTCCAAACTTTCTGCCTTTTGAATTGAAGCAGCTCTTGTTGCATAGCTTCAACCCAACTTCCATCCTTTAGAGCCTCCTCAACTTTCTTTGGCTCTAATGGGATAGAAAACAAGAGTGAAGACAAACATTTGCTTCATGGTTTGCCCTCTTGTCTTTACCCGGAGATAACATCTCCAATGATGTTTGTGGTAGGATGGACTTGTGGATCCTTAGCTGAGGGATCACAGCAATTTGCTGAGATAGATCCAATTTGAGAAATTTAGATTGGTCTTGAAGATTGATCCTCCACATTATCACTTATCAAGATTAACTTGATCCAATGAGTGTGTGACATCATGATGTTGTCATCTATGTATGGTTATTAGCATCAAGAAATTCTTGATCACTATCACCATCACCATTGTTGTCTTCTGCAATGAGGTGTCTTTATCTGGTTGAGAAGCCTCTGAGCTAGAATTTGAAGGCATGCCAGATGTATCAGCTGGATTTGTCATTGTTGTGTTGATAGAAACCTCATTTCTGAAGTAGTTTCAACTGGAGCTGAAGGTGTGTGAGTTGAAGGTCTTCCTAGCTCAAATCTTGGATCAGGATCACCTGTATAAAATTTTCTGCAGATCCTGAAACATGCTCACGAGATTTATTAAAACAGTTGGTAACTAAATCAAGATCAAATAGCCAATCCGGACCAGAACCAGCCACACTGGGTGTGTGCTCATTGAAAGTCACATTGGCTGACTCCTCAATAATTCTAGTTCTGAGATTGTATACTCTATAAGCTTTAGCTTGGGAAGAATATCCAATGAAGTGTCCATCGTCTGATTTCTCAGCAAACTTGGCAACTTGATCTTTGGTATTCAAGATGGTGCAGGGACATCCAAATGACCTGAGAAAACCAATGAAAGGTTTCCTCTTGTGCCAAAGTTCATAAGGAGTCTTACCATGTGTCTTAACTACTAAAACTCTGTTTTGCACATAGCAAGCAGTATTAACTGCCTCTGCCCAGAAGGTGATAGGCAGTTTAGAGTCAGACAACATAGTTCTTGCAGCTACAATAAGTGTCCTGTTTCTCCTTTCAGCAACTCTGTTTTGCTGAGGAGTCCTGGGAGCACTGTATGTCTTGTAATACCTTTTCATCACAAAATGTATCAAGGATTGGTTCTTGAATTCAGTTCCTTGATCACATCTTATGGTTTTGACCTTGTGATCACATTGATTCACAATTTAAGATGAAATTCTTTAGAATCTCAGAGTCTCATCTTTAGTTCTAAGGAAGAAGACCCAAGTGAATCTTGTAAAATCATCTGTGATCACTAGACAGTATAAGGTCCTTCCTAAACTCATTATACTGGTGGGGCCAAAGAGATCCATATGTAACAAGTGTAGGGGTGTAGTGATGGAGTTCATTTCCTTAGGCTTATGGGATGCCTTATGTTGCTTCCCTTTCAGGCATGCAACACAATGATCATCACTTGTAAACTCTTTCTTTGGCATTCCAGTTACCAGATCATGCTTAATCAATTATTCATGTTTTTAAAGTTACATGGCACATTCTTTTATGCCATAGGAAAGACTCATCACTATTGGCTTTAGATAGAAAGCATGAAACTTCTCCAGAGGGAGATGTTTCTTGCAAATCCAGTGTACATGTTCCCTTTCCTAGGGGCTCTGAGCAGATGGCATGAGAATGACCACACCAGGCTTGAGAACAATGCACTCATGCTCAGTAAAGAGCATGTTATGTCATTGATCACAAAATTGGGATACACTTAGAAGATTGTACCCAAGCTCCTTAACAAAGTTTACCTTTTCAATGCTGAGCTTACCATTTGTGACCTTGCCCCTTCCAAAAATGTAACCACCTTCATCTCCTCCAAAAGCAACTGGTCCTCCATCAATTCTCTCAAAATTATGGAGTAGAGACTATTGCCTGTCATGTGCCTGGAACAGCCACTGTCAATTATCCAGATTTCTGTTTGTCTTGAGCTGTTCCTGCACAAAGAAAATGATTAGTTACATTTGGAAACCCAAGCCGTACTTGTCTTGGGCTCAGTAAGTGTAATAGAAGGTAATGCAACAGTAATAGATCCTATGGTTGTACTGTGAGGATCTTCAGCTATTGTTGATGGAGAAATTTCAGTCATTTGGTCCTTTTTAGACTTCCACACCACCTTTGGACTCTTGGACTTGACCTTCAAAACCTTTGAAGCTTTTGGAACTTCACAGGTTTTGATGACTGAACCTTCGGAAGATTCTGCAGTCACTGCAGCAGACTTCAGTGCTTCGGAAGAACTCCTTTCTTCTGAGACCAATTTACTTCCGAAGGTAATTTTCCATTTACCTTCTTCTTTGATTTGGAGCTTCGAAGGAAACAGACTTTCCTTCCGAAGCTTGAGACTTCTTGAGATTCTTTGAAGTCTTTGTATTGGTCATGTGGATGGTACTTCTAGGATTGTATGGGCAATCCTTAGCAATGTGAGAAGTATTTTCACACATGACACATAACATTTTCTTCTTCAAAAGAGTCTCCTTTTGAGAGCAAGACTAGCTTTGGTCACATCCCTTCTCCACCTTCATCTTGGTAGATGCTGAGACAGTTCTTTTGGGCTGTGAACTGTTCTTGGAGTTTGATGGTCCAGGCTGTGCAGCAGTGGTACACAGCAGCTTAGTCTTCTTCTTTGCTCTGAGATGATTTGAACATGAACCAGGACTCTTAGATGAGGAGTCTTGGTTGATGTCTTCAGTCCTACTACTTTGAAACCTGCAGAGATAAAAACTTGTTTCTGCTTAGCATCAAAAGTAGACTTGGTTATCACAGATGATTTCTTCTCCTCAGAAGGATAGTGGCCCTTGGAAGAATCCCTTCTTCACTCTTCTCAGAGGAATTCTTCACTATCACTTCTTCATCATCCTCACTTATAGGATCTATGAGAGGAAGCTCATCTTCACAAGTTCCACACCTAGGATATCTTACAGACAAGATTGTGTGTGGAGGAGCTATCTCATTTGATCCTAGTCCCTGTCTATTTTGATAGAACACTTTGTTATGCAGGGATGAGGATATCATGTTTTTGAAGGTCTCTCTTCAAGAACACTTTTCTCTGCCTTGGCTTTGCTGATCACAAGCTAGCTTGGCACTCAGTCAATTTAGTTATGAGATCTTGGATCTGAGTTCTAAAATCTATATGTTCATGTTTTAGTACTGAAATGGTTTTCTCCAAATCTTCTATTTTTAACTTGTAATCATTTTTAGACTTTCTAAAATCAGATTTTAATATGTTTAATGACTCAAGATCGGATCTCATCTCTAAGTTGTAGGACCTGTTCTATTCACTTTAGCAATGCATTCAGGAGTACGGAGATGTTCCAATACCTTGGCTTCATCATGGTCAGCCATCAGTGCTTGGTTTGGAGAAGCATCTCCACCTAAAAACTCCAGTCAAAGCCTCCTTCTTCAACAGCAACAGCAGCATGTTGCTTAGGCTTCTCAGACTGCGGAGCTTTGTCAGTGTAGTTTGGTCTGGGTGGTGTTTGGCCCCCATTTGCTTTAGGTGCCTTACACTCCCTAGCAAAGTGACCCATAAGGTACAGTTGTAACACTTAACTTTGCTTATCCAGCCCAAACTTTCCACTGGTAGCATTGCTTGGAAATCTTCTTCCTGTTCTCTTGTAGAACTTCTTCGCTCTGTGAGTGAGGAGAGCCATCTGATGAACTATCCATGTATTCCAGGTCATCTGGATGAATACAGTCCAGGTCTTCAAGAGTGAAGAGATAATTCCCACAGCTTTCATCAGTAGACACAAAGGCTTGAGAAGAACTTGTCTCTTGGAATGGTCTTCCTTGAGTAAAGTTTTCCCTTGGTGTCTCCAGGAAGGTGATGAAAGGACCCTTTTGTTAGTTGTCAGGGTAGCATATGAGATGATGTTGGGGTTCTATGCTATCCTTTCAACCACATGAAGGGCTGAACCCATTTGATTGTTGGAGTTGCCGGATGAACCTTGTATGTTCATCTCCATCTGGTATCCACTGATAATCCCATATAACTCTGTCAGAGTAAGAGTTTTAAGGTTCTCAGTCCTCTTGATCACCATACAATAGTGTGTCCATTGCCTAGGAAGTGAGGACACGAACTTCCTTACAATGTCTCTGTTCTCAAGAGGAACTCCTCCATCCACTAGGGTATCCACAATCTCAACATACCTGAAGTATTGTTGGGTCATGGTTTCACCTGCTTTAAAGGTGAAATTTTCAAACTGCTGCTTCAGAAGATCTTTCTTGTTGTCCTTGGCTTCAGAGGAGCCTTCATACATCAGCTTCAGTGCATCCCACAGCTGTTTAGTTGTTTTGCACTTCTTAAAATCTCTGTATACAGAGTTTGGGAGAGCAGTCTGAAGAGCAGTCATGGCCTTCCTGTCAATCTCTACTCTTTTTCTATCTTCAATTGAGTAGTTGGCCATATCTTTAGGAATCATACCAGCACCAGTAGCAGAGGGGGTGCTGGGTATGAAAGGTCCATTTTCAACAGATTCCCATATTCTTGAGTCAAGAGACCTGATGAAGCCTTCCATCCTCATGCACCAGGTGTCAAAATCATCAAGAGTGATCAGTGGGGATTTGTTCATGGTTCCAGTCTCCATATCAGTCTTTGAGATGGAATCCATTTGAAGAGGTTAGTTTTTGTGTGTGTGAGGGATCTTAAGATGGTTAGATCTTATATCAAGAGCCTGAAAGCTCTGATACCAATTGCAGGATCGTTTAAGGGTTTGAACACAATTACAACACAACAACCAATGAGGAGATTGTCTAAACTCTAATCAAACAGTAAACTGGGTTAACCAAAAGTGATACAAAGAACACAAGTAAAGCAAGAGACAGAACAGGAGAATATGGTTTTCAAGAATCCAGTATATTGCTTTCTCAAGTTCTTTTACAAGTGTTACAAAGTATGTTAAAGATACAAGAACTTGAAATACTTATACTAGAACCTACAGCCGGCTATACTATGAAAGCCAACTGGATACAATTGACTAGACACTAACAAAATCAATTGTAGAATCAAAAGGCATATCTGCCTTTTGACCTTGTGACTATGACATGCCATAACTCACATCCTTATATATTACAAAAAGGATAAAGTACATAAAGTGGAAAGTTTCAGACTCAAGACCTCAATGTACAGTTACCAAAAGCATGGACCTTTTCACCAAATCTTGTAAGTTGGTGACTTATCAGAGATGCAGCGGAAAAGGTGCTTTATGGAACAGTACATCAGATAAAGCATGTGTACTAAAAGTCTTCGGAAGAAATCTGTCTTCATAGGGTGAAGCTTCGGAAGACTTTGTCTCTTGAAGCTTCGGAAGACTTCATGTTTGGCTTCAGAAGATATTGGTCTTGACTTCGGAAGATTTTACACTTAGAATGTTTTCTAATGTATTGTGTAAAACTTCCGAAGCATTCTTCACTTCAGTACTTAGTGCATGTTGATGAGACACTTTGGATGTTTTGGGTTGCATCAGACTTAAGGAATCCTTACACATATCATTTGTGTTCTAGCAACCTCTAGGTCTACTTTCTTTGTGTTACCTTGGTAGTTACTAGTTTTTCTATCATCTTCCTTTTTATATTGCTTAGACTACACAGACTTATACTTTGAATTTTGCATCTTTTCTAAATTAAATTTTTCAAAGTCCCTTTTGATTTGTTCTTGTGTACTATCATTTTCCAAAAGGTTTGAATCGGTATCACAGATAGGATCTACCTTATATCAGCTATCCACTCCTTCTCCCATGTTTTTTTTTCTTTTTTTTCTTTTTTTTAATGTTACTAGCTGACCTACTCTCCCCCTAAAAGTCCAAAATCATACTGGATTTAATTATTTTAGGATTTTAACAGACAGCTAAATAACATGACTTTAATTTAATAAGGAAAAATGAAAAAGAAAAACATAACTACAATGCATCGGACTACACATGATCATTATCAGGAATAACATCACCTTTCTTTTTAACGCCGTTGACCTCTAACAGATATAGAAAACGTGGTTTATCAAAGGCTTTTGTATAGAGGTTAGCGTGTTGAAAGTCAGTATTAACTTTTACCACATCGATTAAGTTCTTTTCAAAACAGTCTCTTATGAAATGGTATTTAATACCGATGTGTTTGGTCTTTGGATGTTGTACCGGATTTTTAGTTACTGCAATTGCAGCAGAGTTATCAAGAAAGATAGGAGTAGAAGAAAACATTAAACCGTAATCCCGCATTTGCTGTTGAATCCAGATGATTTGTGAACAGCAACTTGCTGCAACAACGTATTCGGCTTCACAGGTTGATAATGCAACCGAGGTCTGCTTCTTACACTGCCAGGTAACTAATCTCCTCCCAAAAAATTGACACCCTGCTCATGTAGACTTGTAGTTCATCTTGCAGCCCACGTAATCAAGTCACTATACGCCGTGAGCTCAAAGTCATCATCATGAGGATACCACAAACCAAGTGTGGGTGTACCCTTCAGATAACGAAATATCCTTTTGACCTCAATCAGATGGTTAACCTTAGGATTAGCCTGATATCTAGAACATAAACATGTAGCATACATGATATCAGGTCTTGAGGTAGTGACATACATGAGGGATCCAATCATTCCTCGGTACATTATGGCATCTACCAGATCTCCATTTTCGTCAGGTGCTATATCATGATTTGTAGCAAGTGGAGTCCGAGTAGCAGAAGCATTCTCCATGTCAAACCGATAGAGAATGTCTCCAACATACTTGGTCTGATGTAGAAAGATCCCATTTGGTGTCTGATCCACCTGTAACCTCAGAAAGAATTTCATCTCCCCCATAGCACTCATCTCAAACTCTTTCTTCATAACTGCTTCAATCTCTTTGCATAATTCTTCATTCTTTGAACCGAAGATTATGTCATCAACATAAATTTGTACTAGCAGTAGGTCTCCATCTTTTTCATTGATGAACAGTGTGCAGTCAATGACTCCCCTGCGAAAGCCATGTTTTACAAGATGAGTTGAGAGTTTCTCATACCAGGCCCTTGGAGCTTGATAAAGCTCGTATAAGGCCTTGTCGAGTTTGTAAACTCTGTCCTGATGATAAGGATCTTCAAATCCCTCGTGTTGACTGACATACACTGTCTCTCGAATTTCCCCATGAAGGAATGCACTCTTCACATCTAATTGGTAGACTTTAATCTTCATATACGATGCATAGGCAAGGAAGATACGGATGGCTTCCATCCGTGCCACGGGTGCAAACACTTCATTGTAGTCAATCCCCTTGACTTGACGAAATCCCTAAACAACCATCGAGCCTTGTTCTTGATAATGACCCCTTGGTCATCCTTCTTGCATTTCAAGACCATTTGGTGCCAATGACCTTAGCACCTTTAGGTCTATCTACCAGAGTCCATACTCCTAACTTCTTGAACTGAAGAAGTTCTTCTTGCATGGCACTCACCCATGCCTCATCGTTTAGTGCATCAATGATGTATTTTGGCTCAAACTGCGAGACAAAACACAGATAAGCACCATCATGAATGCATCCCTTTTCCATAACAGAGGCATAATCATCTGAGTACAACTGATTTTGGATTTGTACTCCTGATCTGACATCCCCAATGACATTGTCTAAGGGATGATAGACGTTTAGACGTGATCCTGGAGTAGTAGGAACAGCTACCTCAGAGCCAAGATTAGGAACATTTGGTTCTGCATCTGAGGTAGAAGGAGTTTGAGGTTTCGAAGTCGAAGGTGCATCACCGTTAGATGCTTGTGGACTTTCAGGAACTGGAACCTGTTCCTCCTGACTGTTCTGGTCATCTTCTTCAGCTTCATCTTCAGAGGAGGAGTCACTGTCATCGACTACTCCCCCTGATTGAGTAGATGATTCTCCCTGTGAACTCGATGATGTTGAATCAAGAGATGGTGTATTCAAGATATCATCCATCATTCGCATAGCTAACTCATCATCGAAGAAGTGATAGGGATGTTGAAGGACTTGAAGAATCCATCATAGTCGAAAAAGTAGGCGGGTCCTTTGCCAGTAGGTGGTGTGATATATCTCTAAACATCAACATTACACCACACTTCTACTAGACCCGTTGTGTTGTCGTAAACTCTCTTGTTCGATATGTTGTACCCTAAGAAGATTCCTTCATCAGCCTTCTCGCTGAATTTACCTTTTTGAGTCTTCTTCAGAAGTGTACACGGCGCGCAAATGGTTCGAGATACTCCAGATTCGGTTAACGTCGTTGTAGTAGCTCGTAACATGTCTTTCCGTGGCGCTTGACTATCAGAACTCGATTCAGTGTGTAACACGCATTAGCCACTACCTCATTCCAGAATTGGATAGGTAGTTTCGAGTCTGCCAACATTGTCCGTGCTGTCTCTATCAAGCTTCTGTTCTTTCCCTCAGCAACACCATTCATCTGAGGCGTGTAGGCAGAAGATAACTGATGCACAATTCCTTTTCCTTGCAGTATGCCTCCACTGATTCTTGAATTCAGTCCCGTTGTATGAGCGTACTTGTCTCACGTTCAGCTTGTAGAAAGATTCCAGTGTGGTTACTAACTCCTTGAATGACTCAAATGTTTCTGATTTGGACTTCAGAAACATTACCCAAGAAAATCTTGTGTAGTCATCAGTAACCACAAAAAACAGTACAAGGCGCCTGCAATGCTCTTTATACTTACTGGACCAAACAGATCCATGTGAAGAAGTTCAAGAGGAAGTTCTATTGAATGAACTTTCTTTTCCTTATGAGACTTCTTCGTCTGTTTGCCTTTCTTGCAAGCTACACAAAAATCTGGAAGTTGGAAATTCTTGACATTAACTCCTCTCACAAGATCCTTCTCGATCAGGTGATTCATCTTCCGTTGATTGATGTGTCCCATTCTCCTATGACAGGAGATGGAGTCCTTCTCAGTGGCTTTTGATAGGAAGCACTGAACTTCACGATCCGTTGTAGAAGCTGTGAGAGATCCAAAACATAAAGGTCTTTATATCTTGAAGCCGTCATCAGAACTTGGTCCTCCGGAATCACGTAGTCTTTCTTTAGGACGTAACACTTCTTGTTGTCGAATATGACTTTAAAACCTTTATCACAGATTTGGGAGACAGAAAGTAAGTTGTTTTGAAGTTGTTGAACGTAGTTCACCTTATCAAACTTAACTTTCTGATTTCCAACTTCTCCCTGAGCTGTGATATAGCCTCCCTTGTTTCCAGCAAACGAAACATGCCCTCCTTTTATCTTCTTGACATTTGATAAAAGAGCCATGTTTCCTGTCATGTGCCTGGATGCTCCGCTATCTACAATCCACGTGTTGGTTTTAGCACTGTAGTGAACACACTGCACATTCAATGTAAAACATTAGTTTAGGTTAGGAACCCAAGCCTTTACTGGCTTGGGTTTCCCAGAGGCATCACACATCATGAATTCAACCCATTGACCCTTAGAGGGTGAGGTTAGCTCAGGTTCCTTCTTGTCATCATTATCAGACACAGAGGATGACTTCTCTTTCTATACGCCAGATTTGTGCAATGCCTGTTTGTGATAAACAGTCGACTGGCTATTGGGTTGAACGTTAGGTTCACTAGTTCTTCTAGGTGGAGTTAAAGAACTCCTCTCAGAATACCAAGGTTTTGAATCCTGAAGTTCAATCTTCTTCCTAGGTGTCTGATAGTAAGGACAAAAGGAAACAATGTGTCCGCACTCTCAACAGTTGTAGCACGACCTGCTATCAACTTTATGATTAAACTCTCTTTGTGAAGATGTGTGTGACACCCTAGTAACATCACTTAGTTTGGGTTTTGACTCTGTTTCTTTTGATGTTTTCTTCTGTTTAACAACATCAATTGTTTTAACGTTTTTAACATCTTTTTCTTTTAGGTTAACTGGTTTTTGACATGAAGCTTGTGAAAAATTAACATTAGCAGTCCTTTTAAATTCAAATTTGACTTTGTTTGACCCAAACTTTATATTAACCTTTTCAAATCTTTTTCCAGATTAACATAAGGCATTTTAACCTTTGCCTTTGAAGTGGCCTCCTTTTGTTTTGTTCCAGATTCAATTGATGAACATGCAGAATCTAGATCACTAACAACAGGAGTAGACACCAAATGATCCTTGATGGGGTTGTTATTTATTGGTCTACTCTTAGTGTTCATCAAGGTCTCAAGTGGTGGTGGAACCACTTTATAACTCAAACCCTCCCCGTTGTTACGCTCTCTCACTAAGTGTTGGACAATATGAGATGAACTTGTCCAACTGTGCAGTTTTTGCTTAAAAGAGTTAACTTCTACTTCTAAGACTATTTTTTGTTTCTTAGTGTCTTCTAGGGAGTAAGATAGTACCTAATGTCATTAGCTTGATTAAATACAACTACTTCAGTTTCCCTAAGCTGTTTGGTCAAAAGGTCTATCTTCTCTTTGTAACTATGCTTATTTTGTTTTAAAACTCTATTAGCCTCAGTGCATAGTTGTAAATCCTTTACTAAGTTATCATTGTGATCTAATAACCTAGCAAATTTCTCATCTATGCTATCTCTAAGAGCATCACAATCAGAATAAGCATGATTTTTAAACAGTTGGTCAGTGGTACTTACCTGAGGAGGTTCAGAAGAGTTAGCCATCAACGCAACATCAGATGTCTCTAGTTCTGGTGATTCTGTCTTGGCTGTTGAAATCCCTTCTTCAGGCTTGTAGCTGACTTTAGTTGTGGTTGTCTCTTCAATATTTGACATCGCTATCCCAACTGCAATATCTCCCTCACTCGCGGATTCATCATCTAAATCTTCTACACTGGAAATATTAGATTCCCTTGGAAAGACAAACCGAAAGATCCAGTCTTGTCCTTCATCATCATGAGTAGTCAAGGCTTTTGGATCCTTGCTTAATGAAGTAGAACTGCTAGCTTGCTTGTCTTGACGAATAAAGGACGAGAATGGATTCCCGTTCCCAGTCTTCTTTGGCTTCACACATTCTCTCTTGAAGTGCCCCTTTTCTCCACAGTTAAAGCAGGTCACTTTACTCTTGTCAAAGCCAAATGTGGTATCCTTAGTAGCAACCAAGTTCTGTCTAGTCTTTTTCACAAACTTATTCGCCCTCCGGACAGCACTAGCTAAGGCCCACATAATATCCATCCTCTCTAGCTCCATTTCATCCACCTGCTCGTAGTCCTCATCTGCCAGATGGCAGTTTCCAATCTTTCCAGCAACAAGTCCATCATAAGAATGAACCACTGCTGCTAAGAGATCCATGTGCTCTCGAGCTACTTCTACTGTCACGTTTCCAAGATTCTCAGTCTTCAGTCTGGTAGCATTTGCTTCGGATCCGATATATTGGGTACTAGAAGACCCTGACGTTTCTGATCCTGAAGGAGAGACTTGTGAAGGACTAGATGAGCTTGACACAAAAGCAGTCAGAAGAGGTGCTCCAAACGTCTTAGCTTGAGGCATGGCATTGTACAAAGCTGGATTCTGAGTGTGCGAAGACTTCTGAGCTCTGTACTTCATCCTAAGTGCTTCTTCTCGCAGCTTTAGAATGAAGTCATTGATATCTAACTTTTCTAGCATCTCATTCTGTCTCGGATTTGACACAAATGAAGCCACTTTTCCAGCAATCCGTCTGCAAAATTGACACCTTTTCTTCCATGGTAGTAGCAACACCATGTGTATGCAATTCACTCATCAGATGGTAGAATCTATCAATAACATCGTCCAAACTCTCGTTTCCCATCGATGAGAAGTTATCAAATTCCTTCTTCAGTTCCTTAGCTTTAATTGCCTTCAGCGAAGCATTCCCGTCGTATCTTTTTTCCAGCTCATCCCACATTTCTTGGCCTGCTTATTCTCCGAGTACTGGTGGAAAATATCTTTAGGAATAGACTGTGTGATCAATGCATAAACTCTCTTCTCTACATTATACTTAACTTTCTGAGCATCAGTCATCCCTCCTAAAGTAAGCTTTACCCCATCTACTCCCCCCGGCATACTATACCCAGTCTCAATAGCTTCCCATAAATTTGGATGCACTCCATTGAGGTAGATCTCAAAACATTGTTTCCAGTGGGGAAACTCATCTAACATTAAGAGTTTTGTTGGTTTATTATGATTCCCCACCTCACTCTCAAGCAACAGTTGTTCTGGATCCTTGAGTCCTTGCCGGCAGTAAACGCTGACATGTGATCTTCCATCACGATTAACTTTTAAGTGTACCTAACAAACTGTCAAACTGGTGCGACTGGGTGATGCGAATGGGCTATCCGTGCAAATGAACTATGCGATTGGTTCAGTCGTGCAGCTGAACTAAGCGATTTCAGTCGTGCGAATGAAGCTGATGCGTATGAACACTGCGAACGGATGGTTCAGTCATACGAATGGAGATGCGACTCAGTCCAATCATGCGTCTGGTGTATGCGAATGAAGTCCTAAGTGCTTCTTCTCGCAGCTTTAGAATGAAGTCATTGATATCTAACTTTGCCAGCATCTCATTCTGTCTCGGATTTGACACAAATGAAGCCCACTTTTCCAGCAATTCGTCTGCAAAATTTGACACCTTTTCTTCCATGGTAGTAGCAACACCATGTGTATGCAATTCACTCATCAGATGGTAGAATCTATCAATAACATCGTCCAAACTCTCGTTTCCCATCGATGAGAAGTTATCAAATTCCTTCTTCAGTTCCTTAGCTTTAATTGCCTTCAGCGAAGCATTCCCGTCGTATCTTTTTTCCAGCTCATCCCACAATTTCTTGGCCTGCTTATTCTCCGAGTACTGGTGGAAAATATCTTTAGGAATAGACTGTGTGATCAATGCATAAACTCTCTTCTCTACATTATACTTAACTTTCTGAGCATCAGTCATCCCTCCTAAAGTAAGCTTTACCCCATCTACTCCCCCCGGCATACTATACCCAGTCTCAATAGCTTCCCATAAATTTGGATGCACTCCATTGAGGTAGATCTCAAAACATTGTTTCCAGTGGGGAAACTCATCTAACATTAAGAGTTTTGTTTGTTTATTATGATTCCCCACCTCACTCTCAAGCAACAGTTGTTCTGGATCCTTGAGTCCTTGCCGGCAGTAAACGCTGACATGTGATCTTCCATCACGATTAACTTTTAGTGTACTTAACAAACTGTCAAACTGGTGCGACTGGGTGATGCGAATGGGCTATCCGTGCAAATGAACTATGCGATTGGTTCAGTCGTGCAGCTGAACTAAGCGATTTCAGTCGTGCGAATGAAGCTGATGCGTATGAACACTGCGAACGGATGGTTCAGTCATACGAATGGAGATGCGACTCAGTCCAATCATGCGTCTGGTGTATGCGAATGAAGTCCAGTCGTGCGAATGGCTCACTCGTGCGACTGAAGCTGTTGTTTTGCGAAAATTTCTAGGTTAAACGTGTCTTAGCCGTAAAAATTCAAAATTTCGCAAACCCTAATCGCCTAAGGCTGTAGAAACGAAACTTGATGAGCAGGGAACGTCCAAGACAACTTTTGACACAAAAATTGTGTTTTTTAGTGTAAAAACACAAACTTTTAATCAATCTTGATTGAATCACACGTAATCAAGAGCCAGAGCTCTAATACCACTTGTTAGGACCTTTTATTTGAACGAAATACCAAATGATTAACGTGTAAACCAAATCAAATAGTGCGGAATCCTATTTGATTGGTGATCCAATTAGTGAGAACGCACGTCGAATCAATAAAGTATTGAATCAAACGTTAAGAATCGATTAGGAATCGATCTACAGCGTTCTATGAACTTGGAGTATCAACTTGGAGGCTCCTGGACGCTAGGGTACGTCTGGAGTCGAAATAGAATGAAAGCTCTCGTTTTTCCACGAATTGGGTTGTATTTATAGGTTAGTACTGTTCATTCGTGCGACTGAACCATTAGTATGGTTCAGTCGTGCGATTGAACCATGAGGTTGATTCATCTGCATGACTGAGTGTTCAGTCGTGCGACTGAGCCAATCTTATGTTACAATCATACGACTGATCCAGTCTCCTGGTTCAGTCATGCGACTGTATCATTCGTATGAAGTTATTCATGCGTATGGCCCATTCGCATGGGCCATTCATATGAGAACTTCGTTTTCTTAAGTTTGAATGTATTAATTAATATAACATTATGTGTAACAATTCAAACAACCACAAACCTAATTAACCAATTTAACATCGACTCATTAGTGAAATATTAAACATTATAAATAACAAACAATCAATATCATTTCATTAATCATTCCAAACATTATATTAGAATTAGACAAACAAGATCTATTACATTTATATCATGATCTAGGGACATACATGTATCAACAATCACAAACCTATATAATCTAGTCAATATGCGTTACAAACTCATTAATGAAATATTAAACATTATAAATCACAACCAACATTCTCATTTCATTAAGTACCTAAGCATTACATAAGTGTAAGACATTCAAGACATATTACATTAAGATCCGAATCTGGGTACATATGTATGAACAAACTCCCCCTTGGACCAAGATCTATCTATCGTCTTACCTTATTCCTCGTACTTCTTGTACTTATCCTCTCTTGTGACTCCTGCATGTATTTCAAAAGTAAAGCAGAGTCGTATCACATTTTGGAATTAGAGGGCTTGTACAATATCGTGCGTGTCATAGAATAGTGGCCACTTGTATAGAGTGTAGACGTCGTCAGATGACAAGTTGGTAAGCCACATCGGGTCGAATACCCTGATTGTATCCATTCTGCCCTCTTTGTTTGGAACTATGATAGCTTCCCCTATTCTCTAATCATAGTACCACCATTTGAAGTGAGGAGTGAAGTCCTGTGGCATCTCCCATAGAGGGATCTTTGACATTGTTTGTGGAGGACTCCACTTCAGCATTATCTTCGGCTTTCCAGTTACGGGATCAACTTCAAAACATTTGATATACCTCGTAGGTTGTTGAGGTTTGAAGTTGACCCACCTGGTGTGGTACTCTTTCTTCAAGGCAGCCTCAAACCACCTGACATCTTTCTCGAGTCAGCGTATAACAGCTTCATTCAGCCACCTGGTTGAGCTCAAAACCAGGTAGAGACTTTAGATCATGCGGGAATCTAAAGTACTCAATACCTTTCTTTCTCTTCACTGCGTATACATTAAGATCATCAAAATGGGCCCACGCGATAATCTTGCCTGACACCTTGTGATGTTTCTTCACATTATAGAGCTGGTGTAGATATTTTGTTTAGGAGCAGCGTGTTTGACAAGATCAGCGATCACAAGTTTGATGTATTAGGGTTCAAAGCAGCGGAATACGAACAGGAATTAGACAAATTGTAGCAAGAAGTCGACGCTTGTATGCATTAAGAGCACATACGGTTATAGCGAGAGAATGTATTTCTAATTCAAGGAATGTTTATAGATATGGAATGTTTCTAATCAAATCATTCAAGACATTCATTCATTCATCCAAATATTACAATAGGTTGTCACTCCTTATATAGAGTGCAACAATCACTGCTGTTATCACGGAAAGTGACAACTGGCAGATCTAATACAAAAATAACTAACTCTTAACAAACTACTGAAATGTTCACAACTACTGAGAACATATCAGAGTGTTAAGTACAGAATATAAAACTACTGATTAGAAACTACTGAAACTACAACGACTGAAGAACTAGCTCTTCAGTCGTTTTACAAAACTACTGAAACATAAAACTACTGAAACTAGAAATATAAAACTATTGATATCACAACTACGGAAGAAGTACTCTTCAGCAGTTATGACAAACTACTGAGGCTTCAGTACTTGATCTTCAGACTTTGACCTTCAGGCGTTTCATCAGCTGATGACTTCAATAGATATCATCAGCTGATGTCTTCAGTCTTTGTCTTCAGACTTTGTACATCAGTTGTTGATCTTCAGCACTTGTAAACTCTTCAGCTGTTGTACTTCAGTACTTTGGTCTTTCAGCTTCAGGACTTGTGTTCTTCAGCTGTTGTACTTCAGTACTTTGGTCTTTCAGCTGTTGAAGTCTTCAGCACTTGATCTTCACTGTTGAAGTCTTCAGCACTTGTCAAACTGCTGATGAGGCTTTCAGCAGTTGTTGTGATACCATGTGGGACTTAGAGGTTTTCTGATCTTGGTTCATTGGTTCTTTTGGTCCAACAAACTCCCCCTGAACCAATGCAGCCAAAACCTCTAAATTATTCATAATCCCACTTATTGTTGGCAAAATGTTGGTCTTTTTCCTTCTTGATCAGTAGAGAAGATGACCCATGTAAGCTCCGGCCTGGAAGAAATCTCAGATATTTGTTTAGCAGAGTATGAATGGGAACTCTGTTTTGGGGAACTGGACATAGAGTTGTTATCCCATTCATGAGATTTACTTCCCCATAATAAGTCTGTATGACTCTCGAACATAGGCCTCAAGGAGAACAACTTGTTCCTCCTGAGAGAGTTCTTCTACTCCCCCTTCGAAGAAGAACTCTGGACCATAGTACTCTGATAAGTACTTCATGGTCCTGCCATTTTTCAGCTCCACCGTAGTTACCTCCCTATATACAAATTCATCAGGATGGTTGCCTTCAAGGAGTAACTGGAGCTCATTTTCTGGATGTCTTCAAGCTTTTTATATAACAACCCCTTCTTAATCATCTTGTTTTCTAGTAAAGCTTGAGGGGTCTTCTTTGCTTGGTGAGCTTTCTTGAATTCATCAATGATTTCCCAGGTGAGACTACAATGGCCAACATGATGGTAGAATCTATTGTTTTTCGTACCTGGCCATTGTATCTGTGTGGAATAGTTCTTTTATGGATTCTAGAACTCACCCTAGGGTCTGGCCATACTCTCACTCTCTCCTTCTGATACTGAAAAGTGTGCCTGAGAGTGTACAGCCTTTGAGCATGCCCTTTCATGGCTTGAATAGATGATGACTGAGGAAATTCCTTGTCAACCATCTTCAACAGTTGCTCATCGTGCTGTTTCTGCTGTTCTTCTTCTTCTATCTTGACTCTGACCATTTCCCTTTGAGAGTCAGGTGTGATCATGGGTTTACTTCGGGGTTTTGGTAGCTTTAGAACAGCAGAGAGTGGCAGACTATCATCTTCATCCTCCTCTTCTTCTTCTTCTTCCATCCTCAGCACCCTTCTCCTCCTTCTGGGTGCATCACTGGATGATGTTTCGGTTGGTGAAGGAATTGGTTTTGGGGAATGGAGATGTTTGGATTTTGGCTTAGAGATTGGTTGGGAGATTTGAGGGATAGGCTCTGTTTGAGTGGGTGGAAGGGAAGGTTGATCCAGCATCTTTGTAGTTAGTTTCGCCTTTGTGAGTTTAGCCATCTCTAACCCTTTACCAGCCCCAGCCTCATCAAGGGCTTCCACAATAATCCCTTTGTTGAATTGCTCAGACAGACAGATTCTGGTGGCTATAGCCAGAATGCTGTCCCTGGTCCACGCGCGAATCTCCATTAACGATCTTCCTAAGTATTTTGCAATAAAGCGGATCATTATTTCCAATCTCTTTTTTTCCAGAGCATCATACCCTGCCCATTGGGTTTGTATCCCTTGCACTTCCAACCTTCTGATCTCACTATCCAGTGTGGCTGTGTCAAACCCCTGCCTGAAGAGTTGTTAATTATTTTATCCATGGATCGGCTGTGTGTAGTGTCAGCTTCTTTTACCAGCTCCTCCAAGGATTTGTCTTCAGCAGTATGATCATCAGCACTTTTCTTTCGCTTGTAAGTGAGCAAAGGTTGCTTTTCTTTCTCCTCCTCTTGGGCTTGCTTCTCTTCCTTCTTTTCCTTTGTTCTTTTCCTCTTCTTTGTTTCACTGCAGTACTCTCCCCCATTTTGGATGCATTGGAGGAAGGGGTTTGTACCGCAGAAAGAGTCTTTTGTACAGCAGCATCAATCAAGGGCTGTAAAGTTGAGGAAAGCCTCTCATCAATGGCTTTAGTCACAATATCAGTGATTATGGGTGTGATGAGAGGGAGGGAATTTTGAAGTACAGCACCTATTTGCTCAGGAAGGTTCTGTTCCTGAGAAATAGGGCCTGAAGCAGAGGCAGGTGGTTGAGTTTGGAGTGGCTCAGTGTTTGGGGAACCTTCAAGTGAAGGTGCCATCTGTGGGTGGGTAGAGGCAGATGGTCTTTCTCCTTGTGAGAGTTGATCAAGTAGGTTTTGCAGCCTACTGACTTTCTCTTCAAGGATTGTGTTCTGGGCAAGAACATCATAGAAAATGCCCAGGTCATCATCAGCCGAAGCTGAATCATCTGACCTCCTGCGTAGAGCAGGATTTACATGCACTGGGTGTAGACCAGTTGATGGATGTGCCCCTTGTGCTTGGTACTGGGGACTTCCAGCCTCAGGACAGTGTCCATCATCAGCTGTTGCCTCTAGTGAGGTCTTAGCAATGTTACCAGCCTCAGTCTGATCATGTGCTGAGTCAGAGGAGGTGGCAGCCTCACTAGATATTCTAAGCTCCTTGTCTACACCAGGAGATAGAAGTGGTAAACCCCTGTGCTGTGGGTTCTTAAGTGCACTGTGTTCCTCCCCCTCAATTGTAGAGGTTGTCACAGTAGTAAGTGGTTTCTGGGGAGGGGGTGAGGAGTGCAGTTGAGTCAGCACTTGTGCAACTATTAAAGTTGGGCTGTGAGGGGCGGTTGTTTGGGGTGAAGGGATAGAAGCAGTGTGCACCTGGGGAGGTTGGTGCGCTTCAATGGCAATCCCCTCAAGTGAGGAAGATCCCAGATATGTAGGTACCCCTTGTGTGGTTGCTGCAGGCTCCTGTTGAGAGGAAGCCTGAGCGGCTATGGCTGGAAGAGTCATTGTATCCACTAGGGGGTTTGGACTAGTGGATATATCCTGCGTTTGTGTTGCAGGGGTATCCTCAGGGGACTCATTCCCTGAGTAGCCGTTTTGGGTTTCTTTTTGGTGGGTTTGGTGGGGACTTTTGATTTGGAGGTGGTGGCTGTGGGTTCCAGCTGCGTGGGTTTTCGCAGCTTGGCAGCCATTTTGAGTGTCTGGTCAGAGTTGTGCCGGGAGTATACTTCCGGCAGAACAGCCGTAGCAGGGACTCCCAAGCCAACAAGTCCCTCAGCATTAAGCTGGTTTGTAATGATGGCCATTATGAACCGTGGATATAGTATCCAACGGTTGGCAGTTAGTTTTTGAGCCATATCCTTGAGCTCTGAAAATATTATTTCTGAAAAGTTTAGCGGTTGTTGCTCAAGAATAGAATACATTACCTGCTGCCATTTTGTCGACATTTGATCCCAAGACGACGTCTTAGGAGCCAAACATACATTCACCATGTGAAAAATTAGGCGCTCAGCGTCATTAAAGTGATTCTTCAGGATAGTGGAGGCACTGAGATCGCCTTGATATCCATGTTGGCAAAGGATAGATCTGTGGTGCCCTTCGGATATCCAGCAGGAGAACTAGCATCATTCAGATGAAGAATTTTGCGGATTATTGCAGTAGTGATGACTACTTCTTTGTTGTTTACGACCGACTGGAGAGATGGTGTTGTTCTCCCCAGTGGTAATAGTAACGTTCATCCAAATTGGTGAAGGGATTCGGCATGTAGTATGGGATTCAGAAGAAATGCCGTTTTGTATTGGGACTGAACATAAGATCGATAGCAGTATCGAACTTAGTCCAGATAGGCGATTTAGTGAGGTAGGCAACACAGTTGTGTCGCGGTTTAATTTGCATGGACGCCATTGAGAAGAGGGAAGTTTTGGAGAGGAACGTTAGGTTTGAAGAAGATCAAGCATTGAAGGATTAGGTCAGGGGTATTTATAGGGTACGGGTAAGAAAACGACTGAAGGATGTGGTGTTAGTCATCAGTAGTTTTAAACGACCGTTGACATGGTATTATCCTTTCAGACGTTGAAACAGCTGAAGTCGTGGTGTTAGGCATTAGAAGTTAGAAAACTACTGAAGCCCGTGGTTTTGACTTCAGATGATTGAAACAACTGAGGACTTGGTGTTTGTCATCAGTAGTTATGTAACTACTGAGGATAGTGGTTTTGTCATCAGCTGTTGTAAACAACTGAAGACTTGGTATTAGTCATCAGTAGTTATAAAACTACTGAAGACATGGTTTTGCTTCAGTTGTTTAGAATGAAACAGCAGTTGTAGAAACGACTGAAGAGAAAGTTCTCTTCAGCTGTTTTCGTCAATTCTTAGCTTGTCAGCTGTCTCATACTGTACTCAACACATTCACTAGCCTTTTTGGCTGATTTCAGTTGTTTCATAGGACATCAGTACTTATCTGTTTTTACTGATTGCAGTAGTTGTAGCTGCATCAGTAGTTGTAACTACATCAGTAGTTTAGAACATATGAAGTACTTCAGTACTTGTGAGACATTTAGCCTTCAGTAGTTATAAAAACTGCTGAGGGTAAAAGAGCTCACCGGTACTTATATGTGACATAGTTACTAATGATCATCAGTACTTATTACTAAGATCATCAGTAGTCGTCACTTATTCTAGCTGCAGCATACCAAGCCTTAACACCAGGTTTTGGAAAGTTAACTATCCAAAGGCTTAGTAAAAATGTCTGCAAGCTCATCAGCACTAGGCACAAACTTAGGATCAATCAGACCTTTTTCAAAACAATCCTTATAAAATGATGTCTGATCTCTATATGTTTGGTCCTAGAGTGCTGGACTGGATTTTTGACAATGCAAAGAGCTGAAGCACTATCCATTAGCAATGGAGTCTTAGTCTCTGTAATGCCATAATCCAGAAGTTGGTTTTGAAGCCAGAGTACCTGAAATGTACAACTTGCAGCTGCAATGTACTCTGCTTCAGCAGTTGATGTAGCAACTGAGTCTGTTTCTTGCTCTGCCAAGAAATCAAGCAGTTGCCTAGGAATTGACATCCACCAGAAGTTGATTTCCTGGTCAACTTACACCCTGCATAGTCACTGTCAGAAAAAACAACTAATTTACCAGAATGTCCAGTAGAAGACCATAAACTAGAGATGGAGTGCCTTGCAGATATCTAAACATCCTCTTGACTGCAATCAGATGAGACTCTTTAGGTGCAGCCTGAAATCTAGCACAAACACATGTAGCAAACATAATATCTGGTCTAGAAGCTGTTAAATACATCAAGGACCCAATCATACATCTGTAAAGTGTTTCATCAACCACTTTACCTTTCTGATCTGTATCCAGTTGTGTGGTGCTGCACATGGGGGTAGAACAGGGCTTACAGTTTTGTAAATCAAACTTTTGCAAAAGATATTTTGTGTATTTGGACTAGTGAATGAAAATTCCATCAGCCTTTTGTTTGATTTGCAACCCCAGAAAGAACTGTAATTCTCCCATGGCACTCATTTCAAACTTCTGTTGTATCAACTTTGTAAAGGCATCACACAACTTTGGATCAGAGGATGCAAAAATGATATCATCCACATAAATTTGAACAAGTAGATTATGCTACCCAGCTTTCTTAATGAATAAATCTTATCTATGGAGCCTCTAGTGAAATTATTTTCCAGAAGAAAGTTTGATAATGTCTCATACCAGGCTCTAGGAGCTTGTTTTAACCCATAAAGAGCCTTATCAAGCTTATACACCCAATTAGGATGTTTATTGTCCTCAAAGCCTGGAGGTTGACATACATAAACCTCTTCTTTAATTTTTCCATACAAAAATGCACTTTTGACATCCATTAAAACCTTTAAGGTTTTGATAAGCAGCATAAGCTAAAAACAATCGAATTGCTTCCAGTCTGGCTACAGGGGCAAAGGTTTCATCATAATCAATACCTTCTTCTTGTGCAAACCCCTGAACAACCAGTCTGGCCTTGTTCTTAACAATAAGCCCATTTTCATAGTTTTGTTCCTAAACACCCATTTAGGCCTATTGCACACTTACCGGAGGTAGAAGAACCAGTTCCCACACTTGCTGTTTCTTGAACTGAAGAAGCTAAAGCTGCATGGCATCAACCCATCCATTGTCCTTTAAGCAATGTGATAATTCTTTGGCTCTTGCTGACTGATGAGAGAGCATAAAGCAGAAATTTGACAATTGACTTCTTGTTGATACTCCAGCAGTGATATCACCAATGATTTGAGACATAGGGTGATTATTCAGATCTTGATACACAATGAGATCTGTGCAAGTGTTTGTAGCAGGCTCAGCAGTAACAGATGGTGATGGTGAATCATTTCCTTGAAACCAATCAGTGGATGGTAATTCAAAGGAAGTTGAATCGAAGAGATCTCATCAGCATTTGTTGTGGATGGTGCTACTGGAGTGCAGGAACATCAGGTCTAGCTGAATCAGGCAGCTGATCACTAACCTGAAGAGGTGAGTACGGCAATCATCATCATCATCAGCAGTACCACCAGGTGGTGAACTGTTGACAGGAGCAATAGCAGGAGTTTGCTAAGAACTATTGCAGTATGTCCAAATCAATAACTCCACAGGGCTTTGTGGAATCTTGTCCTTTGGAGATTCATTGAACTTAACATGTAGAGTTTCTTCAACATCTTTTGTTCTGCAGTTGAAGACTCTGTATGCCTTGCAAGTAGATGAATAACCAACAAAATACCCTGCATCCACCTTAGGATCAAATTTATGGAGTTGATCCTTTGTGTTGAGAATAAACAAGGACACCCAAATGCTTTGAAAAATGAAATCAGAGGAGCCAAATGATGGACGACTTCATATGGAGTCTTCATCAACCTCTGATTTACTAAAACTCTATTTTGCACATAGCAAGCTGTGTAACAGCTTCAGCCCAAAAGGTCAGTGGCAAACAGAGTCAGCCAGCATGGACCTTGCAGCTTCAATGAGGGTCCTGTTCTTTCTCTCCACTACTCCATTTTGTTCTGGAGTCCTTGGAATGCTAAACTGCCTTTTGATTCCCTTTGAAAGATAGAAGTCATCCACAGTGATGATTGATTTCTGAATTCAGTTCCATTGTCACTCCTAACACTTGACTGGAAGGGAATACTGCTTCTCATATACAACACAGTGTAATCTTCTGAGCAACCTCATCCTTTGAATGTAGAAGAAAGTCCATACAAATCTGGAGTAATCATCCACAATTACCAGACAGTATTTCTTCTTTGCCATGCTCATTACTCTCACAGGACCAAATAGATCCATATGCAGTAATTGCAAGCAGGCAGTGGACTTAGGCACTTCAATAGGAGGGATGAGACTTTGTGTTGTTTTCCTTTTAAACAACAGTGCAGGTTTCATCACAGTGGAACTCCTTTTTATTGGTAAGCCTCTGACTAAACTATTGTGGGTAAGCTGATTCATGTTTTTTTAGATTAACATGACCAAGCCTTCTGTGCCACAGTTTAGATTTTCTTGAGAAGAGGCTTTGGAAATAGGCAAGGATTGCCTTTGAGATCTATTTTCTTGGAAAGATCTAAGGCATACACTCTTCCTGTCCTGTTGGCTCTCAGGAGAGTGTGATCATCCAACACCTTGTCAATCAAGTGCAAAACTTTGGATGACAGAATCCTACAGTTTTGACTGGTGAAAAAGAGCAACATGGCCTTTATCACACATTTGACTGACACTCAAGAGATTGTACTTGAGATTTTCCACATGATTACATCATCAAATTTGATTTCTCCATTAGAGACAAAACCCTTACCAATGATGTAACCCTAGCACATTGCCAAAAGAAACAAATCCCTTCTTTCCTTGAGAGTAGTCATGAAGAAGAGAGCTGTTCCAGTCATGTGCATAGATCCCCCCTGTCTACATACCAGATGCTACTTTGGCATGTTGAAGAACCCTGCAAAAATAACAATCAGTTAGTTTTAGAGACCCAAACCTTTTGGTTTTGGGCCGGTCTCATCAATAGATGGTAAACTAACAGGTTTATTTAAAACAACAGCTTGAGAGGAAGAAGATGGTGTAAAGAGGATCCTTTGGCTTGGACCTCCTTTTCTGTGGTTTCAACATAGGAGCTCTAGTTGGTTGACTCTACCCAACAGATGTGAACCATCATTACCAGCTGTGTTCGATTTTGTGATAAAGCTTTCAGCTCATCAGACACATTGCCAGTGGAGTTTGATAGTTCCTATGTTGCACCCCTTCTTTTCTGAGCACTCTCAGCTGTCACATGTTTAACCCCTTCCTTTTTGGATTTCTTTGAGGACTTAAGGGTTACAGGATTTGATGTTGCTGATACAAATGTGGTCTCAAACCTCAGTTTTCATTTTTATAACCATTTTCTCATTAATTTCTTCTTTTTGTTTTGAGTTTGGACCTCTTTTGTACCAACAATAATCTGTGAGATGATTGAACAAACCCACATACTTCACATGGTTTCTTCTTCATCTTAAGTTGATCATCAACTAAAGAGGGTGATGCAACTAAGGACTTGTTTTCAATGCTTTGGAAGCATTGTTTGCTTTCTTGACTACCTCTTTAGTGGTCTTCAAACTCTTTCTTTCTACTGCAGTTTTCTTCTCTCTTCTTTACTGACAGCAGTTGAAGTTTGAACTTCAGGTGTTAAATCCTGCTTCTCTAGTCCTTTCAGGACCTTCAGAATTAACTCCTGAGTTGATCAACCTCATTAATCATGTGAGTGTCAGCATTTGAACCATCAACATCAGCTGATAGTTCAAGAGGGCTTGATGCTGACTGCTACTTCTGATTGTGTTGTATCAGAAGGTAGATCACATGATGATGGATTGTTATCACTCTCACCATCAGATTCTACTTCTGCTCTTGGGGTAAATCTGTAGGTGGAGCAGTGTGATTGTAACCAATCCAAACTTCACATTTGAAGCAGATTGCTTACTAAGAAGCATTTCAAAACCTTTGCATGATTGTACCCATCTATCACACTCTCTACCTGTAAACTGCAAGGGTTTTCTTTGAGATCTTTGTACTTCTCTAGAAGTACCTCTTCTCTAGCCTTATCATCAATTATTTGGCAATTCAGTTTATAAATCTCATCATTTTTATCTTTAAGCACACACAGACTCAAACTTAGCTTTGTTTTTGGAAATTATTTGTTTCTAGCTCAATGTTCTTATTAATTAGAGCTACATTTGCTTCTCTAATGGAAGCAAATGTTGCTATGCATGGTTCAGAACATAATTTGGCTTTTGCCTCAGAGGATACCTGTGATACCTGAGTGGAGAGGCATTAGAAAATGAAGTATCAGCAGACTCCAAAGCCATAAGAGCTAGATTCCCAAAGGACTGTCACCACCATGTTGACCAGCACCTGAGAACAGTTGGTCATGACCAGACATGTCATCTGGTAAACTGCTCCAGTCAACAACTCCTGGGGTGAAGAAGCTTTGTTGTTGGGTTGAGTTGTTGATGAGATTGGGATGGCTGAGGTTCTGGTAGTGCATGAGGTTGTGGTGCCATAGGAACTTGAACTTGATTTGATTGTGGCATGTAATAACAAGGGTACGGATATGGCATTTGACCCTGAGAACAAATATGCCGGAGATTGTTGTTGAGGATGATGACTAGAAGTGACAGGATGTTGCCCTCTGTGTTGTTGACTATTGCTAGGAAAGTCACAAAGGGTGCAGTGGAGTTAGATCAGTTGATCTACACTCTCTTGCAAAGTGTCCAAGCCTTTGGCATTTGTGACACCTGAACTTGCTCTTGTCAAAACCAACTTTGGTTCTGCCAGAGAGTCCGGGAATTTTCTTCCAGTTCTTTTATAGAACTTCTGAGATCTGATATTTATCAGGGCCATTTGCCTCAAAAATTCCCTCTTCTAAGTCGTCATCACGCAGCAATCCCCTTGAGATCATCCATAATGAAGCATAAATTGTCATTATTACACCCGTAAACTGACCATCAACACTCACAAATGCAGATTCAGAAGTGCTTGAAGAGAAAAGTAATATGCTCATCATATGGCATTCAGATGAAGCATATTCTGACTCATGACCCACCAAGGCAGTGTTGCCTGGTACAAAGTCTTCAGTGAGCTTTCCAGATGAAGACAGCTTTCCTCTTCTGTTCTATCTCTCTCTCAACGTGAGCAGTTTCCCATGGAGTTGGGTGAGAGATAGTTTGTCCAAACTTGCACTGGAGCGTAGGACAATAGTATATGTGTCCCATCTCTCAGGCAGTGATCTGAGAAATCTGTTATTCATCTGGATATTTGTGTACTCAAGTTTGACCATTTTTAGTTTAGAGATCAAGCAAGAGAACCGCTCATATTGTAGAGTCAGTGTCTCACCCTTTCTATGAGAGAATGTCTCATATTGTTGGGCCAGATTTCTCTATTTTGCCAAGACCTCATCTGTTCCTCCAAATTGTTCTTTCAAGGCATTCCAGAGCTCATGGGCAGTTTCATGATGCATTAGCCCAAATAGATTTCATTTGGCAGTGCCATGGCCAGAATTCCTGGGCTTTTTCACAATTTCAAGCAACTTCTTATCCTCATCTGAGTATTGCTCCCTCCTCTTCGGAACCATTTGATTGGTTTTTCCGGGTTATTCAACCATAGGCTTGTGTGGACCATGTACCACTGATGTCCAACACCCTGCGCTGTTAACAGACAGTGATGGAGCATTCGTCTTTTGCCATATGTTATACTCATTCCTAACCAGCATTGGTGGCTTGGTTGAGGAACCAGTATTGTGAGGATCATTGGAGGGAATAGTCATTTTTCAGTTCAGAACAATTTAATTCAAGCTTTTAAAAGTGTTAACACAGAACACACACAAACTCAATGAAAACCAAGAGAAGATCTCCGGATGGATGACCAGAAATACATAAATTCAATCTCTATAACCGTTTCTTGCAAAACAAAAGCTAATTCAATCAAACTTAGATCTTGAATAGCAGTTTCAATGATCAATTATTAGATCGATCAATGATTAACTGCTCTGATACCATTTCACAGGATCAGCGATCACAAGTTCGATGTATTAGGGTTCAAAAGCAACGGATACGAACAGAATTAGACAAATTGTAGGCAAGAAATCGATGCTTGTATGCATAAGAGCACATAGGTTATAGCGAGAGAATATATTCTGATTCAAGGAATGTTTATAGATATGGAATGTTTCTAATCAATCATTCAATCACATTCCTTCATTCATCCAATATTACAATAGGTTGTCACTCCTTATATAGAGTGCAACAATCACTGCTGTTATCACGAAAGTGACAACTGGCAGATCTAATACAAAAATACTAACTCTTAACAAACTACTGAAATTTTCACAACTACTGAGAACATATCAGAGTGTTAAGTACAGAATATAAAACTACTGATTAGAAACTACTGAAACTACAACGACTGAAGAACTACTCTTCAGTCGTTTTACAAAACTACTGAACATAAAACTACTGAAACTAGAATATAAAACTACTGATATCACAACTACTGAAGAAGTAATCTTCAGTTTGTGACAAACTACTGAGGCTTCAGTCTGCTTTTCAGACTTTGACCTTCAGGTGTTTCATCACTGATGACTTCAGTAGATATCATCAGCTGATGTCTTTAGTCTTTGTCTTGTCTTCAGACTTTGTACATCAGTTGTTGATCTTCAGCACTTGTAAACTCTTCAGCTGTTGTACTTCAGTACTTTGGTCTTTCAGCTTCAGCACTGTGTTCTTCAGCTTTTGTACTTTAGTACTTTGGTCTTTCAGCTGTTGAAGTCTTCAGCACTTGATCTTCAGCTGTTGAAGTCTTCAGCACTTGTCAAACTGCTGATGAGGCTTTCAGCAGTTGTTGTGATACCATGTGGGACTTAGAGGTTTTCTGATCTTGGCTCATTGGTTCTTTGGTCCAACAGTGTTGGGCTCGATCTCCTTAAAACACGCATCCCATTTAGCCTTTCTGATATCGACATTAGTGTTTCAGGCTTCGGCATGTTCTTTAACCTTCTCTGACTATTGCTCCATCTTATCTAATATCTCAAATGTATCACACTGACCAGGAGTCACCCAAATTGAGGACCACATTTCCCTCTTTGTCAGAATACTCAGGATAGTGCTCTGTAGTGACGTCCTCGATCTCTATCTCATCAATGTCATTCAGCTCGTCGTCACTGGTTTCTATAAAAGTTGGAGCATCCTTGAAAATCTCATCTGGATTGAGCTTGAACATTTCTGCAATTTGCTCGTCAGTGAGATTATGAATGATCTCTTTTTCTTCAGGAGGGTACATCACCGATCTCCTAACTATACCCTACAGATCAAGAATCATCGTGAGCTGAGTCTTGATCTGTTGGAGGGGAGCAACATCATGTTCATCCCTCTGAAAGTTTGGATCTGCTTGATTTAAACATATAACATAACAATCATTAGTTAATAATCAAAACAGAAATACCAAAATTAAATATAAACATTCATTACAATAATGAGATACAAGATTCGAATACATATGATTTAAAAAGTGAATAACTAAATATTACTCTTATCCTGTATCCTCTGCTCTTCTGCTACTGGGGTGGATATGGAGGCACCCTGATCCTGAGTCCTTTTGGTCCTCCGTTTGCTTGCAGATGTGGCACCCGCAGCAGAAGAATAGTCTTCATCATCATCAACATCTGCATCAGTATCAACCTTGTGATAATCACCATCATCATTATCATCATCACTCTCATCATCATCATCATCATCATCGTCTCCATCTCCTTCTCCGATCTTCAAGGGCTCTTCTTTGGATCCTTTTAGCTTTTGCAAGATAGTCTTGTTTGCAGCCTCCAGCTCTTCTTGGCATGTTGATTTTGGAGCTGAGACATCTGCTGAGCCTGCTGATCAATCATCACACCTGCTGAGAAATCTGCTGAGATTGTGCAACAGTAAGATCCACTAACTGATGAATCTGTGCAGTTTTCTCGTCATCAGTCACTAACAGACGCATCACCATACGGTTCAACGCTGAGAGTTGTTCCTCTACGCCAAAGGGAGGTAGAGGTGATCTAGATGTATATGGAGAGGAGGATGATGCTACAACTGGATGGATAGTGGTGGTGTGGTGGCAGTAGTGAAGATGGGGGTAATATAGATGAGGTGTTGGTGGTGTGGGTGTGGTAGTAGTGGTGGTAGGTGGAGTGGTGGTAGTGGACGGAGGAGTATGGTGGTAGGTGGAGTGGTGGCAGTGGTGGTAGTAGTGGTGGTCGTTATGAAGGTCAGTCTTCTGTTTTTCTTCTTCAAGCCGTGGGGTTGAGCCATCCTATCTTCCTCGATCCCTTCGAGGTGGATGCTCCCCCTGAAACATGGCTTGGCTGATTGGAGCAAAGGTAGGATCCGTGTCAGTCTTTCCCGATCTGCCAGGGCGTTCACCAATCGCCCGGAGCCCTCGCTATGTGGCAACCACCTTGCTGCAAATAGTCCGAGTGAGGGGCTCGTCATCTGTATCCTCTTCCTCATCAGGTTGGAAATCCTGATGGAATCCAGCATCCTCAGTCTCTCTGTGGGTGGGTGCCGAAGATGCGATATCAGCTGTGGGGGCCCTTGGTTATGTGGTCCCAACATCTCCACCATCATTGTTGTTGTCGTCGTCGAAGTCATCCTCCGGGAGCTCTAACTACTCAACATCCGAATCACTGTCTATGTGATGCCATTTATGCCTACCTGGCGCCACGTAGTCTTCACGGGCCAGATGCCCAAAACATTGCCTTACAGGGGTTTTCACCTGCTTCCCCCTGTAACTTTCATCCAACACAAGGTGGTATCATCCATCACCTCGAGTGCTACCACATCCCCCTTCTCCTTTGGCAACAAAGGTGCTTTTGGTCTAGGATCATCTGTATGAATCGAGGGTACATACAAAAGCCCTCCTTGCCATTTCCATCTATGTTCTCCACCAGGTAGGTGAAGATCATCCTGGAGAAGTTGAACGGGTGGTTCAGCACCAACGCTGCGTAAGCGTTCTGAATCTGATCTGAGAGCTCATCGAACCCTCCCTTCCGAGATGCTATGCACTTCAGCAGCCATGAGCGAGGTACTTGAACTGGGGGCAAAGGTTGCTTTTGTTGAGCACCCCTGCGTTGATGCCCAGAGTACTTAGTGATGGGTTTGTAAGAACACAAAACATAGTTTAACCCGTTATAAGCTGAAAAATATGTTCTTTAGGTGACCATATAAATGTATAAAGCAAACCCAAAATCAAAGGATCTTAATATGTGAATAAGCAAGCTATGAACACAAAAACAAGCAAAATGGACAGTCATAAACAAGCTGCCATAATCTACCTTTCAGCAGCTTAAGACGTGGATGAAATGCTTCCAAAAGGGGCTGCCAAAACCATGGATGAGATGAAGATGGAGATGCCCAAAATCGGCCAAGACTCCAAGAGAATGAGCCCTCAACCTTGTATACCCCAAGCCTCCTTGCAACACCTCTTCTTGCTAGGGAGATGACACCAAAATCGACCACAAAACCCTCCAAACTTGCTGCCTGGCCGAGAGGTTTTAGAGAGAGAGAGATGTTTTGTGTGTGTTGCATGCAATGAGATTGGATGAGATATTTTTGAGTCTCCAAGACTAGTTAAATGTGTATGTTAGTTACAAGACAAAAGGTCCAATGAAAGACAAGGGGGGGGGGTGGGCGGCCAAATAGATTCAAAAGGTTCCCCTTTTTAAACCAAGCATACACATATTAAAAAAGTCTTGTAACTAGACATATAATTAACCACTTAATTTTATGTATAATTAATATAAGTTATACAATTAAGCAATTAACTTATAAATTCTCATTATTATTTGGTGTTATCTAACTTATTTAAATAACACTTCAAATAATATTATTGAATAAAATATCCTAATAAGTTGTTCCCACTCATATGCAACTTGTTTAGAAAACCCATTTTCTAAATTGGTGTAAATATTTAATTGCATGATCATATCATCAATTAAATATTAATTTGTGTTTGCTAAGCTGGTTATTGGGTATAACCCGACTTGGATCATAACGTACTAACCGCATCAATATTCTACGTGTCTTGGGCACATAGAATCCTACAATCTCCCACTTGCCCAAGATTCATAGAGATTGATGCAAGCAGTAAATACCGCCTAACAATGGTTTACTACCCTTAATACGCATGACTTATAGCCATTCAATAACATCATCTTATTCAAGTATCCTACTTGAAATGATTTAGGTGAATCAATCATCTATCCTTTTGTTACACATGTCATGTTAAATCCAAGAACACAGAGTGATCATTCCTTGTTGATTTAACTTATCAGGCCTTAGAAATCTAACTCTCAATGAATAAGAGGAACAAATTCCATCCTGACTACGTACATTTTTCACAAACACCTCGTGTCATACCTGAACATACCCTTATGTGCTGTCCACTATTTCTAGACAGTGAAGAATTAGCTTAAGGTATAATACTTGGTGAATATCAAAACCCAATATGTATCTCAGGTCGGAGGATACCAAATGATATTCACCATTACTCAAATTTACTTATGATCAATCAATAAGATTCCATGTAGTAAAATTTGAGATGCGGGTTAGTCCAATATTTGTATCCCACAAATATCTATGAACCTTGGTAGCAATCCATTGCTCTATATTCATCCTTATGAATATCAACCAATCCAAGTTCATAATAATCTTACCCTCACACTTGTTCCCACAAGTATGAACGACTACGGACATTTATAGTAAACAATTTACTCATGGATTAAACATGCAAAACTGGAACATTAATTGAAACATTATAACCAAATAATTTTATTCAAATAATAAAGAGTTCCACATATCCAAATACAAAATTTATAGATCAAATCCAATCATTAGATTATCGAAGTCCCATGGCACAAGTATGACCTTCATGCTTTGCCTTTTCAAGGAGCTTCGTGAGAGGATCCGCAATGTTTTGATCCGTGTGAACTTTGCGAATACATATCTTTCCCTTTTCAACTTTATCTCGTATATAGTTGAATCTCCGCTCAATGTGCCTAGTTTTTTGATGAGCGCGAGGTTCCTTGATTTGAGCAATCGCACCTCGTTATCAAAAAAGATCTCTTGGGGGTCCTGAATGGAAGGGACAACCCCTAGATCGGCAATGAATTTCTTCAACCATGCAGCTTCTTGAGCTGCCAATGAGGCGGTAACGTATTCTGATTCTGTAGTTGATAGAGCCACCACATCCTGTTTGGAGCTCTTCCAAGAGACCGCTCCTCCATTCAGAATGAAAATATATCCCGATTGTGACCGAGAATCATCACGATCGGTTTGGAAACTCGCATTTGTGTAACCTTTTACAACGAGTTCCTCATCACTAGATCCATAGATTAGGAACATATCTCTTGTCCTCCTTAGCTACTTAAGTATGTTCTTTACAGCCATCCAATGACTGTTTCCAGGATTTTGCTAGTAACGACTTGTCATGCTTAAGGTGCATGACACGTCCGGTCGAGTGCATATCATTGCATACATGATGGATCCAATAGCAGATGCGTATGGGACTGCCTTCATTTTATCTTGCTCATCCTTTGAGCTAGGACATTGAGTCGTACTCAATATCGTTCCTCTTTGAATAGGTACGGTACCTTTCTTAGAGTTCTCCATCTTGAACATTTTCAAGATCTTATCAATGTATGCACTTTGATTCAAACCAATCAACCGCCTTGATCTATCCCTATAGATCTTTATTCCCAGAATATAGGCGGCTTCTCCAAGATCCTTAATGGAAAAACAACTTCCAAGCCAAGTTTTTACACCTTCCACGGTTGGAATGTGATTTCCAAATAGTGGTATATCATCAAAATACAATACTAGGAGAGTTATTGTGCTCCCACTAGCCTTCTTATACACACAAGCCTCATTAGCATTTTTGATGAAGCCAAATTTCTTTACCTCCTCATCAAAACGATGATTCCTGCTTCTCGATGCTTGTTTCAATCCATAGATTGGTTTCTTTAACTTGCATACTTTATTAGGATGCTTTGGATCAACAAAACCTTCAGGCTGAACCATATAGACATCTTCCACAAGATATCCATTAAGGAAAGCGGTTTTGACCACCATTTGCCAAATCTCATAATCATAATGAGCAGCTATGGCAAACAATATCCTTATAGACTTTAGCATCGTAACAGGTGAGAAAGTTTCATCATATTCGACCCCTTGAGTTTGAGTGAAACCCTTTGCTACAAGTCTAGCTTTATAAGTATCCAAGTTTCCATGCATATCGGTTTTCTTCTTGAAAACCCACTTGCTTCCAACTACTTTGGAATGAAGAGGTGGTACAACAAGTTCCCAAACTTGATTGTCATACATGGATTGCATCTCAACGTTCATGGCCTCAAGCCATTTGTCACAATCCAAATTGGACACTGCATCATGGTATGTGGTTGGTTCATCTGAATCTACCACATAGCATCCATACATGAAAAATCCGTATCTTTCAGGTGGATTACTAGTTCTACCACTTCTACAAACGTTTTGTGTGTATTGATCAACCATTTGATCATTCTCAACATCCTCATGTTGAGTGCTAGTTTCAACCAACGTGCATCAGGTTGTGGTTCTTGATCCTCCTCAAGATCCACTGTTCTACTGCTAGTTCCTTCCATAAGGAACTTTGCTTCTAAGAACTCACCCTTTCTAGCAACAAACACCTTTTGTTCTAGTGGACCATAGAAATAATATCCCATAGAATCTCTAGGATATCCAATAAAGATACACTTGGTGGATCGGACTTCCAATTTGTGTGGGGTGGGAGTCTTAACGTAAGCCTCACAACCCCAGACCCATAAGTATGATAGGGATGGAACTCTTCCATGCCATGTCTCAAAAGGTGTCCTTTCCACCCTTTTGGTTGGGGCCATATTTAGAATACGGGCCACGGAGAGCAAGGCAAAACCCTAAAATGATAGAGGTAATGTGCTTCTAGCCATCATAGATCGAACCATATCCAATAAGGTTCGATTCCTCCTCTCAGACACACCATTATGTTGTGTTGTTCCAGGTGGAGTGAGTTGTGAGACAATCCCACAACTCCTAAGATGATCTTAAAAAGCATCACTTAGGTATTCACCTCCTCTATCGGTGCGGAGAACTTTAATCGACTTGTTGAGTTGATTTTCTACTTCATTCTTGAAGATCTTGAACGTTTCAAAAGCTTCATCTTTGTGCCTTAATAACTACACATACTCATAGCGACTATAATCTTCGGTAAAGGTAATGAAGTATCTTTCACCATTCCTAGTCATTGGCTTAAAAGTACCACATACATCCGAATGTATGATTCCTAATAAATCTTTTGCCCTTTCATTAGTTCCACTAAAGCGTGCCTTAGTCATTTTTCCTTGTAAACAAGATTCACATACATCAAATGAATCATATTCATTTGTTTTTAAAAGACCATTCTTTTGAAGTGTTTGTATACGTTTCTTGTTTATATGACCAAGACGACAATGCCAAAGATAGGTATCACTCAAATCCAACTTGAGTTTCTTGGTGTTAGTTTGGTACAATGAACTATTTAAAGCATTTTCATGAACCAATTCATAAATACCATTAATGGGAATTCCTTTAAAATAGAACATATCTTTTAAAGAAACATGAATATCATTTTCAACAAAAGATAATACATAATCATAATGTCTTAATTGGGATACAAAAATAATGTTCCTAGTCAGACTAGGAGTATACAAAAGATTCTTCAAAATAACATCCAAGCCACTTGGAAGTTTTAGGATGTAGTCCCCACGAGCTTCAACTTGGACTTTGGTTCCATTGCCCATGAAGAGGCTAACATCCCCTTGATTGAAGTCCCTACTTCTTTTAAACCCCTGCAACAAATTGCATATATGAGTTCCATATCTGGTATCCAATACCCATGTGTTATAAGATGTAACATTAAGATCAATATGAACCATGTATATTGTACATGAGGTCTGCCCGACATCCCTCTTTGCTTTCAACTCTTGGAGATGGACAGGACAATTTCTTGCCCAATGTCCAATCTCCCCACACTTGAAGCATGGGTCATTAGTAGCAACCTTTTGCTTCTTCTCTTGTGGTTTGGGT
This sequence comes from Flaveria trinervia, assembly GCA_025506515.1. Lineage (NCBI taxonomy): Eukaryota > Viridiplantae > Streptophyta > Magnoliopsida > Asterales > Asteraceae > Flaveria > Flaveria trinervia. The sequence continues at coordinate 38,891,500 of CM046455.1, read as the reverse complement.
TGCACCCTTTCCACCCCTTTCCCTTTTCCCCAAACGGGTCCCTTACCCTTGGCAACCTTTGCCTTGGGTGTGGGATGAGGCCTATTCTTGTTCCCACCTTCATGGATGGTGAGAACGGGTAAAACCCTTTTACCCATGGCCGCCTCGGCCGTTTTAAGCATTGAGTGAAGCTCACCAATGCTTTTGTTCCATGCATTCATGTTGTAATTCAACACAATGTCTCGAACTTCTTGGTAAGGCCATTAAGGATCAAATCCGTGGTCAATTCCTTCGAGACGGGACAATTAAGCCTCTCGAGGCGGTCAATATGACTTTTCATCTTAAGTAAATAAGATGAAATTGATTGGTTGTCGTCCATACGACATGCATGGAGTGCTCGAACCGTTTCGAAGCGCTCAACCCTTGCCTACTATTGGAACGTTTCCTTCAGCTGGGTTATCATGTCATAAGCTCCGTGATGTTCATACTCCTTTTGGAGATCCGGAGTCATGCTCGCTAGCATGAGACAAGACACTTGGACGGAGTCCTCAGTGTACTTCAGCCTATCGTTGTAGGCCTCCTCATCATCTTCAGTAGGTTGATCGGGGATAGGGTCATCTAAAACATATGATCATCTCTCTTGCTTGAGAACGATTCTTATGTTTCGATACCAATCAATGAAATTGTTATGATTTAGACGTTCCTTTTGGAGGATCGCTCGTAATGATTGGGTGGACGCGGATGAGTTATCATGATGGTCATTATTGGTGGCCATCTACAAAATTTAACAAAGATCTATTTAGTATTTTTGATATTGCTATTTTTAATAATTAATGCCTTTTAAGGTCATTTTATATTAAAATCTAGAACCCAACATTACATTTAAATTGTGGTTAGGTGACCTTTATCCCACGATTTAAATTAATAAGGTGGTCAACGATTGACGGTTGCAACCATTTGCAACTTCTAGAGGTATGGGATCGACTTTAAACATCATCTGTAAAGTCGGCATATTAATCCCATCAACACCATTTGGAAACCATATTTAGGTGATCCATTTAACATGGTTTGCAAATCAAGTTACCCTACTTGCACACACGTGTGAGTTTACCCACATAAGTGGTTAGGTGACCTTTATCCCACCAATGTGGTATCCCCACCTTAAATCACAAGTTCCCTCTAAATGGTTAGGTGACCTTTATCCCGTTAAGAGTTTCCAAATGACTCAAGTGTTGTGCAAAAGGACGGTGTTAAACTTGTTTGTCAAAAGTTTCAAGATTTCATAATTCTAGTTAGAAAACTCTATGTACTTGTATTTGCATGCTTTCAAATACAAGATACCTTATGGTCCTTTTAATAAAATCCATTTTATTACGAAATCATTAATCCTTTTAATAACCATTTATTAACACTTAATGATTAAGAACCCTTTTTAAATTAGCTTGTTAAGATCATTTATATTAAGATTGTCCACCATCTCCAAATATCATCCAATCATTCATAAAATCACAATCAAACAAGCATAATATAAACAACCACAATGTGCATAACCATAGCTACTATTGTGACGACACTTGTTTGCCATCACAAGTGTGGTCATTTGGTCTTTCCTAAGGGTTGAATACAACACAAAAATGAGATCAACATAGACTCCCACTTGAACTTGCATCCATATGCTTCAAGTCCTTTTCTTTGTATCTTCCTCTCGTGCTTCCTCCCGAGCATCTTCTTTTACAAAATATATATCCTAATACATATTTTCTAGTAAAAGAAAATTACTCCTAATCTATTATTACATCCCAATGAATAAATAGACAAAATACATTTTTAAACAAAGCACAAATTAATATACAACCCGATTGAATGAATATAATCAAATAAATACATTCAATCCAAACCAAACAACACAATGTCAAGCTAGGTTATGCACTATCATATGAACAATCATAAACATCATTCAACAAACAAAATAAACCCCATCAAACCCCAAATTTTCAGCCAACATAAACTGAAAATTAGGGTTTGTTTGTCCAAACAAACAACATATCAACCAACTGACATTCCCATCTTTCAAGGTTTAATCATAAGCATGAAGATATAACTTTGAAAGACATGGGGTTTATTGAATCAACCAAAATCAGCCTATTATGAGTTGATAATCATCATTTAAAACCAATTTTAAAGGAGAAGAACAAGCAAGCTATCCACATAACCGGCTCTTGATGCCATTGATGGGTTTGTAAGAACACAAAACATAGTTTAACCCGTTAAACTTTCTGAAAACGCAGCTGAATAACAACTTTATAAACTTACTTATAAGCTGAAAAACATGTTCTTTAAGTGACCATATAAATGTATAAAGCAAACCCAAAAATCAAAGGATCTTAATATGTGAATAAGCAAGCTGTGAACACAAAAACAAGCAAAATGGACAGTCATAAACAAGCTGCCATAATCTACCTTTCAGCAGCTCAAGACGTGGACGAAATGCTTCCAGAAGGGGTTGCCAAAACCGTGGATGAGATGAAGATGGAGATGCCCAAAATCGGCCAAGACTCCAAGAGAAGGAGCCCTCAACCTTGTATACCCCAAGCCTCCTTGCAAACACCTCTTCTTGCTAGGGAGATGACACCAAAATCGACCACAAAATCCTCCAAACTTGCTGCCTGGCCGAGAGGTTTTAGAGAGAGAGAGATGTTTTGTATGTGTTGCATGCAATGAGATTGGATGAGATATTTTTGAGTCTCCAAGACTAGTTAAATGTGTATGTTAGTTACAAGACAAAAGGTCCAATGAAAGACAAGAGGGGGGGGGGGGGCGGCCAAATAGATTCAAAAGGTTCCCCTTTTTAAACCAAGCATACACATATTAAAAAAGTCTTGTAACTAGACATATAATTAACCACTTGATTGTATGTATAATTAATATAAGTTATACAATTAAGCAATTAACTTATAAATTCTCATTATTATTTGGTGTTACCTAACTTATTTAAATAACACTTCAAATAATATTATTGAACAAAATATCCTAATAAGTTTTTCCCACTCATATGCAACTTGTTTAGAAAGCCCATTTTCTAAATTGGTGTAAATATTTGATTGCATGATCATATCATCAATTAAATATTAATTTGTGTTTGCTAAGCTTGTTATTGGGTATAACCCGACTTGGATCATAACGTATTAACCGTATCATATTGTACGTGTCTTGGCCACATAGAATCCTACACTTAGCTCGCATAAAAACATCCTCGAACAGTAAGGGGGTGTAATCGGCTGGGACAATCAGCATCATCACTAAACTCGAGAACTGTCCAAAGATCATCCACAGTGATCCCAATAGCCTCTCCGAATATCGAGCTCCTGATGCGATGGGTCTCTGAGGATCTGTCCACCACAGCACTTTCCCAGAAAGCCCATTGGACCAAACGATAGGGAGTGCAAGGAGTTGAGATGTCATGAAAGATCCTCGATCTCCGTAGAAATGTGATAATGCCTGAGAAGTCAGCAACGATCCTGGATGTCAGATCCAGATGAGCACAGATGTTGTGCATGGTGCTCATAGTCCAGCGACTAGCCATCTATTACACAATGAATATATATGTTAGTGTCAGTCAATAAGTAATGAACTTAATAATTTGAAAAAGAAATTCTCAGTTCTGTCATGCGAAAAACAATGTGCGACTGAGATCTAGTCGTGCGAATGACCTCATACGTATGACTTAACATGCGACTAAGCTCATATGTATGTTATCTCATGCGGTTACCCCAGTCGTGCGACTGAACTCATACGCATGGTTTAGCTGTGCGATTTGGTCATTCAACCCTTTCAGTCGTGCGACTGAAGTTCATCAGATTGTCCATTCGCATGACAGACTAACTATTCAGTTCAAAATCAAATTTTGAGCAATCTTTTATGTTACACATCGTTGTTTGGCTCATTAGACTCGCAATTCACTGACAAAACACATTATATCGTTTAATTGCACAATATGCTTAGTTTTATTAGTTTATTCGTCAATGTAAGTCACGGTTTCTTTTAGGGTTCATATGTGTAGAATTTGAAATTAAATTGATGGATATTTACATGGATTGCACCGCATTAAACCTGTATAGTCAATAGAAATCATCAGTACACAACAAACAATAGTCTTGAAGGCTCAAATGAAAATTTGGCAGAGTAACGGTATGTTCGTGCGATGTAGGGGCCATTTGGGAGTGATGACCAACTGCGACCGACTCACCCTCTATTTATACTAGGTTTTACTTTTAGTCGTGCGACTGAGCCCAGTCGCATAGTTGATTCATGCGACTGCAGATCAGTGGTGCGACTAGCACAGTCGGTCACCTTCATTCGTGCGACTAGAAGTCAGTCGTGCGATTGGGTCATTCGGTCACCTTCATCCATGCGGTTAGCACATTTTAGTCATCCTGATGGTTCAATCACACATATATCCCATACATGTGGTTTAATCGTGCGATTGGGCACATTCGTATCCTCCAATTGTACGACTGGTCCATGCTCATGGTCCAGTCATGCGAATGAATCATTCTCATGGTTTTTAACTTTATGACCATTTTACCTTTTACACCCTTTTAAACTTTTGATTTAACATTATGAACCTTTGATCATCTTAGACATGATCATTTTAACTTGAAAAGCTTTTGACAACCTCAGACATGGTCCTTTTAAAATACTTTGTCACCTCAGACGTGACCCATTTTTATTTGAAAGCACATGTGGTCACTTCAGACGTGACCGTTTAGATGATAAGGTTCCCTGTCAACTTCATGACATAGTCCGATATTGAATAAACTGAAATTGACAAACTTTATACAGTAATAAAATAAATAAAACTAAAACTTAAAACTAAGACATGTTTTTGTGTTTTGTGTGAGGGTTAAATCCTAAGATGTAAATCAAAAGAATTCTTTTTTCTGGAAAAACCAGCTTAAATTTATTTAGACCATACATGGACCAATTCAATTTGAAATCATACAGGATATTCAAATCATTCGGGACAGTTATCTAAAACCTTTGATGCTCTATTCTCTTTTTTTTCATCTAGAGTCATTTAGCAAATTTTGGAAATCATACTAGTACTATTAGGTCCCCACACTGATTTGAACATTCAAGAATTGTAGCCACAATGATTGTCAGTATACTTGTCCTCTTAAATCCATACATAGACTTTCAACACAGATTGGTGATAGTCTAAGGTTTGTTTATTTCAACAAGCATTTGTGGATTCCACACTTATATGGTAATCAATATTCCTCAGGAGATTTTTGAGCGGTCTTAGGGTGGTATTAAAGAAGAAACTATTCTTAGAACTTTCAAAGAGAAGCCAAGCCTCAGGTCAGTGCCATCGCGCAGCAGAGAGGCGGCAAACAACAATGATTCTAGAATATATAGGTTATGCTTATCCTCAGGTCAGTGCCACCGCACAGCAGAGAGGCACATAACCTATCTTCTTGTTTGAGCAATTTCATTCTCTTTGCACAGATCTCACCAACAACTTAGGTTATCAGTTTGATTGTATTTGCATTTTTATGTGCTTTTGCTCATGCTTTGGTCTTACGCACACATTCGTGACGTTTATTTTGCTCGTCACCCCTTATTGGAATCTTGTTGATTGTGTTAACCAGGGATAAGGTGTTATCCACAACTAGTCAAACATTTTAGTTTAATCTTGAGATCACCAAAAAGGTCTAGTCATCTATTGTGTTGAATCTACCGACATATCATCTGTGGTCTAGCAACCTCTAGGTCTTCTTTCTTTGTGTTACCTTGGTAGTAGCTAGTTTGCCATTCATATTTCCTTTTATATTGCTCAGACTACATAGACTTATCCTTGAGCTTTGCATCTTTTGCAATTTAAAATTTTAAAGTCCCAAATGGTTTGCTCCTGTGTACTATCATATTTCAAAAATTAAATCGGTATCACACATACGATCTTATTTTTATGAGCTACCTCTCCTTCTCCCTCATTTTTTTATATTGTCTTAACCTATTCTCCCCCTAAAATTTTAAAACCGTAATCGATTAGCATTTTAGGATTTTAATAGGCAAAACAATAAGAGCAATTTTAATTAACCAACTTAAAATTAAGAAATTAAATTAAAACATTTGAAAAATAAAAGTAAATTACACGACACATCAGAGTACACATGGTCATCTTTAGGAATGACCTCACTTTTCCTTTATGTCGTTGACCTCTAACAGATATAGAAAATGTGGTTTGTCAAAAGCCTTTGTATAGAGGTCAGCGCGTTGAAAATCTGTGTTTATTTTTACCACATCGATTAACTTCTTTTCAAAGCAATCATGTATAAAGTGATATTTAATTCCTATATGTTTGGTCTTTGGATGTTGGACCGGGTTTTGTAGTGACTGCAATAGCAGCAAAGTTATCAACAAAGAAAGGAGTAGAAGAGAATTTCAAACCGTAATCCCGCATTTACTGTTGAGTCCATATGATTTGTGAATAGCAACTTGCAGTAGCAACATATTCTGCTTCACAGGTTGACAATGCAACCGAGGTCTGCTTCTTACACTGCCAGGGTACTAATCTTCTCCCAAAGAACTAACACCCTGCTAATGTAGATTTTTAGTTCATCTTGCAGCCGCCATAATCCGAGTCGCTATACGCCGTAAGCTCAAAGTCATCATCATAAGGATACCACAACCCCAGTGTGGGTGTACCCTTCAGATAACGAAAAATCCTTTTGACCCCAATAAGATGGTTCACCTTCGGATTTGCCTGATATCGTGAACATAAATATGTAGCGTACATGATATCAGGTTGTGAGGTAGTGAGATACATGAGAGATCCAATCATCCCTCGGTACATAGTGGCATCTACCAAATCACCATTCTCGTCGGGTGCTACATCATGGTTTGTAGCAAGTGGAGTTCCAGCTGTAGAAGTATTCTCCATGTCAAACCGATTAAGAATATCACCTACATACTTGGTCTCATGTAGGAAAATCCCATTTGGTGTCTGATCACTTGTAACCCGAGAAAGAACTTTATCTCTCCCATTGCACTCATCTCAAAGTCCGCCTTCATTACTGCTTCAAACTCTTTACATAATTCTTTGTTCTTGGAACTGAAGATTTTGTCATCAACATAGATTTGTACTAGCAGTAAATCCCCATCTTTTTCCTTGATAAACAATGTACAGTCAATGACTCCCCTCACAAGATGCGTTGAGAGTTTCTCATACTAGGCCCTCGGAGCTTGATGAAGCCCGTATAGTGCCTTGTCAAGTTTGTAAACTCTGTCCCGATGATATGGATCCTCAAATCCCTCGGGTTGACTGACATACACTATCTCTCGGATCTCACCATGAAGCAACACACTCTTCATATGTAGTTGATATACTTTGATCTTCATATATGATGCATAGGCAAGAAAGATGAGGATTGCTTCCATTCTTGCCACGGTGCAAACACTTCATTGTAGCCAATACCCTAAACTTGTCTAAATACCTGAATAACAAGCCGAGCCTTGTTTCTGATGATCACTCCTTGATCATGTTTCTTGCATTTCAAGACCCATTTGGTGCCAATTACCTTAGCACCTTTAGGTCGATCCACTAGAGTCCATACACCCAACTTCTTGAACTGAAGAAGTTCTTCTTGCATGGCACTCACCCATGCCTCATCATTCAGGGCTTCACTAACATACTTTGGCTCGAACTAAGACATAAAGCAATGATAGGCACTATGGTGAAGGTATCCCTTTTCCATCAAAGAGGCATAATCAGCTGAGTACAATTGATTTCTCGTCTGAACTCCTGATCTCACATCACCTATGACATTATCCAACGGATGATAGACGTTTAGACGTGAGCCGGGAGTTGTTGGAACAACCACCTTAGAATCAAGATTGTGAACATTTGGTTCTGGATCTGAGGCAATAAAAGTATGAGGTTTAGAAGGCTCAGATGCATCAGTGTCAGATGCTTGTGGAATTGTGGTACTCGGAACCTGTTCCTTTTGGTTGTTCTGATCATCTTCCACATTTTCTTCGTCAGAGGAAGAGTCACTTAGATCAAGTGCTCCCCCTGAGTTAGTAGATGATTAACTTTGTGAACCAGATGGTGTTGAATCTTGCGACGGTGTGTTGAAGGCATCGTACATCATCTTGTTTTCAACTCGTCTTCGGATGTGGAGAGAGGTATGTTGAAGGACTTGAAGAATCCATCATAGTCAAAGAAGTAAGTAGGCCCTTTTCCAGCAGGTGGTGTGGTGTATCTCTGAACATCAACATTACACTACACCTCTACTTGACCCATTGAGTTGTTGTAAACTCTCTTGTTTGGTATGCTGTATCCTAGAAAGATCCCTTCATCAACCTTCTCGTTGAACTTTCCCTGCTGAGTCTTCTTCAGCAAGGTGAAGAAAGAGCCAAACAGCTCAAGATACTCTAAGTTAGGCTTACGTCATTGTAGTAACTCGTAGCATGTTTTTCCATGGCGTTTAACTACCAGAGCTCGATTGAGCGTATAACATGCATTCGCAACTGCTTCATTCCATAATTGAATAGGTAGTTTCGAGTCTACTAGCATAGTCCGTGCGGTCTCTATCAAGTTGCGATTCTTCTGTTTAGCAACACCATTCATTTGAGGAGTGTAGGTAGAGGTAAATTGATGCACAATAGCCTTCTCCTTGCAGTAGGCCTCCATCCACTGATTCTTGAACTCAATTCCATTGTCTGAGCGCATTTGTCGTACTTTCAGCATGTTTAAGGATTCCAGTGTAGTTACTAATTCCTTGAAGGATTGAAATAATTCTGATTTGGACTTCAGAAACATTACCCAAGAGAATCTTAAGTAGTCATCAGTAACTACGTAGCAGTACAAGTTGCCTGCGATGCTTCTTGTACTGACTAGACCAAACAGATCCGTGTGAAGAAGCTCAAGAGGTAGTTCTATGGAATGAACTTTCTTTCCATATGAGACTTCTTTGTATGTTTGCCCTTCTTGCACGCAACACAGAAATCTGAGAGTTGGAAGTTTTTTACATTCACTCCCCTCACTAGATCATTCTGGATCAAGTGATTCATCTTGCTCAGATTTATGTGTCCCATTCTCCTATGCCAGTAGATCGAATCCTTTTCAGTAGCTTTGGACAAGAAGCACTTAACTTCACGATCCGTTGTGGAGGCCTTTGAAAGATCCAAAACATAAAGATCATTATATCTTGAAGCTGACATTAGAACTTGGTCCTCTAGGATCACGTAATCCTTTTTCAGAACGTAGAACTTCTTGTTGTCAAAGACGACTTTGAAAACTTTATCACATATTTGAGAAAAAGAAAGTAAGTTATTTTGTAATTGTTGGACATAGTTTACCTTGTCAAACTTAACTTTCTGATTTCCCACTTCCCCTTGGGCTGTGATATACCTGCCTTTGTTTCCAGCAAATGAAACATGCCGTCCTTTGATTTGTCTGACATTTGATAACAGAGCTCTATTCCCTATCATGTGCATGGATGCTCCGCTATCTACAATCCACGTGTTAGTCTCAGCACTATAGCAAACACCCTTCACATTTAATGAAAATATTAGTTCAAGTTAGGAACCCAAGCCTTCACTGACTTGGGTTTCCCCGAGGTATCACACAACATAAACTCAACCCATTGACCATTTGAGGTTGAGGGATGCTCAGATGTCTGTTTGTTCTCATTTGCAGATGCTGAGGCGGATTTTTCTTTCCATAGACTAGCTTTGTGTAAGGCTTGTTTGTGATAAACAGACGACTGGCTGATAGGTTGAACTTTGGATGTACTATCCCTTTTAGGAGGCATCACGGAGTTCCTCTTAAAAGATCTACTTTTAGATGCAGGAAGTTCAACTTTCTCCTTGGTGTCCGATAATAAGGACAATTAGACGCAATGTGACCGTACTCTCCATAATTGTAGGAAGATCTGCTTTCAACTTTATGGTTTTTTTTTGTGGAGATGTATGTGTCACACGGATGACCTTATTTTGTTTAGATTGAGACACTTCTTTGTTAGATGTATGGTTGGGTTTTACAAACTTAATTGCTTTACTGGTTTCACATCTTTTATTTCTGGTTTACCTGGACTTTGACATGATACTCGTGATTGATTAGGTTTTATAGTCTTTTTGGTTTTGATTTGACTTTGTTTAATGCCAGATTCAATTGGTTTACTTGTGGAATCTGGGTCACTAACAAGAGGAGTGGTCACCATATGATCCTTGATGGGGTTAGTATTAATTGGTTTACTTTTAGTGTTCATCAAGGTCTCGGGTGGTGGCGGAACCACTTTTTATCCCAATCCCTCCCCGTTGTTTCTCTCTCTCACTAAGTGTTGGACAATATGAGATGAGCTTGTCCAACTGTGTAGTTTTTGTTTTAAAGAGTTGACTTCTACTTCTAAAACCGCTTTCCTGCCTCTTAGTGTCCTTGAGGGAGTTAAGATAGTATCTAATGTCATTAGCTTGATTAAAGGCAACTACTTCTGTTTCGCTAAGCTGTTTGTTCAAAAGGTCTATCTTTTCCTTGTAACTATGCTCATTTTATTTTAAAACTCTATTAGCTTCAGTGCATAGTTCCAAATCCTTAACTAGGCTATCATTATGATCTAATACCCAAGAAAATTATAAATCTATGCTTTCTCTAAATTTATTACAGTCAGAAAAAGCATGATTATTAAACAATTGTCAGTAGTACTTACCTGAGATGTTAAAGAGGAATCAGCCATGTTTGCAGAATCTGTTGTGTGTGGTTTTGGTGATTTTGACATTGATGTAGATTTTTCTTCTTCAGGCAGGTGGTTGACCACAGGTGCAGTGTCTTCAGAATTGGACATCCCGAGGTCTACTGCTATGTCTCCCTCACTGGCGGAATGGTCATCAATGTCCACCACACTAGCTATGTTGGACTCTCCCGATGAGACAAACTGAAAACTCCAGTCCTGTCCTTCATCATCATTTGCACTCAAGGCTTTAGGGTCCTTGCTTGCTGAAGTAGAACTACTAGATGTGGCTTTGTCCTGGCGATTAAAGGACGAGAAACGATTGCCATTACCAGTCTTCTTTGGCTTCACACACTCCCGTTTGAAGTGCCCTTTCTCACCACAGTTTAAACAGGTTACCTTTGACTTGTCAAAGCCAAATGTCGTGCCATTGGTTGCAACCTAGTTCTGTCCGGTCTTCTTGACAAACTTTTTAGCTCGTCGGACAGCACTTGCCAAAGCCCACATTATATCCATCTGTTCCAACTCCATCTCATCCACCTGTTCATAGTCCTCATCTGCCAGGTGGCAATTTCCTATCTTTCCAGCAATTAGTCCATCATAGGAGTGAATACCAGCAGCTAAGAGGTCCATGTGTTCTCTTTCCACCTCAACAGTCACGTCATCGAAGTTATCGGTTTTCAATTTTGTGCATTGGCTTCAGGTACAATATACTGGGTACTAGACCACCCTGACGTTTTAGGCCCTGAAGTATATGCTTGTGCTGGACTTGTTGAGCTTGAGACGAAGCCAGTCTGCAGTGGTGTTCCAGATGTCTTGGCTTGAGGAGTCGCATTGTAAAGCCCCGGATTCTAATCATAGTTGCCCATTGAAGAGAAGTTTTCAAACTCCTTCTTCAAAGCTTTAGCCTTAATGGCCTTGAGTGAGGCATTTCCATCATACCTCTTCTCCAACGCATCCGATAATTTCTTTGCTTGAGTATACTCCTAGTACTGATGGAAGATATCCTTCGGAATAGACTGGGTAAGCAAAGCGTAGACTTTCTTCTGAGCGTTGTGTTTCATCTTTTGTGCATCAGACATGCCACTTAACGTAAGTTTGACACTGTTAGCTCCTACTAGCATGCTGTACCCTGACTCTATTGCCTCCAACAAATTTGTATAAACTCCATTTAAGTAGATTTCAAATGTTGCTTCCATTATGGGTAGTCGTCTAACATGATAAGCTTTGGGGGTTTATTATGAATTCCCACTTCATTCTCCAATAGCAGTAGATTCTGAATACAAGTGTCCCTACTTGTTGTGTATGCTGAAAACCGGTCCTCCATTTCACTTAACTTTACTATTAAATGAACTGTTTATGTGTGTGAATAAAGGTATGCGATTGGGCTTATTCGGGCGATTGAACTAGGCGAATGGTTATATCGTGCGACCGAACTAATGTGGATGAGTCAGTCGGCCGAATGAACTAATGCTGTTGAACAATCCGAATAGGGTTCTCAGTCGTATGAATGAGGGTACGAATGAGTCCAATCGTGCGTTTGGGGAATGTGAATGAACTCAGTCGTGCGATTGAGCCAATCGTGCGACTGAACCTGCTGAAGTTTGAAAATTCGTAGGTTAAACGTGTTTTGGCCGCAAAAACTTGAATTTTCACACACCCTAATTGTCGTATGTCGGAAGAACTAAACTTTATGGTCAGGAGATGTTTAAGACATCGTTTGACATAAAAAGATTGCGTTTTTAGTGAAAAATCACAATTTTTGTATAAAAAACGATTGAATCAACACGTAATCAAGTGCCAAAGCTCTTATACCACTTGTTTAAAGACTGTGTACTTGACGATGTACTAACTGATTAATGTGTATACCAAACCAAATAGTGCGGAATCCTATTTGATTGGCGATCCAATCAGTGAGAATGCACGTAGAAACAATTATTTATTGAATCTAACATTAAGAATCGATTAGGAATCGATCTACTGCGATCTATGAACTTGGATATGATCTTAGAGATCTCTGGACGGCTAGGGTACATCTGGACTCGACGTGTGTATAATGCTTACATTTTTCCACGAATTAGGTGGTATTTGTAGGTTAGGGTTACTCATTTGTGCGACTGAACCATTTGCATTGTTAATTCGTGTGATTGAGCTATGCAGTTGATCCGTTCGTATGACTAAGTGTTCAGTCATGCGACCGAGTCTGTCACATGACGTTGTTTAGGCGTATGGACTATTTAGGTGCATGGACACTCAGTCGCATGGCCATTCGGACGCATGACCACTGTTGGGGCGCATGATCCAGTCAGACGCATGAGAACTTCACTTAACAAAGTTTGAATGTATTCATTATTATAACATTATGCATATCAATTCAAACAATCACAAACCTATATAATCTAGTCAATATGCATTACACAACTCATTAATGAAATATTAAACATTATAAATCATAACCAAACATTCTCATTTCATTAAGTACCTAAGCATTACATAAGCGTAAGACATTCAACACATATTATATTAAGATCCGAATCTAGGTACATATGTATCAACAAACTCCCCCTAAAATTTTAAAACCAGGTTTTTACGGCCAAAACATGTTTAACCTACGAATTTATTGTGAAGTTGGCTGGATTGATAAACATCCGAGCATGTTCTTGATGGAAGGATAAACAACCAAAACCAAAAGTCAAATCAATAACACGAACTATCAAAGAATGGTTTTATTGATAAAACCTAACGATTACAAGCTTGTTACAACATAAGAATCAAGACTCTTGGCAAGGGGAGATAGAGCATTATCTCCCATCTCTTCCGGCATCACCTAGGCTCTGGCAGACTCCTCTTTCAATCCTTAAACTCTCTACACATTGAAACTGGTATATATAGGCCTCGGCCAATATTAGATACGACTGGGCCCGTTTGGCGATTGGACCATGCATATGGTTCAATCATACGACTGGACCATGCATATGGTTCAATCGTACGACTGGACCATACTTATGGTTTCTTCCTTCGAATGTCCCAATCGCATCTCTCAGTCGCACGATTGGTCCATTAGTATGGCTCAGTCATACGACTGAGTCTCATTCACAATAGCTTTCGTTCTTTGCAGAACACCATCATAGCAGTAAGATTCCCCATATGACTGATTTTTCCAGATAATGACATGAACAGTTTTCCATTGCTTCAATCTTCACACAAGCTAACCTGATTAACATTAACACCTGCAGAAATTCCCCCGCATATTCAGCATATCCCAATATCTAGACATTGAGCTCTCTTAGCGTCTTCACACGGTGTATTGGGGAAAGGTTGAAGGTTCCAATCCACGGCTGACAATATCGAACAAATTAGCATGCATTCAGATTCATCATCAGAAACCTGCTCACATCATCACTTTCTGATTGCGTCTTCAATTTTTCTATACATGGATTCCCCCTAAGAATAAAAATCCTCTCTGTGCAGATAAATATAACTTGATTGGCCCATAACTAGTCAGATGCTCCTGACTACCCACACAATGAGCACCGACTGCTAACATCTTCTATTCTCTCTTTCGTTTTCCAAATACATTTACCTATTCTGGAAGTCCGACAAATAATGGGGTATACATCGAACTTATTTGTCAAAGTAACCTTAGGGTGAATATGCTTTGCTTATCCTCAAATCTGTGCAAGATGCAGTTCCAGACTTTTTTTTTGGTCTAGAACAAATGAGGATGAGTCAATGCGGATGGCTCATTCATGCGATTGAACATACAACTGGTCCAGTAGCACGATTAAACATACGACTGGTCCAGTCGCACGAATGGTCCATTGGTATGGTCCAGTCGTACGAATGGTCCATTTGCATGGCCCAGTCGCATGAACGGGTCTGCACGCAGATTTTCAGATCTGCAGCCGCCAGGCTACACAAAACCCTAATCTTACAAATTTTACATGAAACAAACCAACATAGACATCATAAGATTTGCAGGGGTCATTGGAACGTGGTTTCGAGCTCGATTGTAACGTAGAAACACCACATGTACCAAGATCTGAGCAAAACACGAAGAACACGAAGTGGGTTTAATGTCAAGATATGAAATTTGATCCAGAAATCAAGAGCTCGGGTGCTAGAATGATTATTAGATCATTCCAGCAGTAATCGGCTCTAATACCAATTGTGAAGTTGGCTGAATCGATAAACATCCGAGCATGTTCTTGACGGAGATATAACCAACAAAAACCAAAAGTCAAATCAATAACACACAACTATCAAAGATGGTTTGTTCATTGATAAAAACTAATGATTAGAAGCTCGTTACAACATAAGAATCAAGACTCTTGGCAAAGGGAGATCGAGCATGATCTCCCCTCTCATCCAGCAACACCTCGGCTCCGGGCAGACTTGTCTCTCAAATCCTTAAACTCTCTACACATTAAAACTGATATATATAGGCCTCGGGCCATATTAGATGCGACTGGGTCCATTCGTGCGATTGGACCATGCGTATGGTTCAATCGTACGACTGGACCATGCGTATGGTTCAATCGAATGACTGGACCATACTTATGGTTCAGTCTTCCTAATGTCCTAATCCTATCTCTCAGTCGCAGACGCTGGTCCATTAGCATGGTTTAGTCATACGACTGAGTCTCATTCCATATGCTCTTGCGAATGACCCAGTTTCATGTGTTTACAACATATCAGGTGTATTACATTAAGCCTAGACTGAACCAAATTAATCTGGATGTGAATGTTCAACAAGACGAGATTCCAATAACTCGTATTCATAAGATACATCCCATCTCTTAGATTATTGGTCCTTTGAATGAAAGAACAATGCAGAGTTAATCTGAACGAGCAAATCTTTGCTTATACTCATGTTTTCTTTCTCAATTGTCCCTAAAACATTACTGAAGCTTTGAAGGACAACAGTTGGATTGAAGCAATGCAAGAGGAATTATTACAATTTAGAAAACAAGAAGTGTGAAAACTGGTGGATTTGCCTGAACGAGAGAATGCTATTGGCACAAAATGGTTATCAGAAACAAATCGATGATACAGGAATAATCATTTGAAACAAAGCTCGATTAGTAGCTCAAGGATACACTCAGGAGGAAGGAATAGATTATGACGAAGTGTTTGGTCCAGTTGTAAGACAAGAAACAATTCAGGTCTTCCTGGCATATGCCTCTTATACGAAATCAAAGTGTATCAAATGGATTTTAAAGGTGCATTTTTTATGGATCAATCACCGATGATGTGTATGTTAAGCAACCTCAAGGTTTTGAAGATGTTGATTTCCTCATCGTGTGTACAAGCTCAGCAAAGCTCTATATGGTCTACATATTGAGGAATGCATCTCATCCTCTTTGTGTACAAGTGTATGTGAATGATATCGTCTTTGGATCAACGAGTCCGAAACTATGCTCAAAATTTGAAGAAATCATTAAATTTCATTTACAGATGAGTTATATAGGAGAAATCAATTTCTTTCTTGGATTGCACGTTACACAATCTGCAGATGGCATTTTCATCAATCAAGCAAAGTTTTTCGATAAGCTATTGGATAAATTTAAGCTGCAAGATTGTCAATCCATCAGAACTCCAACTGACATAAAGACCAAGATTGACACTAATCCAAAGGGAAAATCAATATACCGTACATTATATAGATCTATGATTGGATCTATGATGTATTTAACTACATCTAGACCTGATAATGTATGATGTTTATGTCTATGCCAGGTATCAATCAGACCCGAAGGAATCTCACCTTATCCCTGTCAAACGCATATTCAAATATCTCAAAGGGAAACCAGCTCTAGGGTCATGGTATCCTTATGATGGAAACTTTTAGTTACATGGATATACTGATAGTGATTATGGGGGATGTTGTCAAGATAGAAAATCTAACACGGGTGGTTGTCAGTTTTTGGGTCCTCAATTAGTCTCATGGCATTGTAAGAAGAAGAAAAACGTGTTAGTCTCAACTGCAGAAGTGAGTACATTGCTACCTCAGCAAGATGTTCTCAAATCCTCTGGTTCCAAAATTAACTACTGTATTACGGGTTCAATTTTCTTAAACTCCTATTGACATAAATAACACTGCTGCTATGTTTATTACAACTAATCTTGTCCAACATTCTAAAACAAAACATCTCAAGATTCGATATCATTTTCTCAGAGACAACTCTAAAAAAGGTCTAATCATTTTGATTCAGATATCAAAATAAAAACAATTAGCTGACCTGTTTACCAAAGCTTTCTTACCAGGAAGGTTTGAGTATTTAGTTGAGTTAATTGGTCTTATTAATCATGCTGAAAATTGATTCACCTTTTTCAAAATGATAATAAACCTACCTTATTTTCTTAAACAAATCAAAAGTTAAACCGTCAAAGTTAACTGCCTGATTATGTATATTTTGTGTGTGTGTGTGTTAAATGAAAAAAAAAATACAACATCAGAAATTGCCAAAAGAGATACAAAAATATAGTTTAGTGGTTATAAGTGTTAGGATTGAATTTGCCTTTGCAATTTGTGGGAAATAATAGTACATCAGTTTAATCAGTTGCATACTTCACTCGCTAATAAAGTCTGACATGATCAACTATGATTTGCAGGCAAGATCATGTAACTATACTGAAAAAGTATATTCTTATGATTAAACTAAATCATCTATGCATTTGTGTGTGTCCATATTAGTACTAATGATTTGTATTGACTTTTCTGATTGATTACTTGTCAAGTCACAATCTCACACCTGGACATAATATGTGCAACTATAAGATCTATTTACTGCATCTGTTCACTTCTCTATTATGAGTCATCATAGACCTGAAGTGACGAGGTATGCTTTGTTGTAAGTCATACAGACTGGACATTCTCAACTGATGAAAAGGATGCCAATATGCACAATCCTTTCTAAAGTCCAAAATGGATGCCCTATGTTTCTTATGAATCATCTCTATCTATTTCTTTATGAAATGGATTTGGGGATTACCTAATGGCTTGTCCATGATGGTTTTCTGGGAGATTATAAACTGGTTTAACCATGATGATTCTCTTATTAACCAAAACATGAGATCTGGTTATACTATATGATAGGTTTTTAAGTTGAGTAAAAGTGCTTGCTTTCATACCTTGATGAGGGTTGAACTCTCTAAGTCTAAGTGTGGATTACATAATGTCATATCGAATCCAAACTTAATAAATCTAAGAATTGAAAAAGTAAGTGTACTGATTCTTTTTCCAAAGCAGTCATTGTCTATCCTTAGATCTCGTGTCTCCTTTGTTATGGTAACATGATTTGGAACACACTTGACTAGGATTTAATCATTATCTATGACTATTCACAATTTTTTTATTTCAATGTGTTGGTTATTATCTGATATGATCTCACTACACGTATATAATTCAATGTGTAGAATTTTATTATGCTTTTTTTTTTATTTTTGCATGATTTTTTTGGGTGCAGGCATGTAATAATGAATGTTTTACATCTCTCTCAACTTTTATGAACTTCTAAGTTAGGAAACTTAAAATTTTAGGTGGTGTAAAGATGAAAAAGAGTTTATCAAAAATAAATGTTTGGATGAAAAAGGATGATGCAAAAATATTCAAAGTTTGTGTGTGTTTGAGATGTTAAAATGAACCTAAAAAGATTTAAAAATGTGAAAAAGCTTCTTGCAAAGAATTGAGAATGTTTGTAATTTTATGAATTTTTTTAGACTAAAATGACGGGAATGATTTAAAATAAAATAGTCAAAAAGTCAAAGTTTGGTCAAATAGTCAAAGTCATAGTCATTTTTCAAAGCTTGACAAAGTTTGAAAATTTGTATGAAGAACAATGAAATTAGTAAATACTTGTTATTTGAACGAAGTATGTGAAATTTGATTAAGTGTTAGAAATATGGATGTCTCATGCACCTAAACAATATTCATAAGTATAAGTTTAGCCGCATGATGAAATTTCAGTTAAGTGTTGTGCGTTTTGAGTAATCCTCATGCGCCTAAACAATGGTCATAAGTCTGAAATTCTTAGTTAAGTGTTGTGCGTTTTGCACAAGCTCATGCACCTAAACAATACCTGACGTATCATATAAAACAAAGTGTTGGGCATTTTATTTTAGGTCATGCATCTTAACAGTGCTCATGCGCCTAAACAGTGCTCATGCGCCTAAACAGTGCTCATGCGTCTGAACAGTGCAAATTGTCTAGATACTTAGAACAAAATCTGACCAAGTGTAACTCATGTGCCTAAGGTTCATATGCCTGAACAGGGGTTAAAACGGCTAAATAGTGCCAATGTGCCTAGACCTCATGCGTCAAAACAGTGGTCATGCGCCTAAACAAATGTAATGCGTCTAAGAGTTTTTGCACTTGTATAAATTCAACACTTGCTCAGAATTTCATTTCATTCGAACTCTTCACACTCATTCACTCTGTTCTTTGTCTCCAAGCACCGACTCACTCAAATACCCACTGATTACTTTGTTTTACTGAGACTGTTTGATCATACAAGGTAATATCAATGATTGCGACTATCATCATGAGACTATTTAACTTAATCGGTATGTAATAACAGCAAAATCAATCGAGCGTTTGAATCCTATTTGGGCGTTCCAACCCTAATTACTTGGAAAAATCGGAAATGGTTCATTACATATGATTGTTTGTTAAAAATGGAACTTGAAAGTGTTAGTGATAATGAATTGCAAACCTGTTAACATCATGTAACAAGATTTTCATTAAAAAAAATCTCTGATGATTCGAAGATCTTCAAAGTTAAAAATAATAATAAAATAATATACTTGAGTTGAATCGACAAAGTGCTTCTTCAAATAAACATTAACTTTTATTCATAAAAATTCAACATGAATATTCAAATCAATTAGAAACAAAACTCTTAATTGATTATATATCTTAAAATTTGATTCAATCATCAAAATAGTAATTTCAAATCTTTAAATTTTTTAAAAAAAATTTTCAAAATTTAAAATATACAATTTTATTAAAAAACATTAAATTTAGTGGAGGACTTATTCAGTTTTACAAATTTGATAAAAACTTAAATGTGTTTAAAATCTTCTAACAAATTCTTGTTTCTTTATGATTACAAGATGGTTTCGTTAAAGTTTGAGCCAAAGCATAATGTAGCTGCTTTTCTTAACGAAGATGTGAGAGAGGCTGCAGGATATGAAGAGATGGTTAGAGTTCTTCTAAGGACCGAATATGTCTATGCTATGTGTGCAAGACCTGCCGTATATGTCAGACTAATCAAGAAGTTTTGAAGAACTACAGAAGTGGAACTAGATGATAATAGAAGAAAAGTAGTAAGGGGATTCATCAGTAATGATAGAATGATTAAAGTATGAGAAGATTCTATCAGAGCTGCATTAAGATTGGGTGAAAATAAAGATCAAGATTTATCTGAATACACTTTCAATGAGTGTAGAGAGATATTTATGCAGATGGGTCACCCAGATCAATTCCCAAAGAAGCAATTCTTTAAGGCAAGAGTTCATAATCACTGGAAGCTGCTATGCTATGTGTTTCAGCACTGTATGTCGAAAAGGAGTGGAGGATGGAACTCATTTCAAGTTGATATAACATCTTTTATAGTAGCCATAGCTAGTAACTGAAGATTCAACATAGCTAAGTGGATCATGAATGGGTTCATATTCAACTTGGAGAAGGGAAAGAGGAATAAGTACTTAATGTATCCAAGATTTCTCTAGTTGTTTATAAATGATGAATATCCAGACATACTTGCTTATGGAGTACAAGGTGAAAGACTTGATTTAGAGCATATGTCTAAGGTGGTGTACAAGTGGCTAGCAGTGATCACAGGTGCTGAAAACATAGCTTTATTTGAGTACATGAGGAATGTAGCCGATGATAGTGTTGACATTAATCAGAAACATTCTCATTTGACTGAGGATGAGCCTATTAATCCTAATTATCTGATTGAAGATGTAATGGAAGAGATTGCTAAAGTATCTGAATAAGATGATGATGATGATGAAGTGGATGATGATGATGAAAGTCCTACTAAGAATGACGATGAGAATGACCATAACAATGATGATGATCAAGGAGGTGATCAAGGAGGTGAAACTGAAAGAAATGTTGAAGAAACTATTCAAGAGATGGATATTGAGCAAACTATTTCTGATCAAAGGAATGAAGAAGATAGAAATGTAGATGTTGATATTGATGTTGAAGTAAATGATCAAAGAAATGATGCAATATGGTCTGAGCCTATCACAGAGAATGTTATTTCTATTGTGCATTCTCCAAGCCAAGAAGTTGTGATTGTAAAAGAGACAGAACAAGAAATGAAACAAACAATAGATGTTTGTATTCAAACTAAGATCGATGATGATTCTAATGAAGTTGATAAGTTGATATCACTAATTGCTGATCAAATGAGGAAATTGAAAGATGAATAAAGAAAATGCTATACTGAAAGCTAATGATGAAAAAAAGAATGTTATGATATCAGATCTTGAAGAAAAAGTAAAGATAATGTTTGAGGAAATTGAAAAGTTGAAAGAAAGTTTGAAAGAACCCGTGAAGGAAATTGAAGTGACTATTGTTGAGGAACAACGTGTTCAAGAACCTCAAGATACTACAACTGGAAAGTTTACTGAAGCAGAAAAAGGGAAAAGGAAAATGGATGAAGTTGAAACCTCTTCTATTCCTACTAAAGTTCAAAAGATTACTGATCCAATTGAGAATGTAGAGGAAATAGAAATGCAACAAAGAATTGGAGCTCTAGATGATATAGAATTAGATCTACTAGATGAATGGTATGATGAAGTTCTAGAAGATGAAGATGTATTTGATGCTGATGATTCTTCGATTGAAAAGACTCATGATGATATTCCTATAGACTTTGAGGACAAATACAATTATCTAATCAGGAAGACATATAACAAAGTTTATTTGGATGGACTAACAGTGACTAAGATTAATGAAGAGTATGAAAAATGCATGTTTGCAGAGTCGTCAGCTCCAGCAGATCCAAATGAGATAAGCCTTGAGCATGGAGAATGGACACCTTTGAATGTAAGCTTGAATATTGATTATGTTCCTATGATATAATTGCACCACCCACACCCTCATGATATGATCATACTTGCTCTGAGAATGTGGTTGCAGTCAAGGAATTATTCAAGGAAAAGATTGAATAAGCTTCAAGGTGAGTCCTTAAGATGGCTAATGAGGAGTTTCCAAGAAACTGAGACGATGTACAACAAGATGATCATTCTAGATATGGATAACCCTTAGTATCTTGAAATAACCAAAAGAAAAAAATGCTAAAGCCTCAACAGATAAAATCAATGGAGTTAGTAAGAAGAAGTCACAAACACAGAAAGTATGCATATGTTTCGCAATGTTGAGAAACAAGGATAAAAAGTATCTCTTGACCAAAAGCAATTGTGGAATAAAGCCAGATCAGTAGGTGATATAGTATGAAATGTGTTACAAATAGGGCAACCAATTTTTGAATTGTTGAAAGCCATGATTGTGCCTGATAAAACCAAAGAAGTGAAGATAATTGCATGGAAATATGACGAGATTTTTGATGCTTTTGATCAAAAGAGTAAATGCTATTTGCGATGTGTATCATTTGTACTCAAGCATCATTGCCTTACCGGTGCAAGATTGAAAGAATTACTGTTGGACCAAAAGAACCAATGAGCCAAGATCAGAAAACCTCTAAGTCCCACATGGTATCACAACAACTGCTGAAAGCCTCATCAGTAGTTTGACAAGTGCTGAAGACTACAACAGCTGAAGATCAAGTGCTGAAGACCTTAACAGCTGAAGAATCAAAGTGCTGAAGTACAACAGCTAAAGAGTTCACAAGTACTGAAGATCAACAACTGAGGTACAAAGTCTGAAGACAAAGACTGAAGACATCAACTGATGATATCTACTGAAGTCATCAGCTGATGAAACACCTGAAGGTCAAAGTCTGAAGATCAAGTACTGAAGCCTCAGTAGTTTGTCACAACTGCTGAAGAGTACTTCTTCAGTAGTTGTGATATCAGTAGTTTTATATTTTTATGTTTCAGTAGTTTTGTAAAACGACTGAAGAGCTTGTTCTTCAGTCGTTGTAGTTTCAGTAGTTTTATATTTTGTACTTAACATGCTGATATGTTCTCAGTAGTTGTGAACATTTCAGTAGTTTGTTAAGAATTAGTTATTTTTGTATTGGATCTGCCAGTTGTCACTTTCCGTGATAACAGCAGTGACTGTTGCACTCTATATAAGGAGTGACAACCTATTGTAATTAATGGGGAATGAGTAACTGAATGGAATGAATGATTGATTTGATTAGAAATATTCTACATCTATAAACATTCCTAGAAATCAGAAATACATATTCTCTCCATATAACCGTATGCTATCTTAATGCTTACAAGTATCGATTGTTTGCTACAATTTGTCTAATTCTAGTCTGTATTCCGCTGCTTTGTATTATGATACATCAAACTTGTGATCTCTGATCCTGTCAATGGTATCAGAGCAGGTTAATCATTGATCGATCTAATAATTGATCATTGAAACTGCTATTCAAGATCTAAGTTTGATTGAATTAGCTTTTGTTTTTGCAAGAAACGGTTATAGAGATTGAATTTTCTGCATTTCTGCTCATTCATCCTGAGATCTTTTTCTTGGTTCTCATTGAGTTTGTTGTGGTTTGTCTAAAACTTTTTAAAACTTGAACTAAACTGTTTTTGAATTGAAAATGACCACTCCTTCCAATGATCCTCACAATACTGGTTCCTCAACCAAGCCACCTATGCTGGTTAGGAATGAGTATAACATATGGCAAAGACGTATGCTCCATCACCTGTCTGTTAACAGCGCAGGGTGTTGGACATCAGTGGTACATGGTCCACACAAGCCTATGGTGAATAACCCGGAAACCAATCAAATGGTTCCGAAGAGGAGGGAGCAATACTCAGATGAGGATAAGAAGTTGCTTGAGATTGATGCAAAAGCCCATGGAATTCTGGCCATGGCATTGCCCAATGAAATCTATTCTGGGCTAATGCATCATGAAACTGCCCATGACCTCTGGATTGCTTTGAAAGAACAATTTGGAGGAACAGATGAGGTCTTGGCAAATAATAGAGAAATTCTTGCCCAACAATATGAGACATTCTCTCATAGAAAGGGTGAGACACTGACTCAACAATATGAGCGGTTTTCTTGTTTGATCTCTGAACTAAAAATGGTCAAACTTGAATACACCAATATTCAGATGAATAACAGATTTCTCAGATCACTGCCTGAGAGATGGGACACATATACTATTGTCCTACGCTCCAGTGCAAGTTTGGACAAACTATCTCTCACCCAACTCCATGGGAAATTGCTCACTTTTGAGAGAGAGATAGAACAGAAGAGAAAGCTGTCTTCATCTGGAAAGCTCACTGAAGACTTTATACAAGGCAACACTGCCTTGGTGGGTCATGAGTCAGAATATGCTTCATCTGAATGCCAGTATGATGAGCATATTAATTTCTCTTCAAGCACTTCTGATTCTGCCTTGGTGGGTCATGAGTCAGAATATGCTTCATCTATGTTTCATCATGGATGATCTCAAGGGGATTGCTGATGATGACTTAGAAGAGATGGATATTTTGAGCCAAATGGCCTTGATAAATATCAGATCTCAGAAGTTCTACAAAAGAACTAGAAGAAAATTCCCAGGACTCTCTGGCAAAACCAAAGTTGGTTTTGACAAGAGCAAGTTGAGGTGTCACAAATGCCAACGGCTTGGACACTTTGCAAGAGAGTGTAGATCAACTGGACCTAACTCTACTGCACCCTTTGTGACTTTTCCTGGCAATAGTCAACAACACAGAGGGCAACATCCTGTCACATCTAGTCATCATCCTCAACAACAATCTCCGGCATATTTTGTTCCTCAGGGTCAAATGCCATATCAGTACCCTTGTTATTACATGCCACAGTCAAATCAAGTTCAAGTTCCTATGACACCACAACCTCATGCATTACCAGAACCTCAGCCTTCCCTATCTCATCAACAACCTCAATCTCAACAACACAGCTTCTTCACCCCAGGAGTTGTTGACTGGAGCAGTTTACCAGATGACTTGTCTGGTCATGATCAACTGTTCTCAGGTGCTGGTCAACATGGTGGTGACAGTCCCTTTGGAAATCTAGCTCTTATGGCTTTGGAGTCTGCTGATACTTCATCTTCCAATGCCTCTACACCTCAGGTATCACAGGTATCCTCTGAGGCAAAAGCCAAATTATGTTCTGAACAATGCATAGCAGCATTTGCTTCCATTAGAGAAGCAAATGTAGCTTTAATTAATAAAAACATTGAGCTAGAACAAATAATTTCCAAAAACAAAGCTGAGTTTGAGTTTGTGCTCAAAGATAAAAATGATGAGGTTTATAAACTGAATTGCCAAATAATTGATGATAAGGCTAGAGAAGATGTACTTCTAGAGAAGTACAAAGATCTCAAAGAAACCCTTGCAGTTACCCAGGTGAGTGTGATAGATGGGTACAATCATGCAAAGGTTTGAAATGCTTCTTAGTAAGCAATCTGCTTCAAATGTGAAGTTTGGAATTGGCTACAATCACACTGCTCCACCTACAGATTTTACCCCAAGAGCAGAGGTAGAATCTGATGGTGAGAGTGATAACCAATCCATCACATCATGTGATCTACCTTCTGATACAGCACAATCAGAAGTAGCAGTCAGCATCAAGCCCTCTTGAACCTATCAGCTGATGTTGATGGTCCAAATGCTGACATTCACATGATCAATAAGTTGATCAACTCAGGAGTTAATCCTGAAGGTCCTGAAAGGACTGGAGAGCAGGATTTAACATCTGAAGTTCAAACTTCAACTGCTGTCAGTACTGAAGAGAAGAAAACTGGCAGTAGAAAGAGTTTGAAGACTACTAAAGAGGTTGTCAAGAAAGCAACCAATGCTTCCAAAGCATTGAAGAACAAGTCTTCTGTTGCTTCACCATCTTTAGTTGATGATCAACCTAAGATGAAGAAGAAACCATGTGAAGTATGTGGTTTGTTCAATCATCTTACAGATGATTGTTGGTACAAAAGAGGTTCCAAACTCAAACAAAAAGAAGAAATTAATGAGAAAATGGTAAAAATGAAAACTGAGTTTGAGACCACATTTGTATCAGCAACATCAAATCCTGTAACCCTTAAGTCCTTAAAGAAATCCAAAAAGGAAGGAGTTAAACAGGTGACAGCTGAGGGTGCTCAAAAGAAGAAGGTGCAACATAGGACCTTATCTAACTCCACTAGCAATGTGTCTGATGAGCTGAAAGCTTTATCACAAAATCAGACACAGCTGGTGATGATGGTACAACATCTGTTGGGTAGAGTTAACCAACTAGATTCTCCTATGTTGAAACCACAGAAAAGGAGGTCTAAGCCAAAGGACTCCTCTTCTACACCATCTTCTTCTCTCAGGCTGTTGTTACAAATAAACATGTTAGTTTACCATCTATTGATGAGACCAGGCCCAAAACCAAAAAGGTTTGGGTCTCTAAAACTAACTGATTGTTTATTATTGCAGGGTTCTTCAACATGCCAAAGTAGCATCTGGTATGTAGACAGTGGGGGATCTATGCACATGACTGGGAACATCTCTCTTCTTCATGACTACTCTCAAGGAAAGAAGGGATTGTCTCTTTTGGCAATGATGCTAGGGGTTACATCATCGGTAAGGGCTTTGTCTCCAATGGAGAAATCAAATTTGATGATGTTAATCATGTGGAAAATCTCAAGTACAACCTCTTGAGTGTCAGTCAAATGTGTGATAAAGGCCATGTTGCCCTTTTCACAAGTCAAAACTGTAGGATTCTGTCATCCAAAGTTTTGCACTTGATTGACAAGGTGTTGGATGATCACACTCTCCTGAAAGCCAACAGGACAGGAAGAGTGTATGCCTTAGATCTCTCTAAGAAGATAGATCTCAAAGGCAATCCTTGCCTATTTTCCAAAGCCTCTTCTCAAGAATCTAAACTGTGGCACAGGAGGCTTGGTCATGTTAATCTCAAAAACATGAATCAGCTTAGCCACAATAGTTTAGTCAGAGGCTTACCAATAAAGGAGTTCCACTGTGATGAAACCTGCACTGCTTGTTTAAAAGGAAAACAGCACAAGGTCTCATTTCCTCCTATTGAAGTGTCCAAGTCCACTGCCTGCTTGCAATTACTGCATATGGATCTATTTGGTCCTGTGAGAGTAATGAGCATGGCAAAGAAGAAATATGTCTGGTAATTGTGGATGATTACTCCAGATTTGTATGGACTTTCTTTCTACATTCAAAGGATGAGGCTGCTCAGAAGATTATCCACTTTGTGCTGTACATTGAGAAGCAGTATTCCCTTCCAGTCAAGTGTATTAGGATGATAATGGAACTGAGTTCAGAAATCATACACTTGATGACTTCTATCTTTCAAAGGGAATCAAAAGGCAGTTCAGCATTCCAAGGACTCCAGAACAAAATGGAGTAGTGGAGAGAAAGAACAGGACCCTCATTGAAGCTGCAAGGTCCATGCTGGCTGACTCAGGTTTGCCATTGACCTTTTGGGCCGAAGCTGTCAACACAGCTTGTTATGTGCAAAATAGAGTTTTAGTAAATCAGAGGTTGATGAAGACTCCATATGAAGTTCTCCATCATTTGGCTCCTCTGATTTCATTTTTCAAAGCATTTGGGTGTCCCTGTTTTATTCTCAACACAAAGGATCAACTCCACAAATTTGATCCTAAGGTGGATGCAGGATACTTTGTTGGTTATTCATCTACTTGCAAGGCATACAGAGTCTTCAACTGCAGAACAAAGATGGTTGAAGAAACTCTACATGTTAAGTTTAATGAATCTCCAAAGGACAAGATTCCACAAAGTCCTGTGGAGTTATTTGATTTGGACATACTGCAATATGTTCCTTATCAAACTCCTGCTGTTGCTCCTGTCAACAGTTCACCACCTGGTGGTACTGCTAATGATGATGATGATTGCAGTACTCACCTCTTCAGGTTTAGTGATCAGCTGCCTGACTCAGCTAGACCTGATGTTCCTGTAGCGCCAGTAGCACCATCCACAACAAATGCTGATGAGATTTCTTCGAATTCAACCTCCTTTGAATTACCATCCACTGATTGGTTTCAAGAAAATGATTCACCATCACCATCTGTTGCTGCTGAACCGGCTACAAACACTTGCACAGATCTCATTGTGTATCAAGATCTGAAGAATCACCCTATGTCTCAAATCATTGGTGATATCACTGCTGGAGTATCAACAAGAAGTCAATTGTCAATTTCTGCTTCTATGCTCTCTTCATCAGTCAGCAAGAGCCAAAGAATTATCACATTGCTTTAAAGGACAATGGATGGGTTGATGCCATGCAGCTTGAGCTTCTTCAGTTCAAGAAACAGCAAGTGTGGGAACTGGTTCCTCTACCTCCAGGTAAGTGTGCAATAGGCACTAAATGGGTGTTTAGGAACAAAACTGATGAAAATGGGCTTATTGTTAAGAACAAGGCCAGACTGGTTGTTCAGGGGTTTGCACAAGAAGAAGGTATTGATTATGATGAAACCTTTGCCCCTGTAGCCAGACTGGAAGCAATTCGATTGTTTTTAGCTTATGCTGCTTATCAAAACCTTAAAGTCTTTCAAATGGATGTCAAAAGTGCATTTTTGTATGGAAAAGTTAAAGAAGAGGTTTATGTATGTCAACCTCCAGGCTTTGAGGACAATAAACATCCTAATTGGGTGTATAAGCTTGATAAAGCTCTTTATGGGTTAAAACAAGCTCCCAGAGCCTGGTATGAGACATTATCAAACTTTCTTCTGGAAAACAATTTCACTAGAGGCTCCATAGACAAGACTTTATTCATTAAGAAAGCTGGGCAGCATAATCTACTTGTTCAAATTTATGTAGATGATATCATTTTTGCATCTTCTGATCCAAAGTTGTGTGATGCCTTTACAAAGTTGATGCAACAGAAGTTTGAAATGAGTGCCATGGGAGAACTACAGTTCTTTCTGGGGTTGCAAATCAAACAAAAGGCTGATGGAATTTTTATTCATCAGTCCAAATATACAAAAGATCTTTTGCAAAAGTTTGATTTACAAAACTGTAAGCCCTGTTCTACTCCCATGAGCAGCACCACACAACTGGACTCAGATCAGAAAGGTAAAGTGGTTGATGAAACACTTTACAGATGTATGATTGGGTCCTTGATGTATTTAACAGCTTCTAGACCAGATATTATGTTTGCTACATGTGTTTGTGCTAGATTTCAGGCTGCACCTAAAGAGTCTCATCTGATTGCAGTCAAGAGGATCTTTAGATATCTGCAAGGCACTCCATCTCTAGGTTTATGGTATTCTACCGGACATTCTGGTAAATTAGTTGCTTTTTCTGACAGTGACTATGCAGGGTGTAAGTTGACCAGGAAATCAACTTCTGGTGGATGTCAATTTCTAGGCAACTGCTTGATTTTTTGGCAGAGCAAGAAACAGACCTCAGTTGCTACATCCACTGCTGAAGCAGAGTACATTGCTGCTGCAAGCTGTACATCTCAGGTACTCTGGCTTCAAAACCAACTTTTGGATTATGGCATTACAGAGACTAAGACTCCATTGTTAATGGATAGTGCTTCAGCTCTTTGCATTGTCAAAAATCCAGTCCAGCACTCTAGGACCAAACATATAGAGATCAGACATCATTTTATAAGGGATTGTTTTGAAAAAGGTCTGATTGATCCTAAGTTTGTGCCTAGTGCTGATGAGCTTGCAGACATTTTCACTAAGCCTTTGGATAGTTCAACTTTCCAAAACCTGGTGTTAAGGCTTGGTATGCTGCAGCTAGAATAGGTGACAACTACTGATGATCTTAGTAATTCATACTGATGATCATGAGTACCTATGTCACATATAAGTACTGATGAGCTCTTTTAACCTCACTAGTTTTTATAACTACTGAAGGCTAAATGTCTCACAAGTACTGAAGTACTACTGTTCTAAACTACTGATGTAGTTACAACTACTGATGCAGTTACAACTACTGCAATCAGTAAAAACAGATAAGTACTGATGTCCTATGAAACAACTGAAATCAGCCATAAAGACTGATGAATGTGTTGAGGACAGTTTGAAACAGCTGAAAAGCTAAGAATTGACGAAAACAGCTGAAGAGAACTTTCTCTTCAGTTGTTTGTACAACTGCTGTTTCATTTTAAACAACTGAAGCAAAACCACGTCTTCAGTAGTTTTATAACTACTGATGACTAATACCAAGTCTTCAGTTGTTTACAACAGCTGATGACAAAACCACTGTCTTCAGTAGTTTCATAACTACTGATGACAAACACCATGTCCTCAGTTGTTTCAATCATCTGAAGTCAAAACCACGGTCTTCAGTATTTTTCTAAACTACTGATGCCTAACACCACGACTTCAGCTGTTTCAACGTCTGAAAGGATAATACCATGTCAACGGTCGTTTAAAACTACTGATGACTAACACCACATCCTTCAGTCGTTTCCCTACCCGTACCCTATATATATCCCTAACCTTAGCTCTCATGCTTCATCTTCTTCAAACCTAACGTTCCTCTCCAAAACTTCCTTCTTCTCCATGGCGTCTATGCAAATTAAACCGCGACACAACTGTGTTGCCTACCTCACAAAATCGCCGATCTGGACTAAGTTCGATACTGCTGTCGATCTTATGGTTCAGTCCCAATACAACAAGGCATTCCTTTTGAACCCCGTCTTACATGCCGAATCCTTGAACCAATTTTGGATGAACGTTACTGTTACAACTGAGGAGAGCAACACACCATCCCTCCGGTCAGTCGTCAACAACAAAGAAGTAGTCATTACTCCTGCAACAATCCGTAAAATTCTTCAACTGAGTGATGCTACTTCTCCTGCTGGATATCCGAAGGGCACCATAGATCTATCATTTGCTCAGCATGGATATCAAGGCGATCTCAGTGCCACCACCATCATGAAGAAACACTTTAATGACGCTGAGCGCCTGATTTTTCACATGGTCAATGTATGTTTGCCCCTAAGACGTCGTCTTGGGATCAAATGTCCACCAAATGGCAGCAGGTAATGTATTCTATCCTTGAGCAACAACCACTAAACTTTTCAGAATAATATTTTCAGAGCTCAAAGATATGGCTCAAAAACTAACTGCCAACCGTTGGATACTTTATCCACGGTTCATAATGGCCATTATTACAGACCAGCTTAATGCTGAGGGACTTGTTGGCTTGGGAGTCCCTGCTACGGCTGTTCTGCCAGAAGTATACTCCCGCACAACTCTGACCGGACACTCAAACTGGCTGCCAAGCTGCGAAAACCCACGCAGCTGGAACCCACAACCACCACCTCCAAATCCAACGTCCCCACCAAACCCACCAACAAGAAACCCAAAATGGCTACTCAGGGAATTGAGTCCCCTGAGGATGCCCCTGCAACACAAACGCAGGATATATCCACTAGTCCAAACCCCCTAGTGGATACAATGACTCCTCCAACCACAGCCGCTCAGGCTTCCTCTCCACAGGAGCCTGCAGCAACCCAAGGGGCACCTACTTATCTGGGATCTTACTCACTTGAGGAGATTGCCATTGAAGAGCACCATCCACCCCAGGTGCACACTGCTTCTATCCCCTCACCCCAAACAACCGCCCCTCACAGCCCAACTTTAATAGTTGCACAAGTGCTGACTCAATTGCACTCCTCACCCCCTCCCCAGGAACCACTTACTACTGGGCATACCTCTACAATTGAGGGGGAGGAACACAGTGCACCTGAGAACCCACAGCACAGGGGTTTCCCAATTCTATCTCCTGTGTAGACAAGGAGCTTAGAATATCTAGTGAGGCTGCCACCTCCTCTGACTCAGCACATGACCAGAGTGAGGCTGGTAACATTGCTAAGACCTCCCTAGAGGCAACAGCTGATGATGGACATTGTCCTGAGGCTGGAAGTCCCCAGTACCAAGCACAAGGGGCACATGCACCAACTGGTCTACACCCAGTGCATGTAAATCCTGCTCTAAGCAGGAGGTCAGTGATTCAGTATCAACTGATGATGACCTGAGCTTCTTCTATGATGTAGTTGCTCAAAACACCATTCTAGAGGATGAGGTTAGCAGACTCAAAGAGCTGCTGGCCAAGATGTCTCAGGATGCAAGTCCATCTGCCACCATAATACACCCACAGATGGCACCTTCCCTTGAAGGTTTCCCAAACACAGAGCCACCCCAAAATCACCCACCTGCCTCTGCTTCAGGCCCTACTTCTCAGGAACAGAACCCTCCTGAGCAAATAGGTGCTGTACTCCAAAATTCCCTTCCTCTCATCACCCCAAATAATCACTGATATAGTGATCAAAGCCCTTGATGAGAGGCTTTCCTCCACATTACAGCCCTTGGTTGATGCTGCTGTCCAAAAGACTCTTTCTGCGGTACCAACCCCTTCCTCCAATGCAACCAAAAAGGGGGAGAGTAGTGCAGTGAAAGAAAGGAAGAGGAAAAGATCTATTGTTTCTTCAGCCGGAGGAACTTAGGACGAGGCTCCTTGATCTTGGTTTCGCTTTGTGCGCCTCTCCTGAGCTTGATTGGAGGTAGATGCAGCAGCATCACCTTCTTGATCATCATCCTCCACTTTATCTTTTCCACTCGGTCCGCCTTCATGAACATCTTCTTCTCCATCAGATTCATCTTCATCCTCATCATCATCATCATCATTATCCTCACCATCGTCACCATCCTTAATCTTTAATGGCTCATTCTTTGATCCCTTAAGCTTTAACAATATCTTCTTATTCTTTTCTCTAGATCCTCTATCCTCTTCACCGAAGCCATCACCAGCTCATTTTGACTAGTAAGTGCATGGTGGGCTCGGCCTAGAGCTCTCTCATACTGAGCACTCTTCTCGCTGAGCTGCACAATCTACTTTGCATGAGCTGCATTCACCTCCATCATTGGTTTAGCTGAGTAATCCTTAGCTCACTAGTTGCAATCGGTCTCAGCATGATGCGGTTGAGGCTACTAAGCTGATCCTTAACCTGACCATGGGTAGAGTTGGTCCAGCTATGAATAAGGATTGGGTGGAGGGACCAGCTTTGTGAGTGGTGCTGGTAGTAGTGGATGTGGTGAATATGGGAGGTGGAATTTGAGTGGGATGTGGTGGAGTGGCTATGGTAGTGGTGGTGGGAAGAGTGATAGTGGTAGTTGGAGGAGTGGTAGTGATAGTGGGAGGAGTGGTGGTGGTAGTAGTGGGTGTCGTGGTGGTGGTGGTCGTGGTTGTGGTTGTAATGGTGACTGTGGAAGTGGAAGTAGAGGAATATGTGATCAAAGTAAACCTTGGAGACCGAGGCTCCCCCCTGAGTTGCGTGGGTGGTATGGGGTGTAAGAAGGATCACTGACATCTGTTGCAGCACCCTTTGACCCAGCCTAATGTCCTCCAACTGCCTCTATCCCTCGGTCAGTGGCTATAACTCAGCTCTCGACAGTCCTTACCAATGGCTCATCATCAGACTCTTCCTCTTCATTAAGAAGAAATTCTTGGCGATCGTCATCGTCTTCTCCGTCTGTGGGTGCCGTGATGGGTTCAACATCGGAGTCACTATCATCGTGACGCCACTTCCTACGAGTGGGCGCCACATACTCCTTGTTTTCCAAATGACCAAACAGTCTCCTTATTGGGGGCTTCACCTGCTTCCCCCGGTAGACCTTCATCCAACCCAATGTAGTATCATCCATCACTTCGAGAATCACATCATCGTCTTTCTCCTTAGGCAGCAAAGGAAGCATCTCGTCAATAATCATCTGTAGAAAACAAGGGTACATACAGAAGCCTTCTTTGCGCTTAGCCTCGATATTCTCTACCATGTAGGAGAATAGCATGCTTGAGAAACTGAACTGATGGTTTAGTACTAGAGCCACATAAGAGTTCGGGATTTGATCTGACATCTCATCAAAACCTCCCCTTCTAGATGCTACGCACTTGAGAATCACATGAGCTAAGTACTTAAACTGGGGGCACGGGTTGCTCTTGTTGAGCACACCTGTGTTTATGTCCCCAGTCTACTTCATCCGTAGAAAACATCCCCAAATAGTCAGGGGATGTAACTTGGTTAGGTAAGTACCATCATCACCTAGATCCAAAACTCTCCTCAGATCGTCTTCTTTGTTCTCTATCTCATGCTTGAAAATAGAGCTCCTAATGCAGTAAGGCTCAACAGATCGGTCAACTGAAGCATCTTCCCAGAAGTCCTGCTTTATAGACCTGCAGGGTGTGCAGGGAGCATAGATAGCCTCATAGATCCTAGACCTACGTAGAAAGGCTATAATCCTAGCGAACTCAGCAGTGTCCTAGAAGTAGCATCGAGATGAGTACATATATTGTGCTTGGTGCTCATCGTCCATCTATCCGCCATGTTGCTACAAAACAAGAAACATATACCTTAGCTTCATGCATAACAAAAGGTAGTTGGAACTAAGCTATTTTGATCATACTAGTCCAATCATGCGACTGAACCATACGACTGAGTTTTAGTCGTACGATTGACTTCAGTTGTACGATTGAGCTGTAGCTGAGTTTAGTCGTGTGATTGAGCCTACGACTAAGCTTAAACGTATGCTACACTATACGGTTGAGTCAGTCGTGCAACTGAACCCATAAGCATGATTCATACGTGCGATTGAGTCATTCGCCTGGCTCGATCGTGAGACTGGGGTTCATTAGCATGACCATTCATATCCTACACTGTTGAACACCCTTGAATTGAATATTTGTCAAAACTTGATATTAGCCTTCGTATTTAGACGCATTAGACTCGCAGAGACTCGAAATAACACTTAATGTTCTTTAATCAACATTTACGTCTAGTTAAGTGGTCTATTTTAAGTTTTAGGTTTTAGCCTAATCGACCCTTAAAGATGCGATTAGGTTGTTCATTTGGATCAATTGCAGTCACCCAGTACCTGTAGATGAGTCGAATAACTATTAGAAACACATATCAGTAGGTAAGAACAGGCAAATGAAATTTGGGCAGCGTATGTTTACATGAGCTATTTCAGGGGACTTGAAGGGTGGTAAGGGTTACTATCGGCTAACCCCCTTATTTATACTATTTTAATTTTCAATCATGCGACTGGACCCATACTCATAATCCAGACGTGCGACTGAGCCCATACTCGTGCTTCAGTTGTGCGACTAGGGTTCAGTCGTGCGACTGGCTCATACTTCTTCATTGAGTCATATGATTGGTTTAGTCTTGTAGTCCAATCGCATGGTTGTCCCATACTCATGATCCAATCGTGTGACTGGCTTGGCTCATAATTAAGGTTCAATTGTGCGATTGGGTCATTCTTATGATTCAATCGTATGATTGGCTCATACTTATGAGCTTGAACTCATAAACTTTCAAAGACTTAAAATTTAACATTTGATAAAACATTATGACCTTTTAACACCATTTGATCACCTCAGACGTGATCCTTTTATTTTAAAACCGATTGATCACCTCAGACGTGACGCTTTTAATTTAAAAACTGATTGGTCACCTCAAACGTGACCCCTTTTAGTTAGTGATTCACAAAGTACATCCAGTTGTATAGTCCAACATCTACGCAACAAAAGACTAGAAAATAGAAAATAACTTAGAAATTTAATAGAAAACAAGACATATTTTTGTAGTTTAGAGTTTGAGAAGAACAACTTTAAGTTAATTTGATCATTTGTGGAACAATTCATTATGGAATCATACAAGTATATCAAAATCATTTGGGAACCCCTTTTTAATATGCACTTTCATGCTGGATTCATGTTTTGTCTGAGAGTGAATAGCACTTTTAAGAAATAATACTAGAGCTATCAGATGCACACAATGATTTTGACTTTCAAGAATGCAGCCACAATGATTGTCAGTCTATTTGTCCACTTAAATCCATACACAAACTTTTGACTTACATTGGTGATTACTTGGGTTTAATTATTTCAAGAAGCGTTTGTGGATCTCACACTTATATGGTAATGAACATTCCTCAGGAGATTTTTGAGCGGTCTATGGGTATTGGACAAGAAGAGACTATTCTAAGACCTTTCAAAGAGATGTCAAGCCTCAGGTCAGTGCCATCGCACAGTAGAGAGGTGCAAACAACAATAAATTCTAGAATATTTAGGTTATACTTATCCTCAGGTTAGTGCCACCGCACAGCAGAGAGGCACACAACCTATCTTCTTGTTAGAACATTCATTTTTCTTTTGCACACAACGCACCACAACATTAGTCATTAGCTTGATGCTTTTAGCAGTTATTACATGTACTTTGCTCATATTTATGGTCATCCACACACATTTGTGTCATTTATTTTGCTTGTCGCCCCTTATTGGAAATGCGTTGATTGTGTTAACCTGGTATAAGATGAGAACCCATAGCAAGTTGAACAGCTTAGTTTGAATTTTAATTCACCAA
The DNA here is from genome assembly GCA_025506515.1 of Flaveria trinervia. Classification (NCBI taxonomy): domain Eukaryota; kingdom Viridiplantae; phylum Streptophyta; class Magnoliopsida; order Asterales; family Asteraceae; genus Flaveria; species Flaveria trinervia. The sequence goes on along the minus strand of CM046455.1, from coordinate 38,855,251 downwards.
TGAAGTTTAATCATCTATTGTGTGGAATCTACCGACACATCATATAATGAACTAGGAACCTCTAGGTCTACTTTCTCTATGTTACCTTAGTAGTAACTAGTTTAGCTATTATTTTTCTTTAGTTGTGCTTAGACTTCTCATACTTGTACTTTGAATTTTGCATTTTGAGCAAATTAGTTTTGAAGTCCAACCAATTTGTTCCGTGTGTACTATCATTTTCCATAGGTTTTGAATCAAAATCATAGATTTGATTTCACTTCTTTCGGCTAGTCGGACTACGAACTTTCTTCTTCTTGAATCACATCACTTTTCTTTTTCATGCCATAAACCTCAAAAAGATATAAAAACCTAGGTTTTCAAATGCTTTTGTGTAGGTCGGCGCATTGAAAATCAGTATTAATTTTAACCACATCGATTAATTTTTTTTTCAAAACAGTCACGTATGAAGTGATATTTAATACCGATGTGTTTTTTGTTTTAGGATGTTGGACCGGATTTTTGTTATAGCATGCAGCGGAATTATCAACAAAATTGGAATGTTAGAAATTTGCAAACCATAGTCGCGCATTTACTATTGAATCCAAATGATTTGTGAGCAGGAACTTGCAGCACAACGTATTCAGCTTCACATGTTGACAAAGAAACTAAGGTCTGGTTCTTACACTGCCCAGGTGACTAACCGTCTACCAAAGAATTAACATCCCGCTAATTTTCACTTGTAATTCATCTTGCAACCACCATAATTCGAGTCACTATACACTGTAAGCTCAAAGTCATGGGATGAGGATACCACAACCCGAGTGTTGGAGTACCTTTCAGATAGCATTATCACCTGAAAAGATATGGTCAAAATGGTCAACAAAATTGTTGGTGAGCTCGCAGGTTTAAAAGTAAATAAGTAATGATGCTGTATAAAGTTGTTGCAGAATACCATCCATACATTATTAGTAAGCAAAATTACATGACAGAGCTTTACAACAACCTAATGACGTACACAAAGAATAATTTTGCGGAGTATATTCACCCAAGGCCCGTTCATGGCTTTTGGTTGGTCTACTAGTATACCAACACAAGGGTAGGGGTGACACCTAGTAGTACTACCAATACCTATCCGTCGGTTCCACACTGGAATTAAATGGTTGTAAGAAAGAACCACAAAGCAGACTCAAGCATGTATCAGATAAGTACCACAAAATAGGTAACACGTTGATTCCAAGTATGAAAATTGTATGTATGTTGTACAACATAGAAAACGGGCGAGCAACTTTTCCCCATGTTTGTAAATGTTTTGTAAAGTAGTATAAGCATAAAGGGGGCCACGAAACTCACTTGTTTAGTGGTAAGTATGAATAATCAAGATTCCCAACAGTTGAATGCAATGAACAGTCAACCCTATTCACAGTATTGTTTAACATTAATGAGTGTATGAAGCGTATAGTAATTCTTGGTTGGTTCGGGTTGTATCGGTTCGGTCTTGGGTAGCACACACACAAGCAGACACAGCATCAGATCTTATGCAGATCCAAGTACTAAGAGCGGTCGCCATTGCTTATGACATCCTAGTAAAGATCTCATTGTTATGAAGATGGCACTTGTTAAGTATTTGTAGTTCCAAATGGGTTGTCGGTAATTGTAAAATGTTCGAATTGTTTTCAATTGAAATAGTATGTGCATGTTGATAGCGTTGACTTTAATCTTTGTGGTCAAGGAATGACACTTTTATTGATGTTACTTTATCATCATCAGACGTTCAAGAGGAAGTTCACACTCAACATCATCAGTCACACAACACCCAGACTCCGACTCAACGCTCCCGTCGCGAATCAACCTTCATCGTACGAATCAACTTCATTCGTACGATTGAGTCTTCATTCGCATGACTGGCATTCAGTCGTACCACACAACACACATTCGCATAACCCAACCTCCATGCCCATGATCAACCCTCATCATGCGAATTAGCTACTTCGTGCGATTGAACCTTCATTCGTGCGATTGGACTACAGTCGTGCGAACACGCACAATCGCATACATTCAGTCGGTCACCTAACTCAATCGCACGCATTCTTCTTCGCATGACTCATTCGCACACCTACATACGATCACACGACTCAGTCACGCATGACGTCCCCAGTCGCACAACTCAATCGCCCGAATGACATAGTCGTATGACTCAGTCGCACGACTCACCCAGTCGCACGCCTCAGTCGCATGACAGACCAGTCACCTGAACTGCAGGTTCGCAACTGCAGAAGTGCAGAGCAGCTCCGAGCACGTTTTACACAACAACGACTTCCAAAAACACTCTACACATACACAAACATGAAACACAAGAAGAAAGACCTCACACGCACCCACACGACCTCATGTGTTCGGGTTAAACCCGAACACCCGAAACCCTAGTTTGGACAGCGTGAATAAGCAAGAAGAGGGGCAACCAAGGTCACCTACCTGCTAGAATAGAGTAGGCTAGGCTGTAGATGGAGTCTAGGCGATAAGAACAGACCACGCGGGTTTGATTTGGTGCTAGATTGAAGAAGATGTGAAGAAGAAAGTGAAGAGGATCAAGGAGATAAGATGAAATGAGATTAAGGCTGGAATATGGGTTTATATACCCAGCCCAGTTTGCAAAATGGCAGTTTAGTCCCTGCACTTAACCCTCGAGTTCCCCAAATTTGTTTCGGTTGATTACGACCATAAAATGTTTGTTATATTAAGGTTAAAAGCGTGTTTAATGGTAATAGATAGTGCAAAAATGGTTTTATTAATGATAATGGTTGAAATTAAAATGATATATTTGTGGTAATGGTGACGAAATTTATAAAAAGTTTATGCTTAGCACACGTTCTCGAGGAAGTACAGGCACAAAGGAAATAAGCAGACATGATTCCTTAAAGCAGGAGTTCATGAAGAAGAGGAAGAATAATTAAAATAATTCTATGGTTAATTATGTCGTTCGACGGGCCCTTAAGTGACACATGTCACAGTATCCCCCAGTTGAGAGAATTTCGTCCCGAAATTCAGCTGGAGTTAGGTCCAAGAGTGTCATCCACGAATAAGTGTGGGTATTTGAGTTTCATTTGATCTTCCCATTCCCCTGTAAACTCTGGCCCTCGTTTTGAATTCCACCTTACGCGAACAATTGGTATTCTTACTGCGCTTCAACCGTTTGACCTTACAATCCATGACCTCAATGGGTTCCTCAATAAAATGAAGCTTTGGTTGATTTTAATATCCTTAATGGGTATATGAAGTGATTCGTCAGCCAAACACTTCTTGAGGTTCGACACATAGAAAGTATCATGCACACCGGTGAGTTCCTGTGGTAACCTTAATCGGTAAGCCACTGGACCAATTCTTTCTGTAATCACGAATGGTCCAACGTATCTTGGGGCTAACTTCCCTTTCTTTCCAAACCGAACAACTCCTTTCCAAGGAGAGACCTTGAGTAACACTCGGTCCCCAACGTTGAATTCTAGAGGCTTTCGACGATTGTCGGCGTAGCTCTTTTGGCGATCTCTAGCGGCTTTCAGTCTATCTTTGATTTGGAAGATCTTGTCGGTTGTTTCTTGAATGACCTCTAGGCCTGTTAACTGACTTTCGCCAATCTCGGCCCAACAAACGGGTGATTTACACTTCCTTCCATGCAACGTTTCGAACGGAGCACACGCAATGCTCGTGTGGTAGCTGTTATTGTATGAGAATTCAATCAATAGCAAATGAGTATCCCAACTACCACCAAAGTCAATTACACACGCTCTCAGCATGTCTTCCAGGGTTTGTATGGTTCGTTCACTTTGGCCATCTGTTTGAGGGTGATAGGTGGTACTCATGTCTAATCGAGTGCCTAATGCTTTCTGTAGTGTCTGCCAAAATCGTGAAGTGAATCGGCCGTCACGGTCGGAGATAATTGACACTGGCACTCCGTGTCTTGTCACAACCTCTTTTATGTATAATCTCGCCAACTTGTCCATTTTGTAGTCTTCTCGGATTGGCAAGAAGTGTGCTGATTTCATCATTCGATCCATTACGACCCATATCGAATCGTGCCCGTTGCTCGCTCGAGGGAGTTTGGTAATGAAGTCCATGGCTATGTTCTCCCATTTCCATTCGGGAATCTCAGGCTGCCGTAACAGTCCCCATGGTTTCTGATGTTCAGCCTTAACTTTCGAGCATGTCAAGCATCTGCTGACGGTACGTGGTAATGTCTTCTTCAGGCCTGGCCACCAGTACAGATCGTTGAGATCGTGGTACATCTTGTTTGCGCCAGGATGAATAGAATATCGCGTCTTGTGTGCTTCATCCATGACCAAGGTACGTACACCTCCCCACTTGGGTACCCATATATGGCCCACGCAGTACTGTACACTATCGTCCTTGCACATCTGTTGTTTATCCAACCCTCGGAATTCTTCTCCTACGAGGTTTTCTTCTTTCAACGCCTCACTTTGTGCAATTTGGATCTAAGATTTCAAATTTGTTTGAATGGTCAATCCTAAAGCTCGAGCACGTAATTGTTTCATGCGTTCTTTGCGGCTTAGAGCATCACCACCACATTAGCTTTCCCCTGATGATACCGGATTCACAATCGTAGTCACTAAGAAGCTCTACCCAGCGTCGCTGTCTCATATTGAGTTCCTTCTGATCCAGAATATGTTGAAGGCTTTTATGATCTGTGTATATGATGCATTTGGTTCCATACAGGTATGTCTCCATATTTTGAGTGCGAATGCTACAGTGCCCACCTCAAGATCATGACGTGTAGTTCTTCTCGTGCACCTTAAGTTGTCGCGAAGCGTAGACAATCACCTTATCTTTCTGCATTAGTACACATCCCAAAACTTGATGTGAAGCATCACATACACCACAAAGTCATCAGTTCCGTCTGGGAGGGACAATATCGATGCATTGCACAGCTATCTTTCAGTGTTTGGAACGCCCGTTCTTGCGCATCTCCCCAATCAAACTTCTTGTCTTTCTGAGTCGCAACGTCAACGGTTGAGCGATCTTTGAAAGTTTGCAATGAACGACGATAGTATCCGGCTAATCCTAAGAACTGTCGTATCTCTGAAGGTGTCTGGGGTGTATCCCATTTCTTTACTGCTTCGATCTTGCCGGTCTACATGAATCCGTCCTTGTTAACCACATGACCCAAAAACTTCACCACTCGCAGCCAGAATTCACACTTCGGGAACTTTGCGAAAAGTTTCTATTCTCTTAACAGTTCCAGTATTGCCCGAAGATGTTCTTTATGATCCTCTTTCGATCGAGAGTAGATAAGTATGTTGTCAATGAATACGATCACAAACTTACAAGTAAGGTTTGCACACCCGATTCATCATGTCCATGAACACAGCTGGTGCGTTAGTCAATCCGAACGGCATGACCAAGAAGTCATAGTGCCCATAACGAGTTCTAAACGCTGTCTTTGGTACGTCCTCCTCAAAAACCCTTAGTTGGTGATATCCATCGAAGGTCGATCTTGGAAAAATACGAAGCTCCTTGTAACTAATCAATAAGGTTATCGATCCCGGGGAGAGGATACCGATTCTACACAGTTAATTTGTTCAACTCATGGTAGTCGATGCACATACGGAACGACCCATCCTTCTTCTTGACAAATAACACCGGTGCTCCAAAAGGCGAGTGACTCGGCCGAATAAAACCCTTCTCAAGTAGTTCCTGTAACTCGCTAGATAACTCTTGCATTTCAGACGGTGCCAACCTATACGGTGTCTTTGCTACCGGTGTAGCTCCAGGTACCAACTCAACACGAAATTCCACCTGTCGTGGAGGAGGCAAACCAGGCAAGTCATCAGGAAATACATCTGGGTAATCCCGTACTACAGGGATATCTGCTAATTTCTGCTACTCTTCTTTCTTTTCCACCACATGAGCCAGAAAAGAGTAGCATTGTTTTCGTAAACTCCGGCGTGCTTTCATGCAGGAAATAAGGTTTAAGTTCTCCCTGGTCTTTCTCCTTGAATTCCGAGTACTCCCCCGTCTGACATAGGGATTCGCACTACCTTGTCTCGGCAGACAATCTCGGCCCCGTGTTTCGACAACCAATCCATTCCCACAATCACATCGAAACTTCCTAGCTCAAAGGGTATCAAGTCTATATCGAAGGTGTGGTTCTCTAATATTATCGAGACTTTCTAATAATCCCGTTGGCCTGAACAACCCTACCATTGGCCATTTCTACAGAGTAGCTAGTTTCTAGCCTACTAGGACTCAAATCGAGCAATTGCACAAATTCAGAAGATATAAAGCTGTTGTCTGCTCTAGTGTCAAATAATACAGATGCAAAGTGATTATTGAGTAAGTGTGTACCCGTGATGACATTTGGGTCCTAACGGGCTTCATTGGCTCCAATGACAAAAGCGCGTCCCCGGGCCACGTTCCCCTGGTTTGTCGGGCCTTGATTTCCAGCTAAATCCATAGTCTGATCTTCGTTGTTCCCTTGTTGGCACGATGCCCGATTCAGTTTGGGGCACATGTTCCGGTAGTGATCAGGGCTTCCACACTCATAACAGCCCTTGGCATTCCCGGCGGGGTTAACCGCGTTGACCGGAGCGACCATATTCGGCGTTGTTCTGCAGTCTCTTGCTAAATGCTCCGGCGTCTACAGTTAGCGCACACCCGGCACGGCATAACTGGGGGGTGATGAAGTTGCACCTATCGTATCGGTGGTGCGGACCCACATATTCTCGCCTGCCTGGTCACGGCAACAAAATTTCTTGTTGTCTTGGCCCTTTCTCGAATTTCCGGCACTCTACCGGCTCGTTTCCCCAACTTCTTTTCTTTTCTCTGCTCCCCTGCCCAATACCCCTGTTCTCACCATCTCATCAGTTAGAGCGCCAGCCTTCAGAATCGCGCTCTGAAGAGTAGGAGGAGCATAGCGGTTACCATTGCCCGGATTTGAGGCGCAAGTTCCCAAAATGTACCTCTCTCCTTTTTGATTCCGGGGTGACTAGATGCGGAACCAACCTTGCTAGCTCGTGAAAACGATCGGTGTAAGCTGCGTGCCCAGCCCCCACCATGGCATGATTCCAAAACTCATGCTCAAGTTTTTGCATCTCATTGAGAGGACAGTACTCCTCAGTTTTTAGGGCCTTGAACTCATCCCACGACATTTGCATCGCCGATTCTCTTCCCCTAGCCTGAATCTGAGTGTTCCACCACGTTAGTGCCTTGCCCTCTAGTGAGCAAGTGGCGTACTAAATGCTTTGACTGTCGAGGCATACGCCGATGTCGATCACGGCCTCCATCTTTTCAAGCCATCTGGTCAGAGCTATGGCTCCACCTTGCTATCAAACTCTCGTGGTTTACAAGCCAGATATTCCTTGTATGAACATCCCCGTCTAACATTCACAATTCCAGTTTCATTACGACTGTACCCCATTTCCGGTCTCCTGATGCTTCATTCCCAGTCGGGTTCCCGGTATCCTCGTATCATGGCCACCAACCATGGGGGTGAGAATTCTGAAGAGCATCGTTCACTTGTGCCACGATAGTCGGAATTAGTGCGGCCAGCTGTTGAGTGATTAAGGATGCCATATAACCATTTCCTACTCCTGGAGTGACATTGGTGGACCATCACTTGTTCTCGGTGCTCTACCTCTACCTCTGCCTCTGCCTCTGCCTCTCGGGACTTCACTTCCGCCACTGTTGCTGCGAGTAATTCTTCGAGGCGGCATGTTCTAATCATAAGAATATCAAATGCATAAGTTTTTATCATTGCAGGACACATTATCCATGTCACATTAAGGTGTAACTTTCCGGGTTAAGACCACACTTATGGTTGTCACACATCGCATACAAATCGTGAAATCTCACACCATGCATAAGTAATGTCAAAATAGTAGTCATCATACATAACATGACATGTTCATGCATGAATCAAATTTAGTCTAGCGAAGGTTGCCTATTTCCTCCTCTCTCGAGGTCTCAGACATAACATCCTCGGGGTAAATCCCAGTGTCTAAGGTCAAACGCAATAGCATGATCTATGAAGATCTATTTGGGTTCAATACCAGATTGATAAAAGCAACTCGGTGCGTAGAGGGAAACGGAAGATCCAATAGAAGCATCCCGTAAAGAGTGAGCACAAGGGCTCCCTCACAGGGTAAAATGATCACGAAACAGATAGGTAAACGAACAAGTAATGAGGAACACAACCGTAGCATGCAAATCTACATGAAGGTTCCTAGGGTATAGTCTAGGTCAAGTGTATTGCCTAATTCTCTATAACCAATGGCTCTCATACCAGTCTGTCACACCCCCGCTAAGAGGGGAAACACAGGGTAAGTGATAGAGATGCAATAATAATAATAATGACAAGCGTGTCATGACAACACCCGACAACAAGGGCACTTGTGTCGTGTTTAGTCAGTATTCACGACAACATAGCCATAAGCATAAATATGAGATAAGATAAAGATAGATAATAACGTTGTATGTAATTCCCACAACCCGGGAGCAAGTTACAAAGTGTAATGTTGCTTGAAAAAGATACAACAATTGTTTTCAAAATGACAAGTTTAGCCCGAAAATGCATCCTAGGGTCTCCACTAATGCAATACACCTAGAACCTCAGCTAGCATGATCACCTGAAAAGATACGCTTCAAAATGGTCAACAAAATTGTTGGTGAGCTCGCAGGTTTAAAATTAATAAGTAATGATGCTGTATAAAGTTGTTGCAGAATACCGTGCATACAGTTATAAGTAAGCAAAATCACATGACAAGAGCTTTACAACCAAACCTAAGGATGTACACAAAATCTTGTCGGAGTATATTCACCCAGGCCCGTTCATGGCTTTTGTTGGTACTAACTAGTATACCAACACAAGGGTGGGGGTGTCAACCCAGTAGTACTACCATACCATCCGTCGGTTCCCTCACTGGAATTAAATGGTTGTAAGAAAGAACCACAAAGCATACTCAAGCAGTTATGAGATAAGTACCCATAAAACAGTAGCACGTTGATTCCATGTGTGTAAATTGTATGTATGTTGTACAGCATTGAAACCGGTGAGCATACTTTTCCCCCATTTTGTAAATGTTTGTAAAGTAGTATAAGCATAAAAGGGCCACGAAACTCACTTGTTTAGTGGTAAGTATGAATGATCAAGATTCCCAACAGTTGAATGCAATGAACAGTCAAACACCTATTGACAGTTATTGTTAAGCATTAATGACGTGTATGAAGCGTATAGTAATTCTTGGTCGGTTCGGGTTGTATCGGTTCGGTCGTGGGTAGCACACACACAAACGGACACACGCATCAGATCTTATGTAGATCCAAGTACTAAGAGCGGTCGTCATTGCTTATGACATCCTAGTAAAGATCTCATTGTTATGAAAGATGGCACTTGTTAAGTATTTGGAGTTCCAAATGGGTTGTCGGTAATTGTAAAATGTTAGATTGTTTTCAATTGAAATAGTATGTGCATGTTGATAGCGTTGACTTTAATCTTTGTGGTCAAGCAATGACACTTTTACTGATGTTACTTTATCATCATCAGACCAAGAGGAAGTTCGCACTCAACATCATCAGCCACACAACAAGACCAGACGCTCGACTCAACGCTCCATTCGTACGAATCAACCTTCAATCGTAAGAATCAGCTTCATTCGTACGATTGAGTCTTCATTCGCATGACTGGCATTCAGTCGTACCACACAACACACATTCGCACAACCCAACCTCCATGCGCACGAATCAACCCTCAATCGTGCGAATTAGCTACATTCGTGCGATTGAACCTTCATTCGTGCGATTGGACTACAGTCGTGCGAAACACGCACAATAGCATACATTAAGTGTGTCACTTGACTCAATCGCACGCATTCATTCGTCGCTTGACTCGTTCGCACACCTACATACGATCGCACGACTCAGTCGCATGACATCCCCAGTCGCACAACTCAGTCGCCCGAATGGCACAGTCGTATGACTTAGTCGCACGACTCACCCAGTCGCACGCCTCAGTCGCATGACAGACCCAGTCGCCTGAACTGCAGGTTCGCGACTGCAGAAGTGCAGAGCAGCCTTCGCTGCTCTAAGCACGGGTTTTACACAACAAGGACTTCTAGAAACACTCTACAAACATACACAAACATGAAACACAAGCAGAAAGACCTCACACGCACCCACACGACCTCATGTGTTCCGGTTAAGCCCGAACACCCAAAACCCTAGTTTGGACAGCTGTGAATAAGCAAGAAGAGAGGCAACCAAGGTCACTACCTGCTAGAATAGAGTAGACTAGGTTGTAGATGGAGTCTAGACGACAAGAACAAGACCACGCGGGTTGGATTTGGTGCTAGAATGAAGAAGATGTGAAGAAGAAAGTGAAGAAGATGAAGGAGATGAAGATGAAATGAGATAAGGGCTGGAATATGGGTTTATATACCCAGCCCAAGTTTGCAAAATGTCTAGTTTAGTCCCTGCACTTAACCCTCGAGTTCCCCAAAATTTGTTTCGGTTGATTACGAGCTTAAAATGTTTGTTATATTAAGGTTAAAAGTTTGTTTAATGGTAATAGATAGTTTAAAAATGGTTTTATTAATGATAATGGTTGAAATTAAAAATGATATATGGTGGTAATGGTGACGAAATTTATAAAAAGTTTATGCTTAGCACACGTTCTCGGAGGAAGTACAGGCACAATGGAAATAAAGCAGACATGATTCCTTAAAGCAGGAGTTCATGAAGAAGAGGAAGAATAATTAAAATAATTCTATGTTAATTATGTCGTTCGACGGACCTTAAGGTGACGGATGTCACAGCTATGAGGTACATGAGAGATCCGATCATTCCTCTATACATGGTGGCATCAACCAAATCACCATTTTCGTCGGGTGCCACGTCATGGTTCGTGGCAGGTCGAGTTCCAGCTGCTGAAGCATTCTCCATGTCGAATTGACTAAGGATATCTCCTATGTACTTGGTTTGATGCAGGAAGATTCCTATTGGTGTATGATCCACCTATAAGCCGAGAAAGAACTTTATCTCCCCCATGGCAGTCATCACAAACTCTGCTTTCATTACAGATTCGAATTCTTCACATAATTCTTCATTTTTGGAACCGAAGATTATGTCATCCACATAAATCTGTACCAACATAAATGTCCATCTTTTCTTTGATGAACAATGTACAGTCAATAACTCCTTTACAAAAACCGTGTTTCATGAGATGAGTTGAGAGTTTCTCATACCAGGCTCTAGGGGCTTGATGGAGCCCGTAAAGAGCCTTGTCCAGCTTGTAAACTCTATCCCTATGACAAGGATCCTCAAATCATTCGGGTTGACTGACATAAACAGTTTTACGGATTTCACCATGAAGGAATGCACTCTTCACATCTAGTTGATAAACTTTAATCTTCATGTAGGATGCATAGGCTAGAAATATACGTATTGCTTCCATCCTTGCCACCGGTGCAAACACTTCATTGTACTCTATGCCTTTGACTTGTTGAAATCCTTGAACTACAAGTCGAGCCTTATTCCTAATTATGACCCCTTGGTCATCTTTCTTGCACTTTAGCACCCGTTTAGTGCCAATCACCTTAGCACCTTTTGGTTTGTCAACGAGGGTCCATACTCCTAACTTTTTGAATTGTAGGAGTTTTTCTTGCATGGAACTGACCCATGCCTCATCATTTAAGGCTTCACTCACATATTTTGACTCAAATTGAGACACAAAACATCGATATGCACTATCGTGAAGATATCATTTTTCCATGACCGAGGCATAATCAGCTGATTTCGTGTCTATACTCCCCATCAAACATCCCCAATTACATTGTCCAAAGGATGATAAATTATTAAGTTGAGATCTGGAGTAGTGGGAATAGATACTTTATTATCCATTGTGAAACCCAGGTTTAGTATTTGTAATTGTTGGAGTATGAGGCTTCGAAGTGTCAGAGTAATCAGGATTGATGCTTGTGTACTTTCATTTGTGGGAACTTGTTTCGTCTTATTCCATATTTGTAGTCTCAACTACTTCAAGGTCTTCCCCTGAAAGGTTAGAAATATCATCTAATGGACAAGTTAATATTGAGTCTGGTGGAGGAGTGTTAAGAACATGGTACATCTACTAGCAGAAAACTCGTCGTTAGTATAAGAAGGTGGCAGATTGAAGGATTTGAAGAATCCATCATAGTCGAAGAAGAAGAAGGGTCCTTTTCCAGTAGGGGGATTGGTATCTTTGAACATCACCGTTGCACCACACTTCTACCTGACCCGTTGAGTTGTTGTAAACTCTCTTGTCTGGTATGTTGTATCCGAGAAAAATGTCTGGTATGGTGCGCCAAACGGTTCTAGATACTCCAGGTTCAGTTTACGTCACTGGAGTAGCTCATCACATGTTTTCCCATGTCTTTTGACCACTAGGACTTGATTTAGTGTATAACAAGCATTAGCTACTGCCTTATTCCAGAATTGAATAGGTAGTTTCGAGTCGCTAGCATTGATCTAGTTGTCTCTATCAAGCTCCTATTTTTCCTTTTAGCAACGCCATTCATCTGTGAAGTGTAAGCAGAGGTGAATTGATGTACAATTCCTTTCTCTCTACAGTATGCCTCCATCCACTGATTCTTGAACTTTGTGCTATTGTCTGATCGAATCTGTCTTACATTCAAAATGTAGAGTGATTCTAATGTAGTTACCAGATGTTGAATGATTAAAAATTTTGATTTGGCTTTCAGAGACATCACCCAAGAGAATCTTGAGTAATCATCCATTACTACAAGGCAATACATATACAACAATGCTCTTTGTGATGATAGGGCCAAACAGATCCATGTGTAGAAGCTCGAGAGGCATATCAATACAATTAACTTCCTATGCCTCGTGAGCTTACTTGGTCTGTTTCCCTTTCTTACATGCTATGAAGAAGTCTGGAAGCTAGAAGTTCTTGACATTTACTCAATTTACTAAATCATTCTGAACCAAATGATTCATCTTTCTAGGATTGATGTGTCCCATTCTCCTATGCCATGAGACTGAGTCCCTCTCAGTTGCCTTTGACAAGAAGCATTGAACAGTGTGATCGGTTGTGGAGGCTTTTGATAGGTCCAAGACATACAAGTCGTTATATCTTGAAGCTGACATAAGAACCTTATCCTCCTCAATCACATAGTCCTTCTTCAACATGTAGCACTTCTTGTTGTAAAATACAACTTTAAATCCTTTATCACAGATCTAGGAGACTGAAAGTAAGTTGTTTTGTAGTTGCTGAACGTAGTTGACCTTGTCAAACTTTACTTTCTTGTTTTCCCATCGCCTTGTGCTGTGATGTAACTTCTTTTATTCCCTGCAAATGAAACATGCCCCGCTTTAATCGTTTGACGTTCAAAAGGAGGGACGATTCCCTGTCATATGCCTGGATGCCTCACTATAATTAATCCAGGTATTAGTGATAGTGCCGTAGCGGACACCCTGCACAGTCAAAGAAACTTGTTAGTTCAGATTTGGGACCCAAGCCCTACTGGCTTGAGTGACCCAGGAATCAAACATCCTAATCTCAACCAAATTTCCTTTAGAGGATGAGGGCATATCTTTCTTCTTATCTTCCTCACTATCAGACAATATACTTGATTTTTCATTCCATAATCCAGTTTTGTGTAAGGCTTGTTTGTGGTAAACAAACAACTGACTTATGGTTTGAACTTTATGTTCACTAACTCTCTTAGGTGGAGTGTTAGATATTATTTTAGAAAAACTTGGTTTTGCATCATAAAGTTCAATTTTCTTTCTGGGCATCTGATAATAAGCACAATAGTAGAGATATGTCCTTCTTTTCCACAACTATAGCAAGACCTTGCTTCTATAGATTGAAGAAAACTTGTATGTGATGTTGAGTTTGGTGAATGTGTGAGATGAGTCTGGTTCTATTTTATCACTTCACTTTAAGATGTTTCAGCCTTGTTCACAAAATTAATTTTTTTAACCTTTTGAACATCTTTAACTTGCACTTTGTTTGGACTTTGATGATTAACACGATTTTGGTTAACTGATTTAGTCATTTTGGGTTCTGAAATGGACATTTTTGAACCTCACTTTAAATTAACCCTTTTAAATTCATCATCCAAATTCTCAACTGGCATTTTGCCTTTTGATTTCAAAGTAGACTCCTATTTAGTGCCAGATTTCGCAGCTTACCCATGGAATCAGGATCGCTAACTAAAGGAGTGGACCCATATGATCCTTAGCTAGGTTGTTATTGATAGGTCTAAATTTTGTATTCAAAAGGATCTCATGTGGTGGAACTACTTTGTACCCAAACCTTCCCCATTATTTTGTTCTTTCACTAAATTCTGAACTATTGAGAAGAACTAGCCAACTATGTAGTTTTTGTTTTAAAGAATTAACCTCGACTTCAAAAGCTACTTTCTCCTTTTTGGTTCTTCAAAAGAAATTATATAAAAATTTATATCATTAGATTGATTTAGGCAACAACATCGGTTTCCCTTAGTTGTTTACCAAAAAGTTCTATCTTTTCACTAAAACTGCATTCATTTTATTTTAATATATGATTAGCTTTAGTTTAGAGTTGTAAGTCATTTACTAAGTTATCATTGTGTTCTATAACCTACCAAATTCAGATCAATGCTTTCCCTAAATTTTCACATTCAGAGCAAGCATGTTTTGCAAAAATTGATCTAAAGAACTTACTTGTGAGGTGTCAGTTGAATCAGCCATCAAAGTAGTGTAAGAATTTTAGTTGCTGGATATTCTAAACTTCTTGCTCTGAGCTCTTCCTCTACCAAGTGATTTACCATGTTAACAACTTCTTATTTATCTGACATCGCTTGCTCAGCTGCTATCTCCTTTTCACTGGCAGACCCATCATCTAATGCTTCGACAAAGGCAATATTTGATTCTCTAAGAAAAATAAATCCAAAGGACCAGTCTTGTCCTTCATCACCTTCAGCAGTTAGTGCTTATGTCTCTTTACTGGAAGAACTAGTTCCAACCATGTCTTTGTCTTGACGGTTGAAAGTAGGAAATGGGTTACCATTTCTAGTTTTCTTGGGTTCACACATTCACATTTAAAATGCCCCTTTTCACCACAGTTGAAGCAAGTGACCTTGGTTTTGTCAAAACCAAAGGTCGTATCTTTTGTGGCTACTAGATTCTGCCCCGTCTTCTTGGCAAACCTTTTAGCTCTTCTAACGATACTTGCTAGAGCCCACATGATTTCCATTCTTTCCAGCTCGTTCCCATTAAGTTGCTCGTAGTCTTCATCTGCATGTTGACAATTTCCAATCTTCCCAGCAACTAAACCATCATAGTATTGAACCAATAGCTAGAAAATCCATATGCTCTATTGCAACTTCACTGTGATATAACCGAGATTCTCGGCCTTCAACTTCATAGTATTGGCTTCAGGCACTATGTATTGGGTTGACGATGACCCTAGCGTTTCTGGTCCTGAAACAACGGTTAGGGAAGGAGCCGCAGAACTGGACACGAAAGTTGATTGTAATGGGCTCCTAAACCAGTTGGAGTGGGAACTGAGTTGTAAAGCGAAGGATTCTGAACGTAGGATCCTTCTTTGACTTGTACTTCATCCTCAGTTCATCCTCTCATAACTTCAAGATGAAGTCAATTATGGCTAATGTTGAAAGAAGTCGTTCTGTCTCAGATTAGACACAAATGAGTCCCATTTCTCAGGCAAACCATCAGCAAAGCTTGAAACTTTGTCTTCCATTAAAGTTGTTACGCCATGAGTGTGTAGCTCACACATCAGATGATAAAATATGTTTATAATATCATCTAAGCTCTCATTCCCTATCGAAGAGAATTTATCAGACTCCTTCTTGAGACCCTTAGCCTTCGTGCCTTTAATATCGCATTTTGATCATATCTATTCTCTATTGCCTCCCATAGCTTTTTGGCCTGTTTGTTCTCAGAATACTAATGAAAGATGTCTTTCAGGATTGACTGAGTTAACAGTGCGTAAACTTTCTTCTCAGCATTGAAGAGTATCTTTTGAGCTTCCCTCATTCCTCCTAAAGTCACTTGACTCCATTTGCACTGACTGGTACCATGTAACCAGTCTATATAGAAGTCCAAAGATTGGGATCCACTCTATTTAGGTAAATCTCAAATCATTGTTTCGACTGAGGATATTCGTCTAACGTTATTAGCTTTGGCGGTTTATTATGATTACCACTCTCATTCTCCAGAGGAAGTAGGTTTTGGATGCATGAGTCCTTTCCTGCAGTAAACGCAACAAACTTATCTTCTGTTTCTATAAAATTAGTACTTGGAGAGTAGGACAGTTTCAATCGTGCGAATGGACAATCAGTATGGATCACTCATGCGAATGAACAATGAGTATGGATCACTCGTGCGAATGAGGAGTGCGAATGAATTCAATCGTGCGATTGGATTCAGTCATGCGTATGAACAGGACGACTAGAAGCGAACGACTAGAGTTGTTCAGTGGTGCAAATGAGCTATGTGACTGAGTTCAGTCGTGCAAATGGAGTGAACGAATCAGTTCAATCATACGAATGAGCTAGTCGTGTACTGAAGGCTGATGTTTTTGCAAAACCAAAGATTTTGACACTTAGCCGTATAGTGAAGATTCGCAACATTAACGCCTGAAAACGTCAAAAACACATGTTGAAGCAAACATGGTGACTCTTTTTATTACGACGTAGGTTTTGACACCAGACCTAATTGAATCAAATGCAAAATCAAGAGCCAAAGCTTTGATACCACTTGTTAGGATCGTGTACATATAGAGTACTAACTAATTCTGCGTTATACCGGATCAAATAGTGCGGAATCCTATTTGGTTGGAGATCCAATGAGTGAGAACGATTACCTGATCGATATAATATTGAAACTAAACATTAAGAACGAATACGAATCGATCAAGAACGAACTATGAACTTGGATAGGCTGTTTGGACACTCTGGATGGCTAGGGTTTCTGTGTATGCGTAATATCTCTTCAAGTGTTCTGTTTTTCCATGAATTAAGTGGTATTTATGATGATTGAATCATGCGATTGATCCATAAGCACGACTGAAGGTTTAGTCGTGCGACTGAGTCAATCTTATGTCTTAATCATACGATTGATCCAGTCTCCTGCTTCAGTGGTGCAACTAGTCCATAAGTATGATGTATTCATGCGTATGGTCCATAAGTATTGGCCATTAGCATGAATACTTATCTGACTAGGTTGAACACATTACTCAATCATTTTTGACTTAGAATTGTGTACAACAACCTCAAACCTATATACGAAGTCATACATATGAATTAAAGATAAATAGACATCAAATCATATATGATATTTCATTACATTGTCAAATTACACATACGCATGAAATGAAAGACTTTACATTTAAGCACATAAACTAGGTACACATGTATCTACAGCCTTGTTCACACAAGAAGACTCCTAGATAGAAAAAATGGATTGTGTTATGTGTGGGAGTACCTCTCACTTTGCTATGGATTGTGTTTACAATCCAAAGATTACTTTACACATCACAAAGAAAGAAACTTGTAAAAGTTTGGAGAAGAAGAAGCAAGCTTCAAAAGGAAAACGTTTTCCTTCAGAATCTCCAAAATGAAGAAGAAGACAAATGGAAACTTACCTTCGGAAGAAACTTTGGTCTTGGAAGGAAGGAATACTTCCGAAGTATTGAAGCCTGCTGTAGTGAAAGCAAGATCTTCCGAAAGTCCAATCATCAAAACTTCAAATTATTTAAGGTCAAGTCTAAGATTCCAAAGGTGGCGTGAAAGTCAAAGAAAAACCAAGTGGCTGAGAGTTCTTCATCAACTTCAGCAAATGATCCTTCTAGCATGACTATAGGATCAATTACTATTGCATTGTCTTCACCTTCTTCTGATGAACGCAAGGCCAATGAGGCTTGGGTTTCCAAATGTTAATAACCACTCTTTTGTGTAGGAATAGCTCAAGACAAGAAAAAATGTATGCATCATTAACAGTGGCTATTCTAGGCACATGACACGCAATAGGTCACTACTCCCAAGTTTGAAAGAATTGATGGAGGACAAGTTGCTTTTGGAGGAGATGTAGGAGTTACATTACAGGAAGGGGCAAGGTCACAAATCGTAAGCTCAGCATTGAGAAGGTAAACTTTGTCAAGGAGCTTGGGTACAATCTTTTGAGTGTATCTCAACTTTGTGATCAGAGTCATAACATGCTCTTCACTGAGCATGAGTGGATTGTTCTCATGCCCAGGGTGGCATTCCTCATAAGCATATTCTACTTAGAGCCCCCAGGAAAGGGACATCTAAAAGTCAGATTTGCAAGAAACATCTCCCTTAAGAGAAGTTTCATGCTTTCTATCTAAAACAAATAGTGATGAGTCTTTCATTTGGCGTAAAAGAATATGCCATGTAAAGTTTAAAAACATGAATAAATTGATTATGAATGATTTGGTAACTGGAATACCAAAGAAAGAGTTTAGATACATGTGTACGTAGTTTATGAGCTTAAATGTAAAAATCTTTCATGTATTACACATATGTAAGGAATTGGTTCAATGAAATATAATATGTGGTTGATGTTTATTAATGTTTAATATTTAATATATTATTGTGTTAAAGTATAATGAACTTAGTACATAGGTTTGAGGTTGTTGTACACAATTCTATGTCAATAATGATTGAGTGTTGTGTTCAACATAGTCGGATGAGTATTCACGCTAATGGCCCATACTTATTGACCATACGCATGAATACATCATGTTTATGGACCAGTCGCACGACTAAACCAGGAGACTGGATCAGTCGTACGAGTGAGACATAAGATTGACTCAATTGCAAGACTGAACCTTCAGCCCTGCGACTGAACCTTCAGTCGTGGGTATGGATCAATCGCATGATTCAGACGCACGACTGAACCATGCTAATGGTTCAGTCATACGAATGAAAACCAATAACCTATAAATACCACCTAGTTCATTAAAAACATAACAATTGTAGAATACTTGATATTTTCACAAACCCTAGCCGTCTAGAATGTCCAAGAAAGCCAGTCCAAATTCATAGTTCGTTCTTGGTCAATTCCTATTCATTCTTAACGTTTAGTTTATTCTTATATCGATCGAGTTAACATTCTCACTGATTGGATCTCCAATCAAATAGGATTCCGCACTATTGATTCGGTATAAAGGCAAAAATTTGTTTGTATTCTGTATGTACACGTTGTTGAGAAAGAGTTACAAGTGATGACCATTATGTGACATGCCTGAAAGGGAAGCAACACAATGCATCTGACAAGCCAAAGGAAATAAATCCATCATTACTCCTTTACAATAGTTATATATTGATCTCTTTGGCCCCACCAGTGTAATGAGTATAGGAAGGACCTCTTATTGTTTAGTGATCACAGATGACTTTGCAAATTCACTTGGGTCTTTTTCCTTAGAACTAAAGATGAGACTCCTAAGATTCTAAAGAATTTCATCTTAAAGATTGAGAATCAATCTGATTACAAGGTCAAGACCATACGACGTGATCAGGGAACTGAATTCAAGAACCAAATCCTTGATGCATTTTGTGATTAAAAGGGTATTACAAGACAATATAGTTATCCCAGGACTCCTCAGCAAAATGGTGTTGCTGAAAGGAGAAACAAAACACTTAATGAAGCTTTAAGAACTATGTGTCTGACACTAAACTGCCTATCACCTTCTGGGCAGAGGCAGTCAACACTACCTACTATACGCAAAACATAGTTTTAGTATTTAGATACATGTAAGAGTCCTTATGAACTTTAGATGAACCTTTCATTTGTTTTCTTAGTTCTTTTGGATGTCCTTGCTCCATTTTGAATACCAAAGATCAAATTGCTAAGGAGTCAGCCAATATGACTTTCAATGAGCACACTCCCGCTATGAAAAGTTTTGGTCCGGGTTGGCTATTTGATCTTGATTTAGTCAACAACTGTTTTAACAAATTTTGTGATCATGTTTCAAGGTCTATAGATATATTACCTACAGGTGATCCTAAACCACGATTTGAGCTAAGAAGACCTTCAAGCTACACATCTTCAGCTCTAGTGGTAACCAATCCTGCAAATGAAGCTTCTCTTAGCACATCAATGACAAATCCTATTGATACTTTAGGGGTGCCTTCAAATTCCAGCTTAGAGGCCATTACCTTAAAAGAAGAAGCTTCAAATGTTGGAGAGAATGGTGGTGGTGATAGTGATCATGAATTTCTTGATGCTAATAACCACTCCATTGATGATAACATCAATGTTGTCACACACTCATTGGATCAAGTTAATCTTGATAAGTGTGCTGATGTGGAGGGTCAATCCTCATTGTTAGATCTGAATTTCTCTAATTTAGATCTGTCTAAGAAACTTGTTGTGATCCCTTAGCTAAGGATCCACAAGTCTCACCCTTCCACAAACATCATTAGAGATGTTGATACAGGGGTAACAACAAGTGGACAAACCCATGATGCAAATGTTTGTCTCGACTCTGTTTCTTGTCCCAGATAGAGCCAAAGAAAATTAATGGCTCTAAAGGATGGAAGTTGGGTTAAAGCTATGCAAGAGGAGCTGCTTCAATTCAAAAGGTACAAGGTTTGGAACCTATTTCCTTTTCCTCATGGGAAGAATACTATAGGGACCAAATGGGTGTTTAGGAATAAGAATGATGATAGAGGACTTGTCATCAAGAACAAAGCTAGAATAGTTGTTCAAGGGTATACATAAGAAGAAGGACTTGACTACACATATGTCTTTGCTCCCATGACAAGACTAGAAGTTGTTAGGATATTATTGGCATTTGCTGCATCCAAGAACTTCAAGGTCTATCAAGTTCATGTCAAGTGTGCTTTACTTTATATGGGGTGATTGATGAAGAGGTGTATGTCAGACAACCACCTGGGTTTGCACATCCTGATCAGCTTGATTATGTCTGCAGGCTTGATAAGGGTCTTTATGGGCTGCACCAAGCACCAATGAAGTGGTATGAGACTCTATCACAACATATCTATCAACATGGCTACAAGAGGGGTACTATTGATGGAACTCTCTCATCAAAGGAACAGGAAATAACATAGTGCTAGTTCAAGTATATAAAGATGACATCATCTTTGCTTCAACTAATCCAAAGCTCTGCAAAGACTTGAGAAGCTGATAAAGGATAGATTTGAAATGAGTGCCATGGGGGAACTCAATTTCTTTATAGGAATTCAAGTGAAGCAAGTTGAAGATGACATCTTCATAAGTCAGTCAAAGTATGTTCAGGACATACTTAAGAGGTTCAACATGACTGATTGTAAGGTTTCTAAGACTCCCATAGTAAGAAATCACTCCCTTGGGCTTGACCTTGAGGGGGAGTGTGTGGATGAACATCTCTACGGGGCTATAATTGGGTCTTTTATGTACCTTACAGCTAGCAGGCTTTATATCATATTTGCCACATGTGTTTGTGCAAGATATCAAGACAACCCAAGATGTCACACCTTATCACTATAAAAAGAATTTTAAGATATCTTAAAGGTGCCTCAACACCTGGCCTTTGGTATCCAAAGAATTCTGACTTAATATGTATGCATATACATATAGTAATTATGGTGGATGCAATATGACTGTGAAGTCTACATTAGGGGGATGTCGGTTTCTTGGTGAAAGGATTGTCTCCTGGCAATGGAAGAAACAATCTTGTGTCTCTGTATCAACTGTTGCAGCTGAATACATTACTGCTGCAAGCTGATATGCTTAAGTGCTTTGTATTCAGAATAAGATGCTTGATTATGGATTAAACTTCAAGGAGACTCCCATTCACATAGACAACAATAGTGTTATCTCTATCATAGAGAATCCTGTGCAGCACTCGATGACAAAACAAATCAATATCAGATATCATTTGATTAGAGATAACTTTGAAAAGGGAATAAATTAACTAGTCAAGGTTAACACAAATGAACAATATGCTGATTTTTTCACTAAAGCCTTTGATGAGCTGAAATTTAAATATCTTATATCAGCTATTAGGATGATTAACTTTTAGTAGATATTTCTTAAAACTAATTCATATTATTTCTAAAATTTATGTGTCCTAAGTTTTCTATTTCATCATGTTCATAAGCTCTTGTTTTATTTGGATGAATAATGTTTTTTGAAGACATTCCTTAGACTTTTGAAAATATTGATATTTTTGTCCTTTAGAGGATATGGATTTATATTCGTAAGAAATTTATGCCTTTAAAACAAACAACTATCTAAGTAAAATTTCCTTCAGAAGATATTTCTGAAATGTCTTCCGAAGCTTAATTCTTTTCTTAAACACATGTATGTTTTGAGGGACAATTTTCTTGCAAAGCAAGTTAACTCTCGGAAGCTTTATTCTTAACTGAATAAAGAATTCAAGTTTTAATTCTCTTCCGAAACAAAATTTTCCAAATTCTCAGGAATATCTTCTGAAGTCATTTTTGGCTTTGGAAGCTTTTTCATTAAAAGTTCCGAAGACAATTTACCTTCGGAAGATTTTCGACTTCCAAGAAAACTACTTTTTCAGCAAAAAGAAAACTACCTTTTTAAAGGTGGGACCAACATCTGGATTTCAAAGTTTATCCTCTTTTATTAACTTTGTCTTAATCCATTGCATATATATAAACCCAATAGTTCCCCTCTCCTTCAATATCTTCTTCATCTGCACTATTCACCCGACCTAAATTCTCCCAATTTGCCTTTGTTCTTCACCTTCCTTCACTAGTATGCTTCTCAAAATGGCAAATCTAAATCTCAAAAAGAAACCTAATTTCTCCATGAAACTTGACAGGCAATACAACCAGGTTGCCATGTTGAACTCTGAGAAGAATGATAGTTTCTCAAAGGTTTGCTGTTTTCTAGCTTTGTCAAACTACTGCACCTCTCTCACCATTGATCATACTTTCTATGAGGATCACTTGCTTGAATTTTGGATGATCTGCCAAGAGATCATTATGGATAGGGAGAAGGCACTTTCTACCATAATACAGGGGAAGACAATCTTTATCACTGTGGCCATCATCAACAATCAATTTCAGCTGGATGATGAAGAAGGTGAGTTGTCCTTCCCAAGGAAGCTGTCAATCACTCCTTTAAGCAAATGGGCTATGAGAGAGATTTCTCTATAAAGACCTTCAGGAAAGGGAAGATCTCATCCTAGTGGAAATACCTGCTTCATGTGGTTATCCACAGCTTGTCCAACAAGCATGCGGGGTGGGACCAGATTCCTATGAATCTCTCCTTCATAGTGCATGAAATGGTTCAAGGGGTCAAGTTCAGGTACTCTCAGTTTGTTTATACCAATTTACTTGCTAACTTGGAATTCTTGGAGTATTACATGTTTTCTAGATATGTTCAATACATTCTCAACTGTGAACTGGGCTCGTAGTTGAGGGAAATAGGTAATATTCTTAAATTGGGATAGATGAAGCCTGACATCTTTTAAATCTTGAAAAAGCCAACTTTAGGCTTCTCAGGGGTAGAAACAGCCCTTGTCCCAAAAATGTTAGAGCTCATTGCTCAATCTGACAACCTAGCAACACTAGCTATTGTTGAACCCACACCTTCTACCTCCCAACCACCAAAAAGACCTCAAATCACCCACATATACAAAAGAAAGTCCATACGAACCCCTCCTCTAGCTATTATGTCTGTGCAGGCCCACATACACTCACCTATATAAGAGAAAGTGGATACTAGAGCTCCTACTTCCCCTGAGGATTCCTGTTAGGTCTAGGATCAACAGATCTAGTCCATTTTGTATAGCCTTAGAACTTGATTAACATCTGTAATGAATGCTTGTAATTCATTATTATATATGCATTAAATGTATAGGTTAACCCATATATATGTGTGTTGATTTATGTATGTATGCAGGTAAAACAATATAATTGGTGAATTTCTAAAAAATTGACCAAGTGTAAGAAACATCTACGAATAAACATTTTGTTCTTCCGTAGTTATGTTTCTTACAAGTGAAATACATCTGAAGATATTCTGCGGATGAACAACCAGCTTTGAGGATGGAAGAACAAGTTTGCTTCAGAAGACAATATACATTCAAAAGAACACGTTTGCTTTAGAAAAGATACCTTCGGATGAACAAGTTTGCTTCGGAAGAACAAGATTCCAAATGAAGAACAATTATCTATGGAAGCCAATATTTTTTTTCCTTTTGTTCTTCAAGTCTTCAACATCAATAGTATTGGAAATCTTCAATTTCTTCAAGGGTAGAATACCCAACAATATGGTATGAGAGCCGAGTTGATGGATTCATATTGATTTTGATTAGATTTCATGGTTAGATTGCTAAAATTATTAAAGATCTAAAGAAAGCAATTTCATCAACAATCCATTCAACAATACAAGATCCAATGCACACATGCAAGTAATCGAAGAAAAGGGTTGCGGATTTGCGGCTGCCGAAGACAATGGCTGCGAATGCGGCTGCCGAAGGTGGCCTTAGCTTTCAAATCAGGGCTGCCGAATGAAGATGGATGCCGAACCGAATTAGGCTTGCCATAATTATGGTT
Source organism: Flaveria trinervia (assembly GCA_025506515.1). Lineage (NCBI taxonomy): Eukaryota > Viridiplantae > Streptophyta > Magnoliopsida > Asterales > Asteraceae > Flaveria > Flaveria trinervia. The sequence goes on along the minus strand of CM046455.1, from coordinate 38,830,703 downwards.
GCTCGAATGGAAGGGGAAGCCGTAGGAGGCCTAGGACTAGTTGCGGAGTTAGGCAAAAACACTCTTGGTGTTAGGACCCGATTCAAACAAATGCGGATTCCTTATTATGAGGATATACGTGGAAATATTTGGATGAAGCTTATAAAACTCGATACTCCATTCATCCCCGTGCTACAAGGATCTATCAATATATGAAGAAAGATTATTGGTGGTCGGGTAGGAAGCATGACATAGCGGAGTATGTGAGTAAGTACCTTACTTGTTTGCAAGTGAAGGTGGAGCATCAGAAGCTGTAGAGGAAAATTCAACCTTTAGATATACTTAGGTGGAAGTGGAACATATCACCAAGGACTTTACTATGAAGTTACCACATACCGCGAGGGCGTACGATGCCATAAAGGTGAGAGTTGATGGTTTGACAAAGATTGCTCACTTTCTACCGATCTGTGAGACGTATTCCTCGAGAGGTTAGCAGACTTATTCATCAGGAGATTCTAACTCGTCATCGTATACCTATTCATCAAGGAGATTGTAACTCGTCATGGTATACTAGTGTTTATTGTGTCTGAAGGTGACACCTAGTTTACATCCAGTTTTGGAAGAGATTTCACGATGAAATGGGGATGAGGTTACACATTAGCACGACTTATCATCCACAAACGGATGGTCAGTTGGAAAGAACCATTAAGACACTTGAGGATATGCTTCGGGCACGCGTCATTGATTTTGTACGAAGTTAGGGTGACCACTTACCATTAGCGAAGTTCACATTTGATATTAGTTATCATGCCATCATCGGTATGCCCACTTCTAAGATGCTATACAGTAGGAGATGTAGAATGCCCGTATGTTGAAGTGATACTGGTAAGAAAGTGTTAGGGAGCATTGAGGTGATCAAATCTATGACTGAAAGCTAGAAAATATCAAGGCCTTTATGAAGGCAACAAAGGATAGGCAAAAGCCATATTTGACAAAACACATAGACTGATTGAGTTCAAGGTGGACGATTGAGTTATACTGAATGTCTCAACTTGGAAGGGTATAATTCGGTTTAGGAGTGGAGCAAGTTAAGGCCTAGGTTCATAGGGCCTTTCCAAATCATTGCTCGAGTAGGAGCGATGGCTTATAGATTGGATCTACCAGATGAGTTAAGCGGAATTCACCAGAAATTTCATATATTTTATATGCGGAAGTGTTTAGTTGATCAAGATATGATTATACCACTCGAGGACATTAAGGTAGAAGAGCGGCTCAATTATATGGAGAAACCAGTGGCAATCGTTGATTGGAAGGAAAAAAGGTTACAAAATAAAGTGGTTGCCTTGGTGCGAGTACAATGAAAGCATAGGAATGGATCTGAGTCTATGTGTGAGACTAAAGAAGAGATGCGAGAATATTAATGACATTTGTTTGAGGAATAACTGGTTTTGGGAATGGAACCTATATAAGGGGGGTGGACTTGTAACACCTGGAATTTTGAAGAAAATTAAAATAAAGGTGCACAAAAGGAAGAAATGCAATTTACCCATTGAGGGGTTAGATGTGTAAAAAAGTAAAATTTTATATTATTTTGTACAAAAGTAACATGTCCGCCCATGCCATGCTCCTTTTCATCTTTCTATCGATTTTAGAGAGAGAAAAAGCAAGGAAGAATTCGGATTTAGAAAGAAGATCAAGAAGAAGCCAAATTTAAGGTAAGAATTTGGTGTTTTGAAGCGTTTTAAGTTGGTTCTAGCCTTGGTATGTGCTTATATGCTTTTTATGTGTTCGATTGTGTGTTTTGGTGGGTTTTAGGTGTTTGAACTCCAAGTGCATTTGGGTTTGAGGAAGCCTATCCTAAAGATTGCCAAATGTGAGTTCTAGAACCCCACATTACTTGTGTTTAACACTGACTTTGCGGTTGGAAATGCATGTTTAAACATTTTTTTGTATGTTTCGATGTGTATACCCGTATGTATGTATGTGTGAATTGTGGGTGGGTGCAAGTTGGGGTTGATTTACGGTTATATCTATGCTATGGGCATGTTTATGTTGCTTAGAATGCTATAATTAAGCTTGAAGATGTTAGAATTAAACTTGGGACTAAAATATGATAATGTTAGTTGCAAGTATTATCGATGCGCCTGAACTGTAACCCATGGGCCCAACTACCAAACTGCCAAAGTGTCCCAATATGCCCAAACTCATGCACCCCAATAGTGCTCAAACACCCAAAGTGCCCATGTGCCTAAGTGAGGCTCATGCACCTGCATAGTGCCCATGCGCCTAGAGGTGCCGAAAATGACTAATGGCCATGCACCCATATAGCGCTCATGAACCTAAAAATTTTCCCGTGGTCCTGGAAAGCCATGCGCCGCATAGTGGCCATGCGCCTAACGCATTAGAATTATTTCTAAAATTTAAGGAAAAGAAGAAAGTTTTATGTTTTGATTTGGGATGTTCCTGGGGTGATGTATGATGGTTATTTGATGTTGTATGATGCTAGGATGTATGCTTATGCTATGTATATTTATGTTGTGTTTCTTTATGTTCCTTATTATGTATATTTATGTGGCTTTGTGTGTATGTTATTATCGATGAACGTAAAGTATTAGGTAATGAAAGCGAAGTTATGATGATGAAAAGTGTAACATAAGGAATAAAGAATGAATTAAGAATAAACATATCAAAAGTCTTGTAAGCAAATTAAAGGAGGTTCACATCCAATGATGATGTTTAGTAAATGTTAAGGTGTTTTTATCTTATATGTGTGATGATTGTCCAACTATGAGCGTCCCGGGAACGAGGCCTTACAAGTTGGGATCAGAGCCAAGTTTAAGAGAAATGGATAAATATTTTCTAAGAACCTAAACTTAAACTGAGAATGGGACAACATGGAATGATCCGGTCCGAGTAGCTATGTGCCACTTGGTATTTTTATTAATGATTAACCGCTATTATGTGGTTTGTGTGCTTTTAGTATATTTTGATACTGATGTAGTTAGGATAGGATATGCTTAGGGTATGAAGACTAAAGTAAGTGGCTAATAACAACTGGACAATGTAATTAGGGACTTACTATACTTGACATAAACTGATCTATTACGTTGAAGACCGTGTTGTGTTTGGATCTTATAGTGTGCTTAGAAGATGGATTGATGTAGATCTTCTAAGGCTTCTCGAGTAGAGCCATGGTGGACGTGATGTTGGGCCACAAGTCAAGGAAGAAAGTATAAGGTTTAGTGAGATGGCTCAGATAAAGCCTAAGACTCCTCATCCAAAAGGTAGGGATGAAAGTGTGAATCTAAAGGACTTAGTGAAGGAGGCTATTGTTGAGAAGGTTCACCCGGTCATGCAGAAAATCCTATATGTGGTGACCGAAGTGATTAAGGTTGTGTGGGAAGGTGAGAGGAAGGAGAGGAATGGGCGCACAGGGGAGAGAGAGCAACCAGAGACTAAGATGGTTGTCTCTAATGAGAGGAGGAAAGAGGAGCCTATGCATGAGACAACAAGAGGCTGTGACTATGGGGTGAAGATCAAGAATAGGTTGGACTCAACTTAGATTAGTGTTAATATTATGTTTATATTTAAATATAATGGGACATTTAGTTTTTACTTTTGCGTAGTTGTATTTTGATTTTACTCTGCCCAGCTAAACTTTGAGTGAAACTATAGTTTTAACACATAGTCAGCAGCCAGATTCACCCGGCACTGTGTTTCGTCACCGGACAAACTAGCAATGGGCCTGATAGTACTGTACGCGAAACTATGATGCCTTATATAAAATTGTTTCTATCATTGTAGGTGATCTTGCAAAACCCTAATATGAAATATCATTTTGCAAGTGTGTATTGGTGCCTGGAAATCATTGAAATCAATTGAGCCTTTGTTATTGGTTTATTTTGCTTTTTTTAATATTATTGAACATGTTTGTTTTAACATCATTATTGCATGATTATCTTAGTGTTGTTAGTGATATTAAACCATTTGGTAATCAATAGTACTATTCATCGTCTATTGACACAAAAGGTATCAGAGGCTTTGTGCTCTTGATTGTTGAGTTTTTTGGTTGGTTTGTTCAAAATCACTATTTCATCAAATCTGATCAAATTTTGAGTGTAGTTGATATGAAATTGATTGAATTGTTTATGTTTTGGTTTGGGGAAACCTTTGGTAATCATCGATCTTAGTCCTTAAGATTTTAGTGTGTTAGGATCTCAGCCCTTGGTTTAATCGATTGAACAGATATAGCAGCGGAATAGCTCAGAATTAGACAAATTCAACAAGAACAATTGATATAAAACGATAAAAGAATTTTGTTATAGAGAGAGAAATATCCGACAAAAGGAATATTGCATTAGGATTGTCGGCCTCAAGGCACGATTACAGGTGAGTCATCTTTCCTTATAAAGAAAGAATGACGTAGGCTGATGTCACTTGAAAGTGACATGTAACCGTTTTATAACTACTGATGTTTAACAACTA